>BSBK01006003.1:0-417500 GCA_027943335.1 Chamaecyparis obtusa
CACACTCTATTTGAATATGTATAAAAAGAAATAAAAGTAAATTCAATTTTATATAAAAATGGAGGGAATTACGGCATCATAAAAAGGAAATGAAAACACAGACTAATGCAGAAATATGATTCATCTTATTTTTGGGCTTACTTGCTTACTTGCTTTGTCAATCTCTTCTCTGAGCTACTTTCATCAGATCAATTTGTCAATCTCTTCTCTGAGCTACTTTCATCAGATCAATAGGCCAATTTCAGACTCTTCTCTGAGGCTAATTTCATCAGATCAGCGAAAGATTCTTGTTCTTGCAAGCTGCCTCAAATCTCCCAATTCAATAATCATAAAATCTCCCGATTCAATCTCACTCTGATTCTCACACATAAACTCGCCCAAAACTTTTTAGTCCAGACAAAATATAGTCAATTCATAGAATCTAAAGAAAAATAAACTGTATGAGGAAAAAGTTTGAACAATGCACAGAAAATTAAATTTTAAATTTACCCAATTTGATTTCACTCTCTGCTTTTCACACAGAAACTGACCCAAAATCCTATCACTCAAAAAGGCTCATTTAGAAGAAAAAATACTCGGCCAGACAACATATATAAGCATCAAAGTCTCCAATTCATAGAATCTTAAGGCATAAAATCAATACTGAAATCTACATAATTAATCATACCTTGCTTCACACAGTCAATTTAACATGCAAATTGGTTCTTCCAGTGTAGCTGCTCATGGTCAACTACAGAGAATAAATAATATGGTGTATCAAGAGAATAGGAACATCAGAAAATAATATGGTGGACGTTACTCATGGTCAAATACAGAGAATAAATGAATTCTTGACCTCCTGTGAACTGAATGTACACCACTTTAGTTAGCTGTTTCACTTGAATTTATCATGATAAAGAAAATTGTTTCAGGCAAAACTAACATAGGACATACTAAATACAAAATGTGTACATAACGAAGTCCCATTAAACCAAATAATCAAGAATCAATGGGCAATCCATGAATATATACATCTTCCATCCCCTGTTCTAAAAAGTTGCAGGGCATTACCAGCCAGCTCAGATCATAATCATCACTTGGACTGATGTCTCTGCGATCATTACCATAAAAGCTGATGTCTCTGCGAGCAACATAAAAGACCTACAACTCCATTTCCAGCATTGTCAAAGCTCGATTCAAGTCTGGGGCGAGCTCCATCATCTTTTTAGCTGAACCCACGCAGACCAACATCATTACATCATCTCCTTTGCCTATCACAAAACAACTCAGATTTCTATTATCTGGCCATCATGTATGGATAATTTCTGAGATTTATATCATAGCTAAGAGAAGGGTTACACTTGATTTAAACTCACCTTGTTTGAGAGAGACTGCAGATTTTGAAAGACGAATTGCAGAGTGGATAAAGAATTGAAATCCTCCCCTTCTCCTCCACCACACAAACGCATGGTATTTTATAGCCAACAAAAGATTCTATTAGGTGCTGTATTTGGTACCACTGGCCGCTCTCTCAAACTCCTCCCATTGATGTGTTATACTGAGGAATTGGAACCCAGACAACTTGGAGTACATGGTTATGGCTCTCTCTTTGAAGATCAAATAATCAAGAATCATTCAACAAGTCCCATTAAATCAAATAATCAAGAATTCTTCAAATAGATCAAGAATCCCTAGTTTGGAAGATCAAGAATCCTTCAAGAGTCCCTAACAACCAAATCGCATGCTTTCTTAAATAGATAATTTACAACCTGCAATGTTGTAATACAAGAAAGATGGTATAAGAAAAGTCTTTCCTTCGACACAGGGGATGTCACAGCTTTGAAAAAATAGTAAATCAGTGGCCCATAAATATGTTTTGATGAAACCAAAAAAACAAAAAACCAAGACCGTTGGCCTTTAAAACAAGAAATCAAAAAACAAAATTGGCTTTTAAAACAAAAAGCAAGACCTATTGAATAATAAAAAAGTAAATTCCTAAGAAAAAATGGCACATAATTTTTTAAACTTTTGGCTAATATGAGAAATAGGAGGGGGTAAATGAATATTTCAAAAATCATCAAAATACCATACAATTTTAAACTAATATGAGAAATAGGAGGGCAAAATGATCTCTCACCAAATTATCTAAATACATGATTTCATTGTGTTGTGGTTGGAAATTTTCTCTAGTAAATATACGATTGTAGTTTCAAGAACAATCAAATATGACAAGTGGTGATGGAGTACAAAAGTCGCAAGTTGTCAAAACTATGGAAGAGTGATATAAAGTTGTTTGGTCTATAGTAGACTGAAAAAGTAAAGCACCTCTCCGTAAGTATTAAGGCCTATATCATTCCATTATCCATCAAGATATTCACCCTAATATTCATTTAAAAGTCATGCAATTTTAAATTGAATCATTATTTCTTTTTCCATATATAAGTTTGAAACACTTTTTCCCCTCTGTTTAGAAGGAACTCTTTTATTACTCTATGATGGTCCTTAGCACTTTAGAAAAACCATAGACAAACTGCATACCAGTTATTATTTCAAGCAAATTACTTACCCTGACAATGATAAACTTCATTCATTGGCCCACCCATATAAGAGCTCAATTCAGAGGCCAAAAGTAGAGAGAGGAAATAGAAGTCATGAAGATTGAAAAGTCACCCAATGAAATTGTTAAATGATAATAAGACGTAAATGTATGAAAAAAACATCACATTTTTTTAACTATTGACTATTATGAGAAATAAAACAAGTAAATGAATTTTTGACAAAATTATCTTAAAGACACGATTTCATTGTGTCATGGTTACGAACCTTCTCTAGTGAATGCAATATTATGGGTTTTAATTCTAAAAAAATATCAGAATTTGTGATGGAACATAAAAATTGCAAGTTAACAAAGTAATATAAAATGGCTTGTTGTATAATAAATTGAAAAGTTTATTTCAATAAATTGTCTTCAAGGAATAGAAATATACTAGAGCCAAGGAAAAGTACATGATCTATTTGGAGCACATAGTAGGTGGAGGAATCAACAACACCTACCAGGAAAGGAATGTGAATGGTTTAATATGATGCTTATTCTAAATTTCGCAAATGTTTTTGGTAGCTACTACACTCGAAAGATCTCTCACTATAGAATCCCAATGGTCTATATGAGATAGATGAGGAGTATGAAATTTTAATTTATTAACAAAGGATACAATAATAGGTGTTTGAGTTCCAGCTTGGAAAGAGAACATGCATTCATTTGGGTGTTTTTTTCATGCTTTTAATTATTATAATTATTTGAATCTGGCATTGTCATTTAAGGAATGAGAGATAATATTTGTATTCTTTACATGCTTATAATTAATTAATCCAAGTTTGTAATTTATATATAAAATTTTATTTTATTTTAATTTTTTTATAAAAAAGGTACATTTATTAATAATTTTCACTTAGATAGTATAATTTGTATGATTTTATATCAATTAGTATAATCATTTGAATGTGACATAGTCATTTAAGAAATGAGAAAGAGCATGTTTTTTATGCTTTACATGTCTATAACTAGCAATCCCTAACAAGGTGCAATGGTTAGCCGATAGGAAGATATATCTAGTTAATAAATTGAAGGACGAGGATAAAATTTTGAGTAATGTTAATCTACTGTACGAGGAAAATTAATTGTACTCTTACGAGACACATTAATCTTTAGTCCAATACACTACAAGAGATGTTTTTTTATTAATATGCATGTTAGATTGTTGAGATTGACTCATTCTAGTTGATTCTTTAATGGGGAGGAGTGGGATTATGCAGAAGAGAAATTTTTAACAATATAATTAATACTTTAAGAACAATTGAAGTGTGCAAGATGATGTCTTTATATTGTTGAGGCAAGTACAAGTGATGTTATTGATCAATATGCATACTAACTTCTTAAAATTGACTTGTTCTAGTTAATTCTCTCATGGGGAAGAGTAGAATTTTGTAGAAGAGGAATTTCTAACAATAGAATTAATGCTTCGAGAATAATTGAGGTGTATAGGTGGGAATAATTCATAAATACAACCTGGATAATTTACAACCTGCAATGTTGTAAATACAAGAAAGATGGTATAAGAAAAGGCTTTCCTTCGACACAGGGGATGTTACAGCTTTGATGCACCGACAAAGTGGCACTTCAATTGGGGAAAAAATAAGTACATAGAAAAATAGTAAATCAGTGGCCCATAAATATGTTTGATGAAACCAAAAAAACAAAAAACCAAGACCGTTGGTGTTTAAAACAAGAAATAAAAAAAATAAAAATTGGCTTTTAAAACAAAAAGCAAGACTGTGTTGAATGGCACATAATTTTTAAACTTTTGGATAATATGAGAAATAGGAGGGGTAAATGAATATTTCACAAAATCATCAAAATACCACACAATTTTTAAACTAATATGAGAAATAGGAGGGCAAAATGATCTCTCACCAAATTATCTAAAATACATAATTTCATTGTGTCGTGGTTGGAAAATTTCTCTAGCAAATATACGATTGTAGTTTCAAGAGTAATCAAATATATTACGATGGAATACAAAAGTCGCAAGTTGTCAAGACTATGGAAGACTGATATAAAGTTGTTTGGTCTATAGTAGACTGAAAAAGTAAAGCACCTCCTCCGTAAGTATTAAGGCCAAACCCTAAAAGTATCATTCCATTATCCATCTAAATATTCACCCTAATATTCATTTAAAAGTCATGCAATTTTAAATTGAATCATTATTTCTTTTTCCATATATAAGTTTGAAACACTTTTTCCCCTCTGTTTAGAAGGAACTCTTTTATTACTTTATGATGGTCCTTAGCACTTTAGAAAAACCATAGACAAACTGCATACCAGTTATTATTTCAAGAAAATAAGACGTAAATGTATGAAAAAAAATCACATTTTTTTAACTATTGACTATTATGAGAAATAAAACAAGTAAATGAATTTTTGACAAAATCATCTTACAGACATGATTTCATTGTGTCATGGTTGCGAACCTTCTCTAATGAATGCAATATTATGGGTTTTAATTCTAAAAAAATATCAGAATTTGCACCATGATGGAACATAAAAATGGCAAGTTGACAAAGTAATATAAAACAGATATAAAATGGCTTGTTGTATAGTAAATTGAAAAGTTTATTTCAAAAAACTCTCTTCAAGGAATAGAAATATACTAGAGCCAAGGAAAAGTACATGATCTATTTGGAGCACATAGTAGGTGGAGGAATCAACAACACCTACCAAGAAAGGAATGTCAATAGTTTAATATGATGCTTATCCTAAATTTCGCAAATGTAAAAATTTAATTTATTAACAAAGGATACAATAATATATCAATTTTTTATTCATAATCGATATTCATGAAATACTTATAGATGGTAAAGAAATAATTGATCTTTATATTAATAAGACAATAGTTTCTTAGATATAATTTTCTAAATGCTTTAAATACTAGAACAACTATGTTCAATAATATAAAGAGTTTCATTACTCATCAAACTTATTATCGATACCAAATTTGTATTGTAATGAAAACAGAAAGCAGTCACCCCATAGGCTGAGCCTTTAAAATTGACTTGTTCTAGTTAATTCTCTCATAGGGCAGAGTAGATTTTCGTAGAAGAGGAATTTCTAACAATAGAATTAATGCTTCGAGAACAATTGAGATGTATAGGTGGGAATTACATCAGATTAATTATGTTCATTATTGGAAAAGATGATTTTATATTTCAAGTTTGACATGGAAAGTTGTTTCCATTAAATAATTCTCATGTACCTCATATTTTTGGTAGAAATGTGATTTTAAATCCTTATATTTAATCGTTAATAGATTTACATAAACAATACTATAAATATTTAAAAATCATATTTTAAAACAAATTATAGATAAAATTTAATAAATTAATTTTTTGTATCTTCTATACACATAATAAATTATGTTTACTAACATATTAACTTTAAACAATAATCTAATATTGAGTTCCAAATTTTATTAATATTATTCCTCACTATTTGTTAACTTATTTAATTGCACATACCCAAATCAATATTCCCCTTGAAGTTTGCTAGTTATGAAACAAATGCAAATATTATTATTTTTAAATAAACAAATATAGATAAATTCAATTTGATAAACTTCATTATTAAAAAACTCTACAACCTTATCTATCCACAATATTTAGAATTTACTAGGTTTTAATTTTCCTCAAGCCCAACAATTAAATGATGCCAAAAACTATATCTTTAATCCACTATAGTCTACCATATAAATTTGACATAGACTTACTTCCTTATTGTCATTGTTAACTTTCTATGTTGACTATTTAATAATTGTTAGACTCTTGTGTGGTTCCCATTATGATGGAAGCAACTTGGACTACAATTCCATCTTTTTCCCACATTCATAATTGATGGAAAATGAGCCACTTTATAGATAATTTAGGTATTTCATCTTTGCTAGGATGCATTAACACTACTATTTTGTATAGAGTTAAATTTATATCAATTCAATTTTTAGGACAACCTATTTAACACCATTATCAAAATTGTGTTCACTCTTTTGTATTTTTAAAGAGGAAAATATTAACTTAACATTGAAGTAAAGAATGTGCAATATTGTTTTAGATTTTATTTTATTCTTACATTATCACAACGATGGATTCAATTAATCATATAGATAGTACAATTAATTTGACTTGCCATTGTTAATATCTTTCTAGAACAAATTCATTCGAAAAGGAAGATAAAAACATTGTAACCATCCAAGATAGATCATATTAGAAGTTGTAAATCTAGGAAAACTTACTTTATGCATTGACATGATAGACAAAAATTAGAATAGCTATTGTGCCCCATAAAAGAAAAAGAGATACATTATCTAGTTACATTAACTTGAGTGGCAAAGGCTATTCAAATTAAATCTCTTGCATTCTTTTTTCCTTGTTGAGCAGGATTAACAATCATTAGAGTGTCATTTTCTCTAGTAAAATTAAACTATAGGGAACACTATGAATGATTATCTCATGACTATTGCCAAGTGTAAAAATATATTAATTATCTCACGACTCATAAAATAATCATATTTTCACCATTCTAATATACCACCTATTAATCTGTCAACATCTATCATAAACAACATTCATATCTACCAATATCAATCCTTTAATAGTCTACCATTGCATGAGGTTTCTTTTAACAATTGACAAGAACAAAATATGCAATGTAATCCTTGCATCCTTTATCCACATGAATATATACATCACCTCCCATTAAAATATATTTATATTTTATCAACTTGATAATTTATCACATAAAGATTTCATTAAGAAATTTTAATGATGATGCATTGTATAACATAAATATTTCTTTACGAAATTGTGACAATGATGTATTTATCATCTTATTTTATTATCTTCCACTTTTGAAAATAAATAAAATAATTCAGCATTTTATGATCTTAATATCAATACCACAATTAAAGGAAAAGACTAAAAAACTCATGAAATCAATGTGGCAAATAGTTGTTAGATATCTGGCGAGCAACTGTTGGATCTAGTAACCTTTTATGACATGATAGTTCACATTGCATCAAAGTGTGGTAAGGGAAGAAATTTTTTTATTTTTCAGTTGTCTTTCCATTATGATCCTAATATAGGTACCCATTAGAAAACAAGTATTTTTTAGGGATCACAAAATTTTAGGTGTAAATTTTCTAGATAATTAATATTATTATTGTTATATGAATAAGTGGGCCATAATTATATTACTATAATAGACATGTTAACATTTTTATTTTATTTTGAATAGTACATTCCATTTACTGATTCCAGGTACATTCTACATGAAAATTTAAAGTCATTCTTCACCACATGTCTCGTTCATCATTTGTTGCTCCATTTCAGGTTTATTCAATTCAATTTCACAATCATAACTCAACCTCATCTTTAAAATAAATGAGCCATGATCAACTCCATATTTTTTTTCTAGCTACATGTACAACCTCTGGGCCTCAGTGAACATATTTCCTGTGAGGCCAGACCGGCAAGGAATAAAAGCTAATAAAGCATCTAGTAATTTCTATAAATAAGAATCCATTATGTATTTCTTTAGAGAAAAAATCTTCATTTAGTTGTAAATGATTTATTCTATCAAATAGGCCAGCCTAGAAAAAAACATCAAAAACAAGTGAAATGGAAAAGGCACAAATTACTGGAAAATATATATATAAATTTTAATGTTTACTGATACAATTCTCATACAAATGTATGGATATTACTTGCAAGATATTTCACAAATAAAACTTAGGGAAAGAAAAAATACATTGTAGGAAGAAACTTCAAACATTAATCGACAACTAAACAAAAAAATAAGAAAAAACACTCTACCGAGCTTCTTTAGAATATGAAGTTAGTTGAAGCTAAAGCATCAAGAGAAGAAAAAATAGAAACGATGCACAAAATTAATAGAATAGACACACTCGAAGCTTCAAGTTCTTCAAACAGTAATCAAGAAGCAAACAACAAAATAAGAAAATGACTCTACCAAATTTCATTAGCATATGAGGTCAATTGAGACAAAACCATCAAGAGTAGCAAAAATATATCTGAAGCATAAAATCAATAGAATAGATGCAGTTTTAGTAATGATGCTAAAATTATATCTATATTTAGATCTAAATCAAGTATAATCCCTTTTCATTAAGTATGATTAGTAACATGGGAGTTGTGCATAAATTGTTTCGCATTGTTCCATTGTATGAAATAACCATTGTGTGTCATGGCAGGGATGTTTTGCATACCATCTTTCATTCCAGCTAATCTTAGTTGGATTTGAATAGACAATTGCTTCAACATTTCTCAAATTTCAATAATTTATTCTTTCTAGTTATATTTCCATATATCAAGATAAAATAAATATTGGAAGTTGAATTCATATTCAAATATTTTAATTCAAGAAGCATCATCTCTCCTAGAAGTCATTTAAATTAAATTTAAGTAATATATATCTTAAGAGTTTATATATATATCCTGATCATGTCAGTGAGTTAAGAGCCCTTCAAGAATGCAATCCTGACTAGGTTTTATTAGCTAATATATTTAAATATTCTTTCCCCATTTGTATCCTTAAAATTTATGATACCTTTATGAAGATCATCTAAGTCATTACAAAGGAAAAAGAGTGAAAGGAATATACAAACCTTTAGAATAGACATTCACTCGTATCAATTGCCAATTTTCGATGACTTCAAAATTTGATTGACTTATCTAGGAAGGGTAATACATAAAAACATATCCATACTTCATTTCTTACACCAATTGTTACTAGAAGAATCAAGAATTCACGTGAGATATTTTACACAGAACCTAGGTATTTAACTCTTCATTTTTGTAACCTGTAGATAGAATGTGCAACTTCTCTCAAAGTCTATTACAATTATGTAGCACTTGATTCTTCTCCTATGGGGGAGTATCTTTTCTTGAGATGAGTCATTAAGGACTCTTAGACATGAGTTTTCTATAGTATCTTTTGATACTGAGGCACTTTTGTAGACTGTATTGTAACACCCCATCTATACTTAAAGATAAAAGATGAAACCAAAGAAGAAACAACCATAAACAAAACCACATAGAACCATAGTAGTAAATTTTTTTTTAAAAATTTCAAATTGAAACATATAATCATAGTAACTGCTTCTAAGAGCTTTATAGTTTTCAACTGAATTACATCAGAGTAATAAGAATACTCTTTATTCAAAGACTTAGTTTCAAAAACAAAATTTCCTTCTTAACCAATCCTTTACATTCTACAAATAGTTTTGATAACTAAAAACCAAGAAATGATCTGCTTTCCATAAATCTTAACAACTACTATCCACTGTCCCATACTCATTGATTTATCCATCTAAAACCTTAAAAACAAAATGAACACAAACGCAAATTGCAAACAGGGCTCAGTCACAATGATAAAGTTAACGAAACATCTCCAAAATTTTGCAACCATAAAAGTCAGTATAATATAACAATTATGTAGATTAAATTTAGATGTTATTGAAATCTAATAACAAAATTCTATTCTTTTACACCAAAATAATCAAGCACTGTATCTCTTTTTAACAGAAATAAAATCGCAAAGAAAATGATAAAGTAATGATCCAATAGTTCATGGGTGTCCACATAAGGACCTACGCTATGTATCCGTAAGGAAACCTCGTAGTAATCCATTATGTCTGATGAAACCATAATGTTTTATCTTGTTAATTGAAACCCATATCCCTTGAATTTATAATTATCACTTAATTAAACAACTGACAGAAATTCTTTCCCATAAGGATATAGACTAGTGTCAGTCACAACTGATAGAAATTCTATCACCACAAGGTACTAGAATAGTCTCAGCCCCCAATCTAAGGATCATACTTGCATTATCTCAAAACACTTGATCTAGAAAATTAATGATTGAAATGAAATGAACTACATTACACCATTTCACTAATACTCCATTTCTATTGCATCAATTGTAGAATTGAAACAACAATCAGAAATCCATTTAGAACCATGTTTCCTTTCGTCTTAACATACATTCTTAAACATGATGTTTCTCAAAAGAAGAAAAGATCACAATACTTTATCCATCACAAATCCAATCAAATAATAATCTCCACATTAACTAAGCATTATATCTGAAACTATACAATAAAATGTCCATATTGAAATCACGATTCCATTGAATAGAAAAGAACTAAAATAATCATATATCAACTGAATCAACACAACACCCATCACTTTTAACAAACATACAAGCTTGCCATAACCGATTTATTATAAACTAATTTGCTATACATCCTACTCTATTAATTACAAGTTCATACTTTTATATACATGTTGGCGTATGTACATGTGTACACCACGGCTTGTGTATACATATACATATCCCAGCAGGTATATATATATATATAATTATATAAACTTGTAATTAATAGTTCAGAATGATAAACATAGCATCTATTATATACATGTTGGTGTATGTACATGTATACATCACGGCTTGTGTATACATATATATATCCCAGCAGGTATATATAAACGTATATGATTATATAACGTAACTTATCATTCGCAAAAGTTCAAGACCATAACTACACATTGAACAAAACCATACTAGTCATCTCAGTCCTATCAAAAACACATCTAACTTATAATACTACTGAATCTGCTGATTACATAAAAGAATAACAGAATAATAAGAACAGTCATCAACATTTTAAACAAAATATCAAAGTGGTTTTCCTTACTGACTGAAATGATAATATTTGACTTTCCTAAAAATTCCTAACATTTCCTAATGTCGATACAACTATTTTTCACACTGGTGATTATTCCTGAAGAATCATATAGCTTGCAGTCAAGATTTGGTATAACCAAAGATATCCACATTTTCACTATTGAGTGAAACAGATAGGACACAACTAACATCGATACTAGATTCGGTTCATAACAGTGGTAATATATACCCGATTTCACCTTATGACCATTGACTCTTACACATTGTAAACATTTTGTTGCCATAGTGTTCCTAACAATAGGAATCAGTATGAGAATATCTTAAAAGAAGCTTTTATACCAAAACTCATTCTGGTTTCATACTGCATTTTTATAGCCGAAACACATCTCCGATTAACCCCCTTTATTACTGACCAAAGAAAAAGTAAACATCTACACAAAACACACTATGGAATAACCATATACCAACTGCAACAACTATACTCCCATAGTTCGGCACAAACATAAAGAAAAACACTGTCAACTTCATACCTAGAAACAAAGAAAACCCATCAACACAATATGCTCGAAAACAGCATATAAGAACATGTATTTCAAATTCCTCCACTAATCATAACCACCATTACTAAATAAACTTCTTAATCCATCCAAGAAGAAAAACTGGTTCATGACCGAAACTCACAGAGTATACAATCATAATACCTTCCATTCATCAACTCACTAACAGCGTAACTAAACAATCTAATATCTCATTTGCAGAAAATAAAATGGAAACAGAGGATAAGGTGAGAGAATGCCCCTACCTGGTATTTGTGTGGGGAGATATCCAAAAACTGAAATGCCAAAGCTAGCCCCTGCCTGGTGAGCTTCACAGTCGAACCCTAATCTCAACCACGAAGATCTCTTTCCATTAATTGCCAAAGTGCCGTGCAAAAGAAAAGCCCACAACGCAAATACAGAGATGACAGTATGAAACACAAAACTTCCCAAATGACCACAAACAGAAGGGTATAACTTGCTGTGAAAACCCCTTTCCATTCCAAGCAACTTATCATATAAGATATAACAGGAACACGGGTCCATAACTAACTGTTTACCCAAACTGTCGCAGAATAACATGGTGAAAAATGGAGTCATAATTCAACTGCAACTCTTCACCAGAGCTAATGGCAGACATCAAACACAAAAATGAATAACATCGATGAGTTCATTCAATACGAACTTATCTCTTGCAGTAAACACAATACATTCCCTGCCAAATGTCCATCAAAGTACAATCCCATAACCCGAAAATAGCTTAAACCCCACTAACACCACTATGCGATGCAAGTGCAATTAAACCCTGCCGATAAGTCAATGTCTTTGAGCCAGATCATAAATAGGAAGACTTAGGGAAAAATAATATACATCTATGTTAGATATCATTAGTCGATCTTAGGTTAAGAAAACTAACTTAAGCATCAATGTTAACAGCACACTAACAATGCCAAATTACTAACACTTCATCAAACTAACCTCCTACTAACATACAAAATAGGATATGCTAACTTAGATAATTCTTTAGTTTTAGCTAAAGATAAACAACATAATTTCTAAAATAATTGCTCATAAATATATGTATAAATATACATACATATATATATATATATATATATATATATATATATATATATATATATATATATATATATATATATATATATATATATATATATATATATATTTATTTGAACTCAAAATTTGATTACAATTAAGTAACAACAATCTCTATAAACTGTCTGCAACATCAAGATACATTTATCTATAATAATAAAACCAATTCTAATTATGTTTAACATATTATTAAGAATTCCAAAACAATGAATCAATTATCAGACAATTGACTAACCATTTAAGTTGTACTATTTTCACAATCAAACCAATACTCAAATCTCTAATGAACTATCCAGTACCATTAATTCAAAAGTTAGTCTAAACCAATTCTGACATCAGAAAATCTCATTAAGCTACAGAAATAGACATAATTCTCTGAGTGTCTGGCAGAACCAAAATACCTATTACAGAGATAAACATATTTATTCCAAACAACAAGGTTCAAATGAACGAAGTCAAACTTCAAACTCATAGAAATCTAATAGAAATATAGTTCCAGATAAAACGATGCTAATCAAACTAGAAATCCAACTATAACATAACATAGAGAAGTAAAGCCTGAGACTATCAGGGGCATGACATGTATTGGAGATGATTGAACTTTGAGAATTGACATATTGACACCTTTGTCATTGATGTCAATGGGGGAGAGATATACATGAAAAAAAATCTTAAGCAAAAAAACCTTAAGAGAAGATTGAATGGGGGAGAAATGAGTATCATGAGAGTGAGTACAAGAAAATGAGGAAGAAATATATTGATAAACATAAATGGGGGAGATGAATTAACCATAATGACAAGATAGGACTAGATGGTTTTTCATTTATGTTGCCAAGAATGCCAAAGGAGGGGATTGTTAGCATGAATGTTAATGAATGTTGTTAATGGGGAAAATTGGTTGTTGATTAGACATGATTGAGTTCTTATATGTTACATTCATGATTGGATTCAAGTCATTGGTGTCAACATATATACTTTCTTGACAAAGTTTCAGAAAAATATTCATTTGGCGAGGTTTTATATTGATGAATTCAAGAATGTGTTTCGAAGATGTGGTTGCAAGCACAAAAAATGTTATGAAGATATGTTTGAGTTATGCAAAGTTTACTAAAGACTATTCATAATGAGAGTTTCGAGGAACTGGTGATAGTTATTCAAGATTTATTGTTTTGACAAGGTTGAAGCTAGTTTAGCAAGGTTGGTATGTTGTTGAAGACATGTTCAGGATGCTTGGATAAACATGACAGAATCTACTTTGCATTTTGTGAAGACTTGTGGATGATGTGAAGTGTGTTACCTCTTTGGGAGCCAACTACAGGGTAAGTGCACTAAGATGGGGGACCAAAAAGGGGGTATAAGATGCCACTTTTTTCCTGAAATCAGCAAACTCTGAACTTCAACAAGAAATTGAAGATAGTTAGACTCAAAATTTTAAGATGTGACAAAAACAAGAGTTGTAATACTCTGAATCTAGTTCCTAAACTACTAACTTATTTTGAAAATGGTGTAGATTAAGGCCCTCAAAAAGGGGGAACACAAAAAGTGGTCACATTTTTTGTCAAAAAACATAACATAGTGTCTAGTGTGCTCCCCCTAAAATGTTAACTTTTCTTTTGAATTTTTTTAATCACTCCATTTAGAAGTTAGCTAACACCACATAGTTTATCCTAAAATTTTTTGGTAATTTTTTGATGAATTTATGAAGTGCACACATCTTGAAAACATGAAATTTTTGTGTGCTCCCCCTATAAATCATTTAAAACTAATTGAAAATCAAATTTTCTTTTTTAAAAGTGTGTAGAATGGATTCTAGTTTCTAAAAATGTAACTTGTTGTGAAATTCTATGAATGAGCCAAAATCTATGCCCAAAATACTACATGTTGGTTTTTTACAAAAAATGGACACACACACACAAAAGAAATTAGAGTTGAAAAAGTTAACATAATCAAAATTCAAAATAAATTACTTGCTTAGATAGCTAACAAAGAGATCTGTAATATCACGTCATCTGATTTTTACGTTCTTGAGCCTCGAGTAAACCTGACAAGGAGCACACCAAAAAAGATGTCATTTTTTTGTATGTTTGTTGGAAAACATGTCTCGGACCTATTCCAATCATCCAAGCCTTTGGGTTGGATCTCCAAGGAAAATCCAAGCCTTAGGATTGGTAAATTCCAATGCCTTACAAAGCGCGTGTGCCCTATAGGGTGAGCACACTATTGAAAACTATTACTTTCATAGGGTGTGCACCCTATGAAAGTGATAGATTTCAATAGTGCGCTCGCCCTATAGGGCGTGTGCCCTATTTAAGACAGATTTAAATAGTGATGAGAAATAATCAGAGTGAGATGGAGAGAGAGAGAGAGAGAGAGAGAGAGAGAGAGAGAGAGAGACCTCTATATCTCTCTCCCTCCCCCATACTCTCTCTCTCTCTACACCTTCCTATCCTCTATATTTTCCCTTCTTACTATCTTTCACTCCCTCTCTCTCACACATGCACATATGCTCTCTCCCACCTTCCTACTCTCTCTCTCTCTCTCTCTCTCTCTCTACCTCTCTCTCTCCACATTCATACCCTCTATATTTTCCCTTATTGTAATACCCAAAAATTGGCACCTAATAAATTCAATCAATTTTGGTGCATTTTTGTCAATTTTACATCTCCAAAGTCCTACTTTGCTAGGCAATTTTCTCTCTCCTACCTAACTTAATTCAACTTGATGTCAATTGCAAAAACCCTAAATTGCATTAATCAAATATTATAATTAATTCCTAAAGTCTTCAAATTTTATTAGCTAAATTACCCCTATGATAAATCAATTTAATTCTAAAGTCCTAAGTACTTTAAATTAAATTAAAACACCACCCCCTTTAGCTAATACACATAAAAAAGGGAATTAATCTTATTTAGTTATTTGAATGGACACCTCTTTATTTGAATTTAATAATTCAAATTATTCGAATGGTCACCCATATGTGGCAATAATCCATTCTTTAATTAAATAAATCTTTGAATATTTGTCTCAAAGGGGAATGAAGAGGCAACTGTTCATTTTCAAGAGCCTCTTCATTCTCTCCCCGGGCTTGTCTATTTATTGAACCTCATTCTTCATTCAAAGGGTAGCAATTTTTGAGAGTAACTAAACTATAGCATTTTTTTGTCTCAATTTCAATTTCAAGCTTTTATTGTATTATTAGATTAATCTTCATTTAGTGTAATGGCATTTCATAATAGATTAATTTTGCTTACTTGCTCATAGGTTAATCTCATCTTTATTTCAAGTTATTTAGACTAAACTTGCATCTTCATATTTCTTTCAAGTTCTTAGATTAATTGCACTTCATTATAGATTAATTTCAATTTTGAATATCTTCATAAGCTTTCAGATCCTCCATTGTAGTACTGGTCTTATGGTTGTTGGCTCTCATTCTGAGAGTAAATCAAACACCCCGTTTACATAGGAGGCAATAGGTCGCTTCACCATGAATTTTGAATTGAGTAATCAATACTCTTTCATAATTCGATCATGTGAGTAATGACTATGTTGTGTGTGTAGTTGGATTAGAGGTCCACGTTCAACCACATACATTTTGGCACCCACCGTGGAGCAGAAAAGATCAATTTCTGGCCTCATTCTTGATTTTTTTCTGACAGGAAATTTGAACTCTGTCGTGCATCCGTACTTGTCTGTGTATGGAATCTTGCAAGAATCCGGAGCATACATTGTGAAGTTTTTCTCTTTGTAGCACTATCTCACGCAAACTTTCCCATCCTCGTGTGGCACCCTATGTTTTCTTGCGCGCTGTGGAGTACTTCCTCACGTGAGATTTGGTTACAGTTTTTAAATTTTTCAGTCTCTGTCTTTCCTGTTCCAGATTTCTAACATTTCCTATTTGTTGTTGTTTACTATTTCCCTATTATTTTCATAGCATAACAATTTTCTACAAGACATTTGACGAAGAACATAAAACATGCTAATGGTTTGATTACAAGATGATAGTCAAAGATCTCATAAAACATTGTGTTTGTTTCTTTCTTTCATTCACATCGTCTAATTAGGGCTCTGTTAAAATTTCTTGAGAATTTTGATAGTGGGTAGGGAATTTGGCTCTTCATTACATGGAGGTGATGACCATGAATGAACCCAAAAACCCAATGATCCTACTAATATGACAAATTCTTGGGGAAGCGAAGAAAGGTAGTGAATCTTTAACACTTCTACTTGCTAGGGGATTATGCTCTTCTCTCTCCTAGAGAACCAAAATTCCAAAAGCTTGTAGATTTGGTGAAGTGAAGCTAACTCGGTGATGAACTTGATTGATGTGTTTGGGTGAAGTGATGAGGTAGAGAAGTATGCTCTTCTCTCTTTGAGAGAAATAGAAAATCAAACCCTCGGATCTAAGCCAAGTTGTGTCACCTTTAGAGGGCCTACCAGAAGTTGAACCTCTAGGAACAACCCAAGTGAGTACACACCTTTCGCTAGTGATTCTACCTCACTTTAATAAAGAACACTTTGTTGAGTCTAAAGACTCCAAAGCCATATTAGCTTCCTTCTCATGATTTCGACTATCATCTTGAGAAGGCCTTGTTTGTTGTACTGAGCGGTGCCGCTCCTAGCCTTGCTTGTGAGGGTGTATGACTTTCAAGTGTTGGTGTGGCTATGAGGCGTCAACCCTATATCAAGGGCACTAAAGGTTAGTATGAATGGAAGCCTATTAAAAAATTTCCTTAGCTAGTGGCCTACCTGATTCACCTTCGAAAGGAGGCATAATCTTTGCTCAGGGAAGGGGAAGAATCTCTCCTGTAGATTCCCATCATAGGCATACACCTAGATGCATGAACGTGGTATATGACATTGGCCCCTGCCACAAGGGTAACCTTTCAACATATACTATTGAGTCCTTGGAAACACTAAAAACATAGGCACCCTCTAGGGGGTGACACAGTTGTGTGAGGTGCATGTATACGCATAAGCAATGGGGCAAATGTTTTGTCTTCTCACCATTTTTTTGGTAGGGATAAGCTATGTGTTTGTTATCAAGTCTTAAACATTGTCTAATCATTATCAAACAAAGAATCCCCTGATGCTATCAAGTTGCTTTGTCTTTGATAGGTCTATTAACGACTACTTCTTGTATCACAACTGCTTGATCTAAACCTTTGTGTCTTTAAACGAATGCTTGAAACCTCAAATTGAGATTTTTTATTAAACTGTTCTTCAAACCTATTAGGAAACTAGATTTTCTGTCAGACATCAATTCAGGATGTATCTCAAAGTTCAACTTTTACCTTGAAAACTATGTCAAAATGTCAGACTTTGGATTTTTCCCATGCGAAGTTTCACTTTTCAGAGCACTTTCTCACTCAAGAATTTGTTCTTTCACACGAGGTTTCATGTTTTCTCGCATGGCTTGGTACTCTCTCACATGAGACTGTAGCCCAGTTTCAAAAATAGGGACTAAATTCCCGTTGATGAGTTAAACTTTTTCCTGATCTACTTTTTGTCTAAGGTTTGTTTTTCTATTTCCCTGTCGTTCACTGTCAAAAACTAGTTGTCTCGAGTTAGGAATCGATCGATCTTTGCTTTGGCTCATGTTGTCTCTCGTTGGTTTACCTTATCTCTTTATGCCTTTTGTATCTCATGTTGTGATAGTCTTATCTCAGCTATTCTAGCCCCCACTTTTGATGATTCATACCAGGTCCATCTCGCATCTTGGTTGTTTTAGCCATTTATCTCCTTTTCGTTATCGTAGAGATAGAGTCTAGCATTATCTCAAGTCTTCTCTCATCACATCTTCATCTATGACTATCATGACTAGAAGTGGAAAGACTTATCCCATTCAGAATATTGATCAAGGTATAAGCAAATCTCCTAATCAAGAAATAGATCATCCTGAATCTATCATGAAATTTGAACTTTGTGAGATATCCTCCGGTTCCTCATTGAGTACTTCAAAAGATAGTCCATCTCAACCATCACCTCCACTGTTCCAAGAGTGTTTTAATTTGTTGTTTGAAGCACAACCTAGTTTCTCATTTCAACAGCATGAAAACTCATTCTTCCAAAATAACTCATTGTTTTATAACTTTAGAAGACCACTCCCTCGGACTGCTCCTATTATTGAATCTATTGATACTGATCATGATATCTTCCTGCCTAAATTTATTAAATCTTTTGATCCTGTTCATTCACCAAAAGTTACCTTATCCATGCCTCATCGACATTGTTCATATCACTTTACTGAGGCCTCAATCGCTGCACCATCCCACACCAACAAGATGGGAGATCCGTTTGATTTCCAACCAGGCAAGTACAATCAAGCTTTTGATCAATCTCAAAATAACCAGTATCATGGTCAATCCTCTAATGACCCACATTGTGCTCAACCTTAGAATGAGAAGCCTCATGGTCAATCTCAACATGACCAAAATCAGTCCCACAATGATGATCAATCTCGAAACAAACCTCAAGGTAATCGACAACCCACATATTTCTATCACCTCCTCCATTCAATCAACACCAAGATGATCAGCAACAAGATCGGATTCTGAGCATTTATGAGATTCTTGGGAATGAAAATGATGTGATAACTCAATAGGATAGAAACACTGCCAAAGCTAATAAGAGTCTTGTTAGAATGATGGAGATCCTTCTCCTACAGGAGAAAGAAAAATACTTTCTTGAGTTAGCTAAACAAGGGGCCAAGTTACCCCCAGACTATCAAGTTGAAACACTCATAGCCAAGGAAGAAGAAACTAAGACCGCAAAGTTGCAAAAGATGGTCCGAGACATGCAAGATCAGATTAGTCAACTTGTGAAGAATAAGGACAAACCCACTCAACAATTCATGATGGAAAGTATTTTTCCTTTCCCTTTTGATAGAAGTCTTCATATGCCACCTTTTCCCAGAGGTGTAGAACTCCCTAAATATGACAAATACTTGGGTGAAACCGATCCCCAAGATCACTTGAGGGAGTTTGGTGCATTATCTATGGAATTTATGCACGATCAAACATATCTTATGCACTTATTTCCTCGTAGTTTGGGTGGGCCCACGATGTAATGGTTCTCTAGATTGCCTACTGGCATTAAGACTTTTGATGAAATGGCTAATTTGCTTCTCCAACATTACTCACATAATATTTAGCTTCTGGTCAACATCTAGGATCTTTGCAATTTAAAATAGCAACAGGGAGAATCTTTCCTAACATTCCTCCAAAGGTGGAGACAATTATGTACAAGGTGTCCTCACCAACTACCAGAGTTTGAGGGACTCAACATTTTTTTTGACAATCTTGTCCCAGACTTTGGTTACCAAGTGTAGTTACAAGGTCCTCTAACTTTTGATAGCATGATCAAACAAGCAGTGCGAATAGAGGCCTTTATGATCAAGAAAGGTGAATTGACTTTCAGTAAAGACAACAAGCAAGGATCTTCAAACTCAAATAAGGATAAAGGTAATTTTTTTAACAAGAATAGAGATGTTATGAATGATGGAGTGGTCAACAATGTGACCCCACAACCTGCTAAGTCTATTTTTAATCTCTCTTCCACCATACAAGCAGTTAAAGCGGCTAAAAAGCTCATGGTGGAAAATCAGCAATGTTTGAGGTTTTCTAGAAACAAACCTTGGGCATCTCGACCCAAGCGTGAATTCACTTTGTTGGGAGAATCGCTTGATGTGGTCTATAAAAATCTTGTGCAAAATTAGATTCTTACTCCTTTGGAAAAGCATCTCTATGACCCAAAACCACGACCTCATTGGTGGAATGACAATGCTTATTGTGACTATCACCAGAATAAGGGTCATAATACTTCTACTTGTCTTCAACTAAAACATAAGGTCCAAGATTTGATTGATAGTGGTGACATTGTTTTGGATGGCCATAACAAGAATTCAAACCATCAAGCATTTAAGGATCCCTTCCCTCCTCATGAGAAGGGTGAGTCTTCAAACGCTAAGAATACCAATGCTAAAGTCAATTACACATACACTAATGATGACAATGTTATTGGTATGATCAAACCTATTGAGATAAAGTACTATGATGTGATTACTATTAAGGGAAGCGGCGATGCTCCCAAACCTAAGAATCCTTTCATCTTGCGTAGTTCTGTGTCTCATTTCTCTGAATCTGAACAACCTCAAGACTGTGCTAATTTGGTTACTCGATCATGGGGAAGGGTTGTTTTGAAAGGTCCTGATACTTCTACACCCACTCTGAAGCAAACTGTGGATAAGGGTCCTGATACTTCTACATCCACTCTGAAACAAGCTGTGGATAAGACTATTGTTGGCCCTGCAAACAAGAACATGAAATCTGTTCCTACAGCTAGCTCGGCTAGTTATAGCATCTTAGATCAACTCTAGCAAACCAATGCTCAGATTACCATTTTTGAGTTGTTGAAGATCTCGCTCGCTCACAGATAGATTTTGGATAAAGCCCTCGCTAAGGAGAACGTTCCCAAGGATCTCAATCTCAACTGATTCCAATCTATGGTGGGTCATTTGACCTTGCCTCACTATCTATCCTTCTTTGAAGAAGATGATCACTCTTTGAGTCACTTGCATAACGCTCCCTTGCATATAGAGGTCATGATAGGTCCTAAGAGCATCCACCAAGTGCTCATAGACAATGGTGCTAGTCTTAATATCTGTTCCGCTAAGCTGCTTACTCGGCTAGGTTATGATAAGAATTGTGTAGACTCCCACAAAAAGATTACCATCAAAGCTTATGATGAGGAAGAATGCAAGTCCCAAGGCTTAGTTGTGCTACCTATCCGCATAGGACCTGTTGAGAGAAATGTCACTTTTCAAGTTCTTGACATTCCTCTTGCCTACAATATCTTGTTGGGTAGGCCTTGGATTCATGAGATGCAGGTTGTTTCATCTATGTATCATCAATACATTAAGTTTCCATTCCATGGGGCAGAATTCATTGTGCTTGCTAATACCAATTACTCTTGCAACACTCTTGCACAATCCACAAATAGCTTTGTTTCTAGGAAAATAGAGAATCCACTGAGTTTTATGATGCTAAGTTGAAAGAAATGGAACAAACTTTGAGACTTAAGGATATAGGCATGGGAGAATACTGAATTTAACCTATGCTATCACTTGCTTCTCTACCTTTGTCCCCACACTCTTATGGGAGACCTAAGAATAACCAACCTTCCAATGCTTCTCCTCAAATAGTTTATGATGGCACCTTTGTAAGGGCCTCTATACCTTTAGAAGATGAGGATGAAGAAAGAGCTATCAGAGCTTGGATCTATAAGGGAAAAGAGATAGCTGAAACAACTAATCCACCTCCAGATTTAGAGCAAAAACCATACAGAGAGGCCTTCAAGATCATGAAGTGCTTTGGCTATAAGGGGAGTGGTCCTATAGGGAAGAATGATAATGGTTTGCTAAAGCCCATTGAAGCTATAGGTCATAGCACAAAGGATACAACTAGCTTAGGTTTCAAGAAGATCCCCTTTCATTTAGGGATTAACAAGTTTGTACCGAAACCTGAACCTAAACCTGAACAAGAAATTGAAGATGCTACTCTAGAGGTAAATCCAGAGGCCAGCTCTGATGAAGACACATTTCCATATCCTGTTCCTCTAGATCTTGCGATACTCTTTGTAGAACTTGATGAGCCTATCATACCTGTCCATATGGTAGAGACTGATACTAATACTGATACTGATTTTGATAAAACCTCTTTGGCATATCAATTCACATATGAGGAATAGAAAGCAACATTAAATGATGATCCTAATTTTCAAGGTGAACAATATAGGCTGCCATATTTTCAAAAGTATCTTGAACAAGAACAACTTCAACAAGTTGTTAATGCCACAAGGAATGAAGATGAGTCAGGTGATATAGCTAGTACTAATTAAATTCCCACATCAAGTACTGACTCACATGAATATGAGTTTGACTCTTTGTCTAATGCTACTTATGATGTAGACATAGATACTATTCACGTGTATGAATGACTTCTCGAAGTAGGTGAAGGGTCTAGTGTTAGGCTGCATGAATTAGATGCCACCGGTATTAACTTATCCTCCACTTCTGACGTAAGGTCTTATAGGGATTTGAATGCTCCTTTGGATGAGATCACTCTAGGTCTTGGCTTGCTCATCCACTCTTTTGATGGTTATACCGTGAACGTGATTGAACCAGTCACTACTTCCCTTTCACTCCACCATCCTGATCTGATAAACTGGAACTCTCCTTTCGCATCCAATGAAGTCCTAACATTCCAGAATGATTATGATCTAGCCTATTATCTCCATGTTATTGAACCTATGATGTCCTCCACTAGAAAAAGCAGTGCCAGCATGACAGAGGTGAATATCAAGTATCTTAGTCAAAAAATTAAAAGAATAAAAAATAGATGCTCTAATGGTGAAAACCACTTTGTGGTAGTATCAGAGTAAAAAATAGTAAAAATAAAAGACGTATCCAAGGGTGAAAACCTCTCTAAGGCATCCAAGGATGAGATACTTGATACACTTCTGAGCCACTTTCAAGAGAGGTCATCAATATTGATTGAGCTGACATAGCCAGTAAATTTGGGTACAGAGGCTGCTCCACAGATTATTCATCTAGCGCAATCATTGTCTGCCAAAGAAAAAGAAGAGTTCACTAGCTTCTTTCAGAGCAAGAAAATAAAATTTGCATGGACCTACTTTGACATGCCTGGATTAGACCCCAATATAATCATGCACCATTTTTCCATTGCACCAGGTATTAAACCTGTTAAACAGAAGCTATGAAAGATGCATCCACATGTAGCACTTTTGGTCAAAGCAGAGCTAGAAAAGCTTCTCAAGGCTGGTTTCATAAGAACTATTGATTATGTAGAATGGATTTCAAACATTGTTCTAGTCACTAAACATGATAAATCCATTTGTTTGTGTACATATTTCTAGGACCTCAATAAGGCATGTCCAAAAGATGACTTCCCACTACCTAATATTGATAGGATAGTAGACATGACAATAGGATATGAGATGTATTCCTTGATGGATGAATTTTCTAGCTATAATCAAATAAAATTTGCACTAGAAGATAAAGAAAAGACCACTTTTACATGTGCTTGGGGCACCTTTTGCTAGAATGTCATGCCTTTTGGGCTTAAGAATGTTGGAGCAACATATCAGAGAGCTGTCACTACTATTTTCCATGATATGATGCATAAAATGATGTAGGATTATGTGGATGATACTTTAGCCAAAAACATGCAATGAATAACTCATCTCATAGATTTGGGTCCCATCCTGGACCACATGGAACAATTTAGTCTTAGACTCAATCCAAAGAAATGTGCTTTCAGTGTCACTTCTGGGAAACTCTTGGGTTATATCATTTTAGCTAAAGGAATATAAGTTGATCCTGAAAAGGTGCAAGCTATTATGGACATGCCTCCACCCAATAATATCAATCAAATGAGAGGATTATAGGGAAGGCTACAATCTATTCGGTGCTTCATTTCACAGTTGGCTGACAAGTCACAACCATTTACTAAAACTTTGCATAAGAATGTGACCTATGAATGGAATGAAGAATGTGACAAGGGACTCACTCAAATTAAACAGTATCTTGAAAATCCACCTATATTGATGCCTCCTATTCATGGGAAGCTACTTATACTATACATCTCAGCAATGAACACATCTTTGGGTGCTCTCCTAGCTCAAGAAGATCAAAACAACAAAGAGAGAACCATATATTATATCAGCAGAACATTGGTTTCATATCAAATGAACTATTTTGTCATTGAGAAGGCTTGTTTAGTAGTAGTATTAGCTTCTTAGAAGTTGTGGCATTATATGCTAGCTCATACTACAAGGCTTATTGCAAAAATTGATCCATTGAAGTATCTACTATGCAAGGCTGCCCTCACGGGTAGATTAGCAAAATGGGTGATGATACTTAGTGAATTTGACATTGAGTATGTCGAAAGAAAAGCTATTAAAGGACAAGCAATTGTTGATCAGCTAGTGGAAGCTCCTTTGAAAGATCACTAGCCTTTGAGTATTGAATTCCCAGATGAATCCATCATGCTTCTCACACATCAATCTTGGAGCATGTTCTTTGATGGATCATTCACTTAGCAGGGATCCGGTGCAGGAATTCTATTTATAACACCTCAAAGATACTCATTACCCAAAGCATACAAAATGTTGTTTCCTTGCACAAACAACATAGCTGAATATGAAGCTCTCATCAATGGTATGAAGATAGTCCTTGAATGGTGAGTGGATGAGCTCAAGGTCTTTGGAGACTCTCAGTTAATCATCAACCAAGTCAATGATGTCTACAAAACAAAAGATGACAAGCTAGTACCTTACAAAAGAATGGTGGATGATCTCAAATAGTATTTTGCACACATTTCTTTCCAAAAAATTCCAAGGGTAGACAATAAAGCAGCTGATGCTATGGCCACTCTTGCTTCAATGTTACAAATGCCATAAAATGACTTCAGACATGAATTCCTGGTGGAGGCATTACACTACCCTGCCTATGATATTCCTAAATCCAGGATGATATGTTCAGTCATTGGACATGATGAATCCCACTACCACCATATTTATTCCTACCTTCATGACTAGATCATTCCCGACACCTATACCCAGAATGAAAAATGTCACCTCATTCATACTGCTTCACAGTATGTCCTCATAGCAAATGACTTGTATAGATAGGGTCTAGACGGTACCATCCTTAGGTGTTTAAAACCCAATGAGTCCAAACATGTGCTAGCTGAGGTACACAAAGGTATCTATGGGTCTCATTCAAGTGGTTTGATGTTAGCTCATAAACTTATTAGAGCAGGTTATTACTGGCCAGACATGGAAAAAGAAGTTGTTCAATATGCCAAGACTTGCAAACAATGCCAATTTCATGGGAATCTAATTCATACTCCTGCTAAAGAACTTAGTCCTCTCATCAATTTCTGGCCATTTCAGCAATGAGCCTTTGATTTGGTAGGTCAGATACATCCTTCTTCTTCAAGAGGACATACATTTATCATTACAGCTATTGATTACTTTACCAAGTGGGTTGAAGTAGTGCCTCTAGCTATAGCTGATGGAAATTCTGTGGCTATGTTCATACTAAACTATATCATTTGTAGATATGGTGTACCCTCATCCATTATCACTGATAATGGGGGACAATTCAAAAATAAGGACCTGACCGACTTATGCACCAAATTCAGAATCATTCAGCATTGGTCATCTATCTATTATCCTCAGGGTAATGGACAAGTAGAGGCTTCTAATAAGATAATTCTCAAAATCTTGCACTGAACAGTTCATAAATCTAGTAGAGATTGGCATCTCCAGATTAATCCAGCCTTGTGGGCCTACAGAACAAGTATTCAAATGCTAACAGGGGCCATGCCCTTTGCCTTGGTTTATGGAGTAGATGCAGTATTACCTATTGAGGTCGAGATTCCTACATTGTGAATCTCTCTTAGGGGTCTCATCACTGATGAAGAAAACAAAATATCCCAGCTTCAAGAGCTTGAACTACTTGATGAATGTCGGAAGGTGGCGTTTGATCATCTAAGAGCATACCAAAAGAGGATGTCCAAAGCTAACAATAAGAAAGTTAGACAAAGAGAATTCCAAGTGGGTGATCTTGTCCTGAGAGAGAACCCCAAGAATCAGCAGCAGTGTGTTCAGAAAGGCAAATTTGAACCAAACTTGCTTGGTCCGTATGTCATTACTGTAGCATTTGGGTCTGGCGCTTATCGACTCTCCACCACTGAAGGAGAATAGCTCAAAGAGCCTATCAACACTCTTCACTAGAAGAAATTCTATAGCTGAGGCATTCTCTGTGTGCTCATGTACATATTTATTGGTCATGAAAAAATCCAAAAAAATGGTATATTGGCAAAAATCCTAAAAATTGCAAAATGTCCTGAAAAAATGATCATCTTAGTGAAAACCTAGTAAACAGGCGTCATGGTAGCAAAAATAGAATCTCTGCCAAGATGGTGAAAAATTGGTAAATAGGTGCCTCTTGTTTCCTAAAGCTACATCTCATCTCAGCATCACTTGGCTCTTAGTTTTCCGCTTTATTCTCTTAGTTTCCTACTTTAGTTTTCTTTCCTACTTTCCTAGTTTCATTTGTTTCCTGCTTTAGTCTGTTTCCTACTTTAGTTTGCTAGCTCATGCACTTTCTTTCAGTTGTCTTCAAGATTTTTCCTTGACTCATCATGGATTGGAACTGGTTCACACTTGGGGGCACCTCCCTGGTCTAGGGGGCATTGTCCTATCACTTTCAGAAGTTTTGTTCATGCATCAGTCACCAGTGGTTCCCGCTACATCTGCTTGCTGATGCCTAGCTACTTTTGAGATTTCTCTCCTTAAGGAACTCTCATGTATAGGTCGCCAGTGGTTCCCATTGTGCCTGCCTACTAATACTTAGCTTTCATTTGACCTCTCTCTTTTGAGATCTTTTCCTTACATCAGTCACCAGTGGTTCTCACTGCGTCTGCATGTTGATGTTTCACTCATGTTTTATTTTCTCTTTTGAGAATCTTCCTTGTATCGGTCACCAGTGGTTCTCACTGCATTCACCCATTGATACTTGGTTCACGTTGTGATATCTTCTTGAGACTTCATCTCTTGTGACAGTCACCGATGCTTCTTACTCCGTTTGCTTATTGTCGCTATCCCATTGAGACTTTGAATGTTGTATGCTTCTGATTCAACTTCAATCCGCTTGAACACAAATGTAAACTGACACTAAAACTGAATTTGTGTTCCTTTGAAGCATGCTGAGCTTTTCCTTTGCTTGTTTGTTTGTTTTCTTTATCATTTCCCCTCGAGCGAATCGAAGATGTCTTTCTTGACTGAGAAATGCAAAGACTCAGGGCATGATCTTTTTCTTTGCTTTCTGCTTGCTGGTTTAGTTCCAATGATCTAATGAATCTACATAAGAGGGGTGTCCATCTATAAGAGCCTTCATCTCGTATTGGATGGCCATGCATACCTTAACTCCTTTTATATGGATGCTTTGGTGAGGTTGGTTCTTCTCCTTGTCTATTTTGAGTGACTTCTTTTTGCTACAAGTAAAATTGCTAACGCTCATCCTACTAAGTGAATGTAAGGGTCACTGTGAGCAATCTTCAGCAAAAGAAGGAACTCTCGTGTGTCTAGTGTGTTTGTTCGCAAGCAACATTCAGGTCATTCTAGCAGCTATGCTTTGACACTTATGTTAACTTGCTAAATTAAAAGGAATAGGTGTTCAGGTCATTATGGCTTCTTATGCCTTAATGCTTACACCTCATTCTGACAAATCTAAGACTTATGTCATATTCATATTCTCATGATTGCAATGTTAATGAGGATTGTATGGCATCTTGTGATTGTCCCATGCCTAAATGAACTCGATGATGATAAATACAGTGAGTCCAACAACCAAGTCCTAGGGTTTGCATTTTCATTCTAGGCTTGCATTTTTCATGCTAAGCTTGCATTTGAGATGATATCTTGGTGCTCTCTTGATCACTTTCTATTCATCAAAGGTTCTCATCTTTTTCCCTGGTTTCATCTTGACTACACAAGTGTTTGGTCCTCGCTCTTGATCTTTGAAACGTATATCTTTTTGATTAGTACCTGTCATATATTGCGACAATCCTACATGAGATGATTAGTACCATATACAATACATATCCATTGCATTTTCATTTCATTTCCATTTGCATTCATAAATTTATTTGCATCTACATATACATGTGCATCCACTATAAGCATAACTCAAATAATACATTACACATATGCATGCATTCTATCCATCTATCACTGCATTTCACATTGCATCATCATAAAAATAAAACATGTGCATATTCATATTCATAAAAGGAAACATGTGCATCTCATACATATCTATCCATACATCTAAGCATCTAGGAAACATCTCATAAACATCAACATCAAAGCAATATAGAAACAAGTACAATGATATCAAAAATATCAATCTCGTATATATATATATATATATATATATATATATATATATATATATCCAATGTCATGTACAAAAGAGAAGGGTGCTACTTGAGCACACTATAAAAAATGGGCTACAATACATGGATATCAAAATATGCTAACTCTGCCCATCACCACCTAGAGGAGGTGGTGGCAATGTTCTCTATGGAAGGGGCATCGACCACTATGGTGGTGCCTGCTGTGGAGGTGCCTGCTATGGAGGTGCCTGTGGTGGTACTTGTGGAGGTTATAGTGGTGGTGCCTGTGGAGATCCAGCGTACTCAGAAAATGGAGGCACCTGCTCTACTAGATGCGGAATGACTCCACGGTAAGCTGGATAGTAATAAGCTACCTAAGCAGCCTCATATCTCATCTCAATCCTCGACCATGCTAGCTCCTCCCGTAGCTTCCTGATCTCAGCATCCCTATTAGCTACATGGGTCTCCTCTCTGATGAATCAAGTATGTTAGTCATCTCACTCCTACTGGACCTGCCTCACTCTCTCATGGATCTTCCTGAGAGCCTCCTACAACTATGGTGTCCATTCTCCTATTAGAATATTAGGCATATCAGTATCATCATCTGGAGGAGCCTACTATGATGAATCACCTGTCCACTACTTGGTGGACCTCTACTGGGCCCCACTGCTCCTGACTCCTCCATCTAAACCCATGGTCCTAGCTGGGATACCAGTCTATCTAGATCTAGGCCTCATCACTCTGTACTACTGTCCCTATGGCCCCTGTTGCTATGTAGGCTGCTGAACTGGTACCTGCTAGACCGATACCTATTGCTACTATGTAGGCTACTATTATGCTCCTATACCAACAAGGTTTGTGAATCTTGGATGAGGTCATGCTATCAAATGGTCTCTGTATGCAGGTGTCACCCCTACATTGGTGACATCCACCATGTAGTCCCATTATGCAACTAGTATGCGTGCCTCTATTGCACATCACCATGGATCAAGTCTCACATACCATCCCTTCTTCTCCTCATTGGTGAAGCGGGCATAGGGGCAGTACTCATGTGAAATATCCTGCTACCTACCAAATTGGTGCAAGACACATGTGACAAGGAATCACTCAATGATAGTAACACTATGTCTAATTAGTGGATGTGAAACAAACATGAAAGAAAGCTCTCAATGAGCATCATCTTAGGGCTTAGTGGAAACCCAAGGTCTCCAGACAATAGTAGCCATGTCATCTAGCTATCCTCACCACTGCTTTGTCTTACCCAGCAGAGGCTGAGTCATCAGACCTACGTACCTATATATATAAGGCTCTAGCACCTATCGTGTATCATGGAATATAGGCCTGCAAATAGGGAGATGCTCCCATGCCTAGATTTGAAAGATAAAGACACCTGCCACCATTGTCCTCACACTACAATACATGATCTCATGAAGCTCATGGTACATCTATGCGAGCACACACTCACCCCATCTGAATTGAACTGCTAGTCTAGCCAACATCCTCTACAGCATCATCCCCCAGCCACACTCTAAACCATGCTGATCTCAATTTGGAACAAGGTAGTAGCTCAGGGACATAGCAAGAACAATAGCTAACGAGTGAGCACTTCTATATCTGTGAATCAAATCAGCCCAAGAGATGGCCCGACCCATCACTAGATCATCTCGGAAGATTTTCCTCAATGCTACTATACTCTGCCATGGCTGGGTATCGTACTCTACTCAAGTACCATGAATGGGTATCCGAAGGATCCTGTAAATGTCTTCGGGAGTCATAGTCATCTCCCCCATCGGCAAATGGAAAGTGTTCATCTCCGAATGGAAACACTCTACAAGTGCACCAAGAAGACCGTGATCTACCCTAATGTCTGGTAGATCACACAAGTATCCTAGATTGAGCCCCTCAATATGAGTACTCTCTACATCCATCAGTCTCTAAACTAATGTAGTGATCACTAGATGGTGTGACCTGAAGGCAATGTCAGGGAAGTCAACCTGCAAAGCAAGCGATGACATTGATCAGTATCTCAATATGATGGTTTTCAAAACAATAATAATAAATGCTACAAGGCATCTATTCTAGACATGACTCAGTGATGCTCTACTTGGCTGATTTTATATGAATTCGACAAATTTTTGCAAAGATTTTACAAACTCTGTAGTAGCTTTTCGCGTGAGGAAACTATTTCCTCACGCGAGACAGGACTTGTTCTTGCGCGAGTAGGAGAAATTTCACACAAGACCAACTTTCGATTCATGTGAGCTTCTAGACAGACACCATGCAAAGAAACCCTAATCAATGTGAGGAAACTACTTCCTCACATGAAAGGTGATCTAGGCCAGCATGAGGAAACTACTTCCTCATGTGAGATTGGAAGAACATACACCAAACTATGCTAGATCTACCCTAAATTGACCTAGAAAGAGGTACAAATTGAAATGCAAAGAGGTTTATTGACTACTTACAGGTGCGTCATACTCTGGTGGCCGGACATGTCATTAGGAGCACTCAAATTGATGCATATGTAGTAGGAGACCCTCCATTTCTCTCTCAGAGCTCAAAATCAGCAAGAAGACAAAGTGAATAATGAATTGAAAATGACCCCTCTGGGCCTTATATAGCTTTTGACCTAATTTTCAAAAGTGCTCCATTTTGCACAAAAATTGCACCCTTGACTAAATCGACTGCTTTGAATCCATTTTTGGGATCGAAATCAAAATTTGACATCTCTAGATAGCTTGAAATTGTGTTTTAAATTCTGGGACCCTTTGGGATCGAACGCTTGTGAAGTCAGCCTTTTGGCATCATTTTCCTGCCAGACCTTCATCTTTGCATCATGTTATCAAGATCTTTTCTATTTTCATCAAAGTCAACTCTAGTCAAATCTAGTCAACCATGGTCAAAGTTGGTCAATAGGACCTCTGCATCACTTCAAATTGCTTATGCAACTTCTTGAATCTAGTCTGATTTCTTCTGCTCTGCAACCTCTCATTGTCAATCATCCTTCTGATATAGCATCTTTCGATTTCGCTCCTGAGGGGGTAGGATGATTGCATCATTGAATCTTGTTGAATCAATTCTTGAATCAGTCTGATTTGAATCATCAGTTCTCATTGCTAGGGGCATCTCGGTGCCTTGCATCTTGTTATCTTATGATCTATCTTTTAAGTATTTGAGAAATCTAACTCGGATCCTCAAGAATCAAGCTTCATTTTGGAGATGGTTCTCAAAATCTTTTAGGTATTGGGGCAATCTAACCCTAATTCCTGGGATTCAAGCTTCATTCTAGAGATGGCTCTCAAAATTTCTTTTAGACCGTTATCTAGGCAATCTAACTTGGGTCTTGGAGGGTTAAGCTTTGTATTGGGGCAATCTAACCCTAATTCTGAGATAGTCCTAAAATCTTCATCAATTGGTCTTGGGGCAATCAAACCTCGATTCTGGTTCTCTTTTAGACTATTGTCTTCACAATCTACCTTAAACTTCAAAAAATCATGCTTTGATTTGTTCGGCATCTTGGCAACCTAACCTCGACTTCCAAAATTCTTGTCATCTGTCACATTAGACTATTTTTTGAATCAACGCGCTGCTCACACATCAATTCAAAGAGGGGAAAATGTAGTACCCCAAAATTGGCACCTGATAAATTGAATCAATTTTGGTGCATTTTCATCAATTTTACATCTCCAAAGTCCTACTTTGCTAGGCAATTTTCTCTCTCCTACCTGACTTAATTTGACTTGATGTCAATTGCAAAAACCCTAAATTGCATTAATCAAATATTATAATTAATTCCTAAAGTCTTCGACTTTTATTAGCTAAATTACCCCTATGATAAATCAATTTAATTCTAAAGTCCTAAGTACTTTAAATTAAATTAAAACACCACCCCCTTTAGCTAATACACATAAAAAAGGGAATTAATCTTATTTATTTATTTGAATGGACACCTCTTTATTTGAGTTTAATAATTCAAATTATTTGAACGGTCACCCATATGTGGCAATAATCCATTCTTTAATTAAATAAATCTTTGAATATTTGTCTCAAAGGGGAATGAAGAGGTAGCCGTTCATTTTCAAGAACCTCTTCGTTCTCTCCCCGGGCTTGTCTATTTATTGAACCTCATTCTTCATTCAAAGGGGTGCAATTTTTCAGAGTAACTAAACTATAGCATTTTTTTGTCTCAATTTCAATTTCAAGCTTTTATTGCATTATTAGATTAATCTTCATTTAGTGTAATGGCATTTCATAATAGATTAATTTTTCTTACTTTCTCATAGCTTAATCTCATCTTTATTTCAAGTTATTTAGACTAAACTTGCATCTTCATATTTCTTTCAAGTTCTTAGATTAATTGCACTTCATTATAGATTAATTTCAATTTTGAATATCTTCATAAGCTTTCAAATCCTCCATTGTAGTACTGGTCTTATGGTTGTTGGCTCTCGTTTTGAGAGTAAATCAAACACCCCGTCTACATAGGAGGTAACAAGTCACTTCACCATGAATTTTGAATTGAGTAATCAATACTCTCTTTCTTAATTCGATCATGTGAGTAATGACTATGTTGCATGTGTAGTTGGATTAGATGTCCACGTTCAACCACATACACTTATTACCCTCTCTCTCACACACACACATATGCTCTCTCCCACCTTCCTACTCTCTCTCTCTCTCTCTCTCTCTCTCTCTCTCTCTCCCAAAACCTCTTAGAAACTAGGGCTCACCCAATGTCTCATCTCCCAGCACCATAGAAATTGAACCAAAGTTCATTCACCATCATTTGACCATCCTATGATGGATTCATGCATAAAATACCCCCCTCCAAAGGCTAGAAATTCTACTGCTATACCCTTGCACCAATTTCATGACCCTTATGCACCTGTCAAACTCATCAAACTCCTTCAATCACTCTCAACTTGCAAACTCTTCTTCTTTCCTGCATTTCCAATGTTAGAATACTAAGTTACAAGGTTTGGATTCATCCCCAAGTGACAACAAATACATAAAGGGGATGGATCAATGAATTTACATCTTTAATCAATGCACAAATTGTGCTTGTACAGGACAGTCAAAACAAATAGAAGTTAAAACCCTAAAAAATGATTTAAATTTACTAAAAAACAATTTAAAACATCCTTCCACTACCACATGAATGAAATCAAATCAAATACTCATCAAAACAATCTCAAATTTGCAAGAAATCAGATTTGTATTGCCAAAATCTGAACCAGCCCGTACAAAAATAGATTTCCATTTGTTCTCCCCCCATTCTCTTAGTTTTAAAAGCTTAAATAAACTCCCTTTAACCTCCCAAGCTGAATCAAATCAGTTGGATATGCTAACAAAGAAAACTAAACTTATTTTTAGAGTTTCCCTCCTAATCTCAAGTGACCGTTTGAATTTAAATATTCAAATTTGCAAACTTAACTTTGGATTTTATTCTTTTATGATCCAAATGACCTATCTAAACAATAAAAATTACTCTAAGACCTAATTCCAACCATCTAGACCCATTATGACAATACAGGCATTCAACTATCTATTACATCCATTTTGTCATTTTCAAGCCTTCATAATTTTAGGCCTTGTTTATTACATAAAATGGATTTACATGTCATGTTACATCAGATAAAATGACCCTTGGTCATGTTCTTCACTCTATCCTCCTTAGGTCCTCCAGGTGACCCTCATGTGTTCTTAGGTGCCCCTACACCATAATGTCCTCAATGGACTACAAAATCTTGTTTGTAAATGGACCAATCTTGTCCAAGCTTAAATTATGTTTTAAGAGTCTAGGATGGGTCATGGGATAAATAAAAGGCATTAGGAATCATTTAGAAAGGGTTAATTATACAATGAGGGTTTGATCTTTACACCCTCCAATGGATTGTTCATGAGCTCTCCTTTTTAGGATTGAGTCTCTAAACATGGTAGACTCCTCTCCAAGTCTTAATTCAGGTTTTCCAAACCCCTATCTCTCTCCCAAATGCTGCCTCAATCCAGGCTTCCTAACTAGGCTTGTCTTTGCTTGCCTAGGGAATGCATGTAAAGACACTTCCCCTACACTTCATGCCATAAAAATACATATTTACAATGTTTATACAATACCCTAACATAATCCAAATGGCCGTAGAGAACCTGCCATGGATTCCTAAGTTAGGGCCATACTAAGCACCTCAACTCTATATAGTCCAACAAGCTGGCTTTAGAGGAGGATTTAAACTAAAAGCTTGAAAACAAATGAAAGAACCAAAAGAAAGCTAAAACCTAGAGACTAAAACATAAACCTAGAGACCAACTCAATCAACGATTCACTATCTCATTTCCTTTCCATCTTCTCCCTCTCTGAAACGGAAGGTTTACATTTTGGTTTATCTAGATAGTGTACCCTCATAGGCCACCTAGTGTACCTAGTGCCTCCATGATGTAGAGGGAAGGGTGGTGGGTGAATAAACAAGGAAATTTTATGAATTTTGGTTAACAAAGCCACTATTTTCCCAAAGCCTCAAATGCTTCCCAAGTGCTCAAACTTGACCAGACCTTTTCCAAGGTTCCAAAATGATATAGATGGTATATAAGGCTTATATCTAAATGTATTTGATAGGTTTTGGGCTTCTTGGCAATACCCACAATACCCAACTCTCCAGTCTTTCCCAAACTGTCCAGAGGCCTAATTGCCCTGTCTAGTAGCCTTGCAGCGAAGGAAACTCCCACTTATCTCTTAAAATTTCCAAAGGAATAATCAAAAAAATTAATTTTTTGAGTACCCTTTTCTTAGTACATTGTCATATCCAAAGGAAATATATGGTTTTTTTGGAGCGTGTACTGCTTCTCACCCCTATGGCTCAAAAAATGAATGAAAAGTGAGTGATTTAACAAAGGAACTATATGAAATAATTAACCCCAAGACTTAAAACTATAAAAAAAGTCTTATTATGTCATAAAACCTTTAAATACCAAAGGAATTATACTCAAACCTCCTATAACCCCAAAAAACCCCAAATTTGGTCTCTTCAAACCCTTAAACCAAGGGTTTCTCAAATCGGTGCCCTCCAATCACTTCCAAGTTAAAATAGTTATTGATTAACCTTTAAATGAACAATATAAGATGATCCAAATCATCAGATATCCCTATCCTTAAGACCAATCTTCTGGTACTATACCCTTGCCATGAAATTCAATGTATTTTCCACCATTTGTTGACTATGATCACTTCTTCTTTCAGTTGTCTGCACACCAAAGAATTAGATTTGTATTGTACATGTTAGATATGATAATTCCATGAAATTTACGCCTTTACTTTCATGGGATGATGCTCATCTTTATTGGATTCCAATCAAAACAGTGACTTAGGAACCCCAAACCGTGACACTACTGAAAATAGTGATTTAAAATCTTATTGAAATCAATGCAAGAAACATATAAAATGTCTTCAATCTTGTAAGAAAATACTCCTAAAACATTATCAATCAATCCAAATTAGATTTTTCAACTTCAAAACAAGTAAGACATTAAACAAACTTGCAGAAATTATGAGATTTTCTTATTTTTCTATTGCAGTCCATACACACAACCTCCTATGTTGTACAATGGAACTTTGGCATATTTGATGGACTCCTAGAAACTACCCCAACCAATCCCAATCAGTTGGATGGATTATTTTACACTAAAAAATAACAAAATCTAATTCCCTCCATTTTCTAATAAATGTTGCATTTTCATTGCTTATAGGCCATTATAGGTGCCATAAACACCACGTACAAAAAACCTAAAATCTTCCAACAAAACCTAACCCAAAGCCGTAGAAAACTTGGTAACAACCTTACTTCCTTAAGAAGTAGCATGCCTAGCTAGCTCGCCAGGTGGCTAGGTGTATTTATGAGCAAGTTGGGTTGATGATTTTAGTTGACATGTATTGTAAATAGTGATATATTTGAAATTATTTAATTAATTAGTATTTGTGTTATTTATTTATTTGATGGAGTTTTCATTCATTAAGTCATATGTTAAATTTTTTTAGGACATGAATTCCAACTTCTCCCTCTCTAAAACATAAGGTTTACATTTTGGTTTATCGAGATTAATACATTTGCTTCCATTACTATGTTTTACCTTCTTCCCTTCCAGATGTTCTATTTCTTGTTTCACACAGTTTCCCTTTTCAGGTCTAGATGCCTTTGTTGGAAAATTGGTGACAAAATCATTTCATAAGACTTGTATTTTCTTATTCATACATGATGGAAGCTGGCTATTATGCACCTTTCCTCCTTTAAAATACTTGTCAGGACTACATTCTTTGACAACGGGGAAAATATGGACTATCATCTACCCGCTCAAAAATGTAGGCATCTCCATCCTCAAGATTATTGGCAATTGAAAAATATCTCTATCCATGAATCAAGGAAGCTTAAGGGAGATCTTCGAGGAATCGTACATGCCATTCCCTTTTGTTATGATCCACAAGAGTCACCATTGTTCTTTCTCTTGGTAATTTGAGTTTATCTACAAATGTGTTCGGTGTTGTCTGCAGAACAAATTTTCACATAAAATAAGCAACATTACCTTAAGAACCATCTAAACATTGTTATTAAAAAACATGTAACAAAACAAAGAACCCCAAAATATCCTTTAGACAATAATAGATCAGCTTCTTGAACCCCTGTCAAACAAACTTGCAGAGTATAGGAGACTGTAATATAATAGAGATAATTTTCACTTCATTTTCAATGTCTTCTCTTGATTTTATTTTCAATTCAACAAATAATTTAATGTCCCTCAATTGACTAGAACTCATTGAAATAGCACTTGTGGAAGGATCAGGGCATTTCCTCTGTGACTCAAAATCACTCTAGATCTTCTCAGAATGAAAAATAGAAATATCTTTTTCACAACCATTATTCCCATATATCTGAACTCTAAAATACATCCCCAAAGCATGGAACCATTTGTTCCAACAGCTCTGAATGGCCAGGTAAATGCTAGTGGCAACCTCATTTTCCACACACAGTCATTCGATCACTGCCAATGACTCTGAGCCGAAGTGTCCCTCAAGGTCGCTTAAGCATGAAATCAGAAATCTTTGCAAGGTCATATCTTGGAGCTCGTGTGAGGTAACATCGATCTGTCAGTTGCTACGGGACTGTGTTTCTAGGGCCTACAAAAGCCTATCTCGATTTTTAGAGATTCAAATCCATTTAAATTTTCCAACACATTACCAGTCGATGTCAGAACTCACAGTGTTCTTCAGTTCAAATGGCCAACGTTGTGTATCCTTCCAACTTTCGGTCGTAGCATCGAACCATCTATTCCAATAGCTCTAAATTGTTGGGTAAATGCAAGTGGCAACCTCATTCCCCATGCACAGTCATTTGATCCCCATCGATGACTCTAGGCCAAAGTTTCCCTCAACATCGCTTAAGCATGAAATCAATGATCTTTGCAGGGTAATATCTGGGACCTTGTGCAAGGTAGCATCAATCTGTCAATTGCTATGGGACCGTGTTGCTAGGGCCTACAAAATATTGTCTTAGTTTTCAGAGATTCAAGTCCGTTTAAATTTTCCAACACATTCTCCGTTGATGTTAGAACTCACAGTGTTCCTCAGTTCAAATAGCCAATGTTTCATATCCTTCCAACCATCAGTCGTAGCATCAAACCATCTATTCTAATAGCTCTGAATGGCCAGGTAAATGCTAGTGACAACCTCATTCTCCACGCATAGTCGTTCGATCCCCGCCGATGATTCTGGGCCAAAGTGTCCGTCAAGGTTTCTTAAGCATAAAATTAGTGATCTTTGCGGGGTCATATCTTGGAGCTCGTGTGAGGTAGCATCAATCCATTAGTTTCTACAGGACCATGTTGTCAGGGCCTACAAAATCCTATCTCAATTTTCAAAGATTCAAGTCCGTTTAAATTTTCCAACACATTCTCAGTCGATGTCAAAACTCACAGTGTTCCTCACTTCAAATGGTGAACATTGTGTATCCTTCCAACCTTCAGTTGTAGCATCGACCCATCTATTCCAATAGCTCTGAATGGCTGGGTAAATGCTAGTGGCAACCTCGTTCACCACGCATAGTCGTTCAATCCCCGTCGATGACTCCAGGCCGAAGTGTCCCTCAAGGTCACTTAAGCATGAAATTAGAAATCTTTTTGGGGTCATATCTTGTAGTTCATGTGAGGTAACATCGATCCGTCAGGTGCTACGAGACTATGTTGTTGAGGCCTATAAAATCCTATCTCAATTTTTAGAGATTCAAGTCTATTTAAATTTTCCAACACATTCTCAGTCGATGTCAAAAATCACAGTGTTCCTTAGTTCAAATGGCCAATTTTGCATATCTTTCCAACCATCGGTTGTAGCATTGAACCATCTATTCCAATAGCTCCGAATGGCTGGGTAAATGCTAGTGGCAACCTCATTCATGACACACAGTCATTTGATCACCGCCGACGACTCCAAGCCAAAGTGTCCCTCAAGGTCACTTAAGCATAATATCGGTGATCTTTGCGAGGTCATATCTCAAAGCTCGTATGAGGTAGCATCGATCTGTCAAGTGCTATAAGATCATGTTTCCAGGGCCTACAAAATGTTGTCTCAGTTTTTAGAGATTCAAGTTCTTTTAAAATCAGCAACACATTCTCAGTCGATGTCAAAACTTAAAGTGTTCCTTGGTTCAAATGACCAACATTACATATCCTTCCAACCATCAGTCGTAGCATCAAACCATCTATTCCAACAGCTCCAAATGGTTGGCTAAACACTAGTGGGAACCTTGTTTTCCATGCATAGTCATTTGGTCACCACCGACGACTCTGAGCTAAAGTGTCTATCAGAGCAAAGTTTCTACACTGGGAACTCTAGGTATGTATGCCTATTAGGTTTTGTGTGGTCTAAACTTGAAACTAAACATAGACATATAACATTCTACTTCAGACCATTGCTTTATGATTATGTTTCTTTTTAGTTTTAATTAGAGCTTTGTTGAGAGTTATTGTTGGATCTCTGATGTTGCAAGAATTATGGCTGTGACTAGATCCACTATAGGTCATGGTAGAGGTCGTTCTGGTAACCATGGAAGGGGTAGACAGCCTAGCCCTTCTACCAGTGTCAGTCAGGAGAGTCAACACCAGCAGTAGTCTAGGGGTCAGTAGAGAGAGGATCATCAAGATGATCCTGATTTGAGATCGCTCTTACAGGTGATTCTTAATCATCTTGGTCCTAAGCAGGTTAGAGCAGAGTGGGCTAGAGAGAAGTCTAGGAGTCCTCCTAGGAGGGACTTCACAGTTGATCCTATAGTGGTGGTAGCTAACCACATGAGGGATTTGATGAGAGGGCGACCAATTCCCTTTGATGGGAAAGGCACTAGTTTAGAGGTAGAGACATGGTTGATAGCCTTAGAGCGGAGTTTTTCCATGCATCCCTTTAGTAGTAATACTAAAGCTAGGTATGCGGTTATGCAGCTTATAGATTTTGCTGCTATATGGTGGAGGATTGATGAGAAAAAGTTAGGGTTTCGAATGGACATTATTACATGGGAGTTGTTTCTTAAACACTTTCAAGAGCACTTCCTATCAGATCAGTGGAGGTGTTAGAGAGTAGATGAGTTCCATAATCTGAGACAGTTGACCCTGTCGGTAGGAGAGTATGAGTGCCAATTTTTTGAGCTCAAACAGTATGCTGGCTTCGGTCAGGATATTGCTCTCCTAGTTCAACACTTTGTGAGGGGACTAAATGCACACATCATTGGAGAAGTCCTACTATTTGAGCCTAAGACCCTTCAGGAGGCAGTCATTAAGGCCACACTTACAGAGATGAACCTTGCTTTAGGTCATGGTAGTCAGAGAGGTGCCCAGCCTAGTGCTTCTAGGGGGAATTGGTCCTAGAGGAATGAAAATTTTCAAAATCCTTCTACCTTTTTGAAAGGTAATTAGGATCAATAGGATAAGAAATTTTTCCATGGTAGTAGTGGTGGTTCTTAGTTAGGGAACTATTGCAACTAGCAGCATAGTTTGCGTAATCGGGTGGATCAACAACCCCAGGGTTTTGGTGGTAAAGACGGTTGTTTTTCTTGTGGGCAACATGGCCACATTGCGGTCAATTGTCCTAAACATTCGACATAGTTTTCAGGATAGAGGCCAGTAGCTTCTAAGCCTACAGTGGGAGATGTAGGTAGATCACATAGGTCCTTTGCAATAAGGAATGATCCTTAGTGTTTGAACCCTAAGGTAGGAAAGGGTCTAATGGGACCTACTCAATGATCTTCTGTTTTAGTTTTCTTTTCAGATCAGTGAAGTTTATGGGACTTACATCCCTACTTGTTCTAGGCTTCTAGGAGTAAGCCTAATTCTAGGGGGGGTGGATGTAGTACCCCACCCGTAGTTCACTTTTAGGTTTCTTTATGTTTCAGTGTTTGACCGAATTCTTTTAGGTCACTTTTGATGTGATCGATTATTATGTTAATAAATGAAGATTATGGATTTATGTTCATTGAATATGTATCAGGTTATTGCATAGTTTAGATGATGATATCATTTGATGTTGTATTTATGTTTTATATTGATTTATGGTACTGATCCCATATTGGCATGTGTATGGTTATCTTGTGTTTGCATCTATTTGATGTGTTTCTTTGGTAGAGGACGGAGACGTAGTTACTTACATTGTCAAGATCCACATGACTGACTGTACCCTATCATTGTTTGATATATATTATTGTATGTACATGCTTCATCTTGTGGTGATAGGTTTGCAGGTACAGGGCATCATCTTCCCTGAATTGGCAGGAGTGAACATGCCCACAAACATTCATCTCAATGGTAAAGAGGGGAGATAATACATAGACCCAAACCCTAAACCTAAGCCTTATTGTCCTAGGATTGGACAAGTGTCAGTCTTACTACCCTACCCGAATTCATCTGGTTGGCATGAATTCGTGGATCCATTCTCCTGAGTTTGCTTGATTTATTGTGTTTGATTTTTACTCTGCACGATTCAGTTGATTTATGATTATGAGGGTGATTATTAATTTATTGATTATAGTTGAATTATGTTAATATAGATTATTTTATGTGAATATCAATGCTAGGTGCATAGTTGAATTTAATGATTAATTATGTTCCTAGGATTTAATTGAGGGAATTAAATTAAAGTTAATTATTTTAGTATTGGAAATTAATATTGATTATGTCCTAAGTTCATTATGATGAAATTTAATTAAAATCAAATAATTGATTATTTGGATTTAATTGAGTATTTTATTGAGAATTGGATTTTATTATGTTTGTGAGTATTATTAAATGATTAATTAATTAATTGTATGAATTCATGATGCATTAAGTATTTAATTTATTTAATAATAGATTTAAATTATTAACATGTGCATAATTGAAAAGTGATTTGTTTGGAAAATGTGACAACTTGTCTTTACGTGACTAAGTTGAGTTGTGCACAATTATATTTATTTTTAATTATTAATTAGTAATTTCTCTCAACAAAAGTGGGAGAGTTTGATTAGGAGTTCTTTGTGTGAGTCATCTAGGGTTTTGCATGTTTAGTGGAGTTGAATCCCTAATAGGGGGATTTTGCATTCATTTGGAGTTAATCAAGTTGTTGGAGGATTTTTTAAGAGAGAGAACTTTTGGAGTTTTTGTGCTTTCCTTGTGTTCTTGAGCATTTGTGTGTGTGTTTGGATTTCTGGGTAAAGGTTGTTTGCATCTGGATTTGAGGATTGTATGCACTGTGATTCAGAGCTGCAGGTGGAGCTTTTCTGTTGTTAGATCTGAGGGTTTCAACATTCTACAGGCCTTCTTATTCAGTATTTAGCATTGGAATTGAGGTAGGGATTAGTGGAGTTTTCTTGTGAATTCATCAGTAGTCCTTTCTGCAATTTCTCTATGTTTATTTCAGTTTATAGATTAAGATCTGTTTTCTATTTATGCTTTAAATTTGAGGGTTAGAAAACTCATTAGAATGCTATTTCATATTTTTATATTAACTTGGCATAGTAGGGTTATGCTGCCCGATTTTGAATTAAAAATTCATCCTAGAACTCTTTGAAAATGAAAAATCAATCTCTCTATAGTTAGTTCTATAGTATGAATGAATTAAATTAATGGGTCATTGTTAGAAAATCAATTTAGTTGAAACATTACTATTTTGGAAAAATTATGTACTTTCTATGAAAAATGACAGTCAAAAAAAGAAATTACCATAGTTGTAAAATATTGGCTTGCAAAGGCATAAAATTTCATTTGTATATGCAGATATATTAGCAAACAATGGAGAATAAAACAAATTAAGTATAAGGACAAAATATCTTATGGTTTGGAAATTCCCTTTTTTGGAAAAAGTTGTACAGTCCTGGTAATTTCCATTTTCAAAAATGTACAGACCTGTTTGAAAAATAAAGAGAAGAAAAGTTAGTTTTGGCTATCTAAAATATATTAATTAAAAAGAAATACTTTTGATAAAAAAAAAGGAGTGCATGCTTTTATTAAAAGTTATTGAGAGTTGAAATAAAAATTAAAATTATTATTAAAAAAAATTTAAAATTTTTTTTTTTTAATAAATTTTGGATGGGCGGGGGCCACCACCTCCCCAACCCCTCAGCAGTACTAGACTGTCGTAGCAGCAGCTAGTGCTGTCTATGACAGACTAGCTGTCGTAGCAGCAGCTAGTGTTGTCGTAGCAGCACGTAGACTACCGGACCGTGCACGACAGGGCCGTGGGCGCGGGTCCCCACTAAGCGGCCCCCCCAACGTTGTTTCTTTAAAAGTTTTTTTTAAGATTTATAATGTGTTTGTTAATTGGTTCTTGGATATTTATTAATAAATTTTATTTTGTTAATTATTTTATTTTATTATTATTATTATTTTAGTTTAAAATATATTTAATTTAAATCTCATATGTTATGTTGATAATTTTATTATTAATAATTTTTTTAGTTTTTATTTTATTGAATATATTTATATATATATTATATATTTTATATATATATATATATATATATATATATATATATATATATATATATAGACACACACACACACACTATATGTTATATTTTATAAATTAGAATTTAATTTGTAGATTTCATATGTTATGAAATTAATGTTTGTAATTGTGTACCTAATCTTTAATTTTGTAGATGATTATAACCGATGATTTTATTCTTACTATACAAAATTTTGAGCAGATTATGAGTTTATTTGTAAAGTTAATTTTCTTGTATCTATTGGGTTTAGGCTTTGCAAGTTTATTCTTATTATGCAAATATAGACTTAATTAGGTAATTTTTAAAAGGAGATTTGTATATTTACCTTCTATAGTCCTTTTGTAATTTATGATGTATTCATTAATCATTTAGATGATGGATTGCTTTGTGGGTTAATCAAATTCAAACTTGGCAATTTTAAAATATTGACATTCATAGAACAATATTTGTGGGTTATCTACTGATATTGGGCATTTTCATTATGTTGAATTTGTGAGTACTCTTTAGGAAATATGTTTCACTTATGCTATTATTGAACATTATTATTGTCAGAATTTCCTTGTGGACCTTTCTCTAGAATTCAATTATGGAGCATATTTGATTAGAGTTTTATTTCAGTTAAAATTGATGTGAGTGTTGTATTCTTCGTGTCTTCTATTACATTATGGGTTATCGGGTGTTAGATGACCTAGGAGAATATAGAGGCTGGGATATGTGTCAGATATTCATGTTTATGTTTTAGCTTTGTTGGATATGTGTGTACTGTTTTGATTATCATCCTTGTTTTGACCATCTGGGCTCATGATGTTTTGCACTATGCTTTGGTATTTTTGGTAATCATTTATGGTTCTTTGTGTGTAACTGGATTTAGGATTACATGGTTGTATACCTGATTAGATCTAGGAGAGATCTGTGAGCCTAGGGTAGTTTACCTTGACATGTAATAGGAGGTGGCTTGCAATAAGTGTCGGGGCCCTCAAGTGGCTACTAGGATCACTTATTGTAAGTTTTCAGTAATCAAGTGATAACTTAATATAATTAAGGGGAAATAAATGAACCTAATAAGATATGAGTCCTCACCCAGGTGTTAGTGCTAGTACAGACTAAGATGGGTTGAGAAGATGACTAGACCCCTTTTAAGGGATGAGTTGGCATAGTTGATGACTTCATCAGTACGAGAGGTCATTGATACCGTGTATGGTCACTTGGGTGCCAAGATCCAGAGAGATTACCAGGACAAAACTCAAGGGTTAGACGTACATGATTGCACCTTCCTATGCATAGTTTAGTTATTCTACATGTGTCGGTTGCCTCTGGTTTAGTGAGTTGTACCTTTATCTTTATCATGTGTATCTTGAGTTAGAGTGCTTTTCAAGATCCTTCTACTTAGAGTTCTATCCTTTTTTTGTTTGGTTATCCGATTGGGGTTTGTGGTTATCTCCTCAGCATGGTGGGGTAGGCCTTTATGGTTCTACATGGATGGGTGGTAGTGATTCTTTACCATTTGAAATTCGACATCCTGGTGTCAGTGCTTGATGGTGATTCTACAGATGGATTCCTTATGATGCTTCTTCTTTGATGTTTCTTTCTTATCTTCATTATTTGCAATCCTGTATTAGTGTATCGTATGTGATACCTAATCTGGACATTGTATTATCATAGTTAGATTTATTACTACATACCCTGCGACATGTGCAGTGGATGTTAGTTTATGTATATATCATGGAAGTCCATGAGAATTGTATTTATTTTTATCATGTAATTGTAATTTATAAGTTATGGAATCTTTTATTGATGTTAGTTCTAGTAGTGTTTTATTCTTAAGTAATTCTACGTCATGGAACCCTTGAGTCTTGTAATCTATGTTGGATGTTGTATCAGTGTGAGTAAATGGTAATTGCTTCTGCACTGTTGTTTATCTTATTTGTTAACATTAGAAAAAAAAATTATTCACCAAACTTAGTAGCATGTTTAGGGTTAAATTCTCTTGGGTTCCCTGGAGGGGCGTTACAGTGTCCCTACAGGTCCCTTAAGCATGAAATTAGTGATCTTTGCGGGGTAATATCTTGGAGCTCATGCAAGGTAGCATCAATCTATCAGTTGCTATGGGATCATGTTGCCAAGGCCTACAAAAGCCTATCTCGATTTTTAGAAGATTCAAGTCCGTTTAAATTTTCTAACACATTCTCAGTTGATGTCAGAACTCACAGTGTTCCTTAGTTCAAATGACCAATGTTGTGTATCCTTCCAACCTTCAGTCATAGCATCAAACCATCTATTCCAATAGCTTCAAATGGTTGGGTAAACACTAGTGGCAACCTCATTTTACATGCATGGTCATTCGATCCCCGCCGATGACATTGGGCCAAAGTGTCCCTCAAGGTCACTTAAGCATGAAATCAATGATCTTTGTGGGGTCATATCTCAGAGCTCATGAGAGGTAACATCGATCCATCAGGTGTTATGGGACCGTGTTACTGAGGCCTACAATAACCTATGTCAGTTTTTAGAGATTCAAGTTCGTTTAAATTCGGCAACACATTCTCAGTCAATGTCAGAACTCAAAGTGTTCCTCAGTTCAAACAGCCAACATTGTGTATCTTTCCAACCGTCAATCATAGCATGGAGCCATCTATTCATATAGCTCTGAATGGCTGGGTAAATGCTAGTGGCAATCTCATTCACCACACATGGTCATTTGATCCCCGCTGAGGACTCCGGGCTGAAGTGTCCCTCAAGGTCCCTTAAGCATGAAATCAATGATCTTTGTGAGGTCATATCTCAAAGCTCATGCCAAGTAGCATCAATCCGTTAGGTGCTACTAGACCATTTTTCTAAGGCCTACAATAGCTTGTATCATTTTTTAGATATTCAAGTTCATTTAAATTCGGCAACACATTCTCGGTTGATGTCAGAACTCAAAGTGTTCCTTAGTTCAAACCACCAACATTGCGTATCTTTCCAACCATCAGTCGTAGCATCAAACCATCTATTCCAACAACTCTGAATGGCCAGGTAAACACTAGTGGAAACCTCATTTTCCATACACATTCATTTGATCATCGTCGATGACTCCGGGCTGAAGTATCCCTCAAGGTCACTTAAGCATGAAATCAATGATCTTTGCGGGGTCATATCTTGAAGCTCGTGTGAGGTAGCATCAATCCATCAAGTGCTACAAGACCATGTTACTGAGGCCTACAATATTCTATCTTAGTTTTTAGAGATTCAAGTTCATTTAAATTTGGCAACACATTCTCGGTCGATGTTAGAACTCAAAGTGTTCCTCAGTTCAAACAACCAACGTTATGTATCTTTCCAACCTTTGGTCATAGCATCAAACCGTCCATTCTAATAGCTCCAAATGGTCAGGTAAATGCTAGTGGCAACCTCATTCACCACACCTAGTCATTCGATCCCCGTCGACGGCTCCGAGCCAAAGTGTCCCTCAAGGTCCCTTAAGCATGAAATCAGTGATATTTGCAGGGTCATATCTTAGATCTCATGCAAGGAGAATCGATTTGTTAGGTGCTACGGGACCATGTTTCCAAGGCCTACAATAGCCAATCTCAATTTTTAGATATTCAATTTCATTTATATTTGGTAACACATTCTCGATCAATGTCAGAACTCACGGTGTTCCTCAGTTCAAACGGCTAATGTTGCGTGTCTATCCAACCATCAGTTGTAGCATCGAACCATCTATTCCAATAGGTCCAAATGGTTGGGTAAATGCTAGTGGCAACCTTGTTCACCACACATGGTCATTCGATCATCACCAATGACTCCAGGCCAAAGTGTCCCTCAAGGTTGCTTAAGCATGAAATTAGCGATCTTTACGGGGTCATATCTCAAAGCTTGTACAAGGTAGCATCGATCCATCAGATGCTAAAAGACTGTGTTGCTAAGGCCTACAATAGTCTATCTTAGTTTTTAGAGATTCAAGCTCATTTAAATTGGGCAGCACATTCTTGGTCGATGTCAGAACTCACAATGTTCATCAATTCAAATGGCCAACGTTGCGTATCTTTCCAACCATCGATCATAGCATCAAACTGTCTATGCAATAGCTCTAAATGGTCAAGTAAATGCTATTGGCAACCTCATTCACCACACATGGTCATTTGATCCCTGTCGACGGCTCCGAGCCGAAGTGTCCCTCAAGGTCCCTTAAGCATGAAATCAGTGATCTTTGCGGGGTCATATCTCAGAGCTCGTGTGAGGTAGCATCGATCTGTCAAGTGCTATAGGACCATGTTTTCGAAGCCTACAATAGCCTATCTCATTTTTTAGAGATTCAAGTTCTTTTATATTTGGAAATGCATTCTCGATCGATGTCAAAACTCATAGTGTTCCTCAATTCAAATGACCAACATTGCATATCTTTCAAACCATCATTCGTAGCATCAAGCCGTTTGTTCCAATAACTTTGAATGGCAAGATAAATGCTACTGACAACCTTTTTTGGCACACACAGTCATTCAAACGCTGCCGACCACTCTAGGGTGAGCAGTAGGATGAGTGCAAATATTTATTTAGATGCAAAAGGGCTTGTGTCCACTTTGAAATTTGATCATGTATTTGGATCATGGAATGTTATTTTGATCATGTATTAATCATATTGTAACCCAATCTTAAATGTAAGCCTTAATGGCACTAAGAAGCCTAAAAGGTACCTAGGGGTCACTACGAATGGTTATGTATTGATCCTAGCTTAGGGGTTGTTGGAAATACCCTATAAGGGTCTAGAAATATGTACTAAGGCCATTAGATCCTTTACATAGTGTTAAAAGCACTAAATGTGAACAATCTTGTAAATTGCCTATATTGGCAATATAAGTTGAATAGGGCTTAATTGGAGTTAGTAGGGGTTAGTAGGAAGTATAAGTTACTTTGGTTTGTAAAGGTTGTCTCTAAACCTTTTATAAGTAGTTAGAGTGGGAAAAGGGTGTTGGGTTGATGAGTTGACAACTTTTGTTGTCAACTTGACAACTAATTCTAGTGTTTGTCATTAACAATCAGTCAATTAGGGGACAATTAAAAGTTAGTTTGTAAAAGCATAAGGTTGCACATCCACATCCGCCCTAGTAATCTTATTAATAAAATAAATATTACCAACATTAGGGTACCCACATATCAAAATAGGCCTAGTATTGGGGTTAATATATGACAACCTTGCCATATGATGCCTCACTTGTTCGAGGTCATGTCTTTATATTGTGACTGTCTCGTGGAACAGGGAATACACCAATGAATATAAATGTTTGATTCCATGTGATCTTGGATAGGTTTTGACATATAAATATTGCCTTATATTATATTTATACATTTCTACATTCATTTCATTACTTTTTTTATTATTACAGTCAAGGAATTGACTGTTATTGAGGACAGTGACTGGCATTTGTAGCATAGTCAGCAAGTTAAACATACATCGATAAACATACAAGCATAACTATAAGGCACAGGAAATTTACAAAGCATAAGACATCCACATAAACATAAATTAGTATACATAAATACATCAAACACATGAATTGCATACATAAAACATAAAAAACATATATTCATAGGGCATGAAGCCAAATATGTCCAATAATGTCATACATTGAATATATTCAATACAGTTAAACTGGCTTCCTCAAAGCCAAATGGATGTACAACGTAACACTTATGCAATATACAAAAAATATGTCCACTAATGTCATATAGGCATACAATCCATATCCCTAATCTAGTCCTATCCTGCCCAGGGAAGAAAACAAATCCCGAGCTGTCTTCAACCGTCATATCGATGGAGATGCAGTGGATACTATAGCCTTCCGAGTGCGCTCACTTTCCCTCCTGTCTAGACTCTTCTATAGCTCGAGTTGATAAAAAAAAAATTAAGCATCAATAACTAATATACATCAAAATTGAATTATACAATGACATAAAATTGAATATTCGCTTACCGCTAGCAAATAGTCACTATGTTCATCCACCGAAGGCACATGCTGGTGATCTGGAGTAATAAGTCCCTACAACAATGATCAAAATAATAATTAAAATACATACATGAATATCATTATAAAACTCAATAAAAACTATTAAAATAATAGTTAAAATTAAGTGATCTCTTTCATACCTCTGTCAGTGCTTCAAAACTAGCTACTGCTGCAGCTACTCCATGATCCAAAGTATCACAGACAGAAGGAGGAGTCTCTGATGTCAATAACTCAAAATGAAACAAAAAAAGTATTATGCAGTTATCAAGATTACATATATATTTTTTACAACCCTACTAATGAGTAAATGATACCTCTGTGAAGGTTCCACCGCATCCTCCGGAGTGTGGTGTCGATGTTGAAGCTCCAACATTCAACTAGTGCACATGTACATGGAAAATTATAAGATAACCATTCATATAAGAATGTACTACTGACATGTTAATTATAATGCATTATTACATATATACCTATGGACTAAATGGTGATGTCACAAAGCCAGGAGAAAGAATGTGATCATCGTGCCTCTGGATTTTGATCATAATTTGTCTAGTAATTTAGTTGTTCATTCATTTATTAATTAAATATAATCAAGTAAATCAAATTAACATGCAAATAAAGATACCTCAAGGAAAGTGGCACGATGCCCTTCGCTATCTATTATGAATGTCAATGGTCCATCGGTGAATGTCTAATGCACATGCACAATCAGTTATGATACAACTATTCATATAATTACATAATAATCAAATATATTAATTAAAATGTTTTATTCGATACATACTTGTGGAATTGACGATGATGTGTAGAAGGGGACATGAGGATCATTGCCACTACCACTGCCACTACCACCGCCAGTGACACTCATGCCCTAAATTTTCATCATAATCAATAGATACTAAATTAATTAGTTATTCTTTTATAAATTAAATATGATCGAAGCAATTTAATGAACTTGGAAATATTTACCTATGTGTCAATACCAAATGTCATATTTAGAAAGCTATCAGTCATCATTACAGGATCCTCTTCCTCTCTCTCACCATTACCTAATGTGCACAAGGATCCACATGACCAAAAAATATGCCCCCTCAAGGATTGACTATGGTCACCCTCAACTAAAGGAGTGGCACACTGAATGTGATTCTGTGTCAGAGCACTAATCATGCCTATTGTGTCTGCCTCTAAATGTTCCTTCACAATGGAAGGAATAGTAACATGATCCACCTGTGGCTTACCAATAGGAACCGTACATGCGTTAGGGTCATGATGTGCTCCCACTCGATCAAATGATGACCCCCCTCCTCTACCCTGAGAATCTACAATGTCAAAATAATTTGGCACATCCTTGAGTACAAACTCACAATAGAGTTTCCTCAAGAAATATATAGGAACCTCATGATTTTTACGAGGCAAATCAAAGACCATCCACCATCTCTCCCAAAAATTGTTTTTAATGTCTTCATTTAAGCACCAATGAATTGGGAACCTCCTTTTTATAATTCTAAGAGTATATGTGTCCCCTGGTTTTTTAAATAGCTTGCAAATGTCATCTTTTGTGATTTTTTTCTTTTTTATGTCTGCATAAGATAATTTATTTTCATAATATTGTTTTTGTTCTTCTCTTTTATCCTGCCATAAATTAATTTTCCCACTAACCGAGCTTTCATGGGTCAAGATTACTTCCAATGATTTTGCAAGTCTTTCCCTTCTGGGATTTGTACCACTAGAATCTTTTAACCTAGTAATTAAAGATTCTAATTCTTTTTTCCCTCTTTCAATTTGGTTCATCAAATTTTGTTGTGTTCCAGGAGGAGGTTTCTCCATTGATGGAGGCAATTGAGGTTCATTTTCTTCATTTGTTTCTTCATGAGGAGACGGAGGGTTTGGTTGAGGGAGATTATTTCTTCCTGGCAATTACAAAAAACTAGATTTTAAAATCTTCATTTCACACAAATTTAAACAAAACAAATTGCTACAAAACTAAAAATTTAAAAAAAATAAGAGGCATGGGCTATAAAAATACTTACCTCTTCTTTCAGATCGAACTTGACGATGTCGTGGAGCCATTTGATGGATGAATCAATGAAAAAATTGGATCCCAAGCCTAAGCAAGACTGCGTACGCACTTGTGAAGCCTTTCTTAGCTGCAAACACAGGTTTGAGGAAAGCAAAATAAGCTTTCCAACCTACAACAAGCTATATATAGAATTTTTTCAAAGCGTGTGCACCCTATAGGGTGCACACGGTATGCTTTTCATTACCCAAGCCTTAGGCTTGGGCAACCCAAGCCATAGGGTGTACACCCTTTAGTGTGTGCGCATTATGGCTTGATGGGGGACCAAAAGGCAAAGTGGCACCTTTTTGGTCCCCCATCTTTGTGCATATACCCTACAGATTAATATTCTTATGGAAGTGTTTAGATATAATGAAACATGTATTGTAAATTCTTATTGATGTCCTATATTATTAATTCTAAATTGAGAAAGACTTTTGGCTTTCTCAATAATCATTAGGACTTGATGTAAAGGAAAGGAAGTTTACTTGGATGCAAAAGGGTAGCATGCAGTCATGAGATATTGTGCAAGCTTTGAATGCGAAATCTTTATGACCAGAGAAGAAGATGATGTTGAGAATGTTGAGGACTTCAAAGGAACTGAGTAGGAAAAGAGAGTTGTTTTTTCAGTCAATTCACCCTTGGATGTCTTATCCTGAGGATTTTTTAGTGAAGACAGTCTTGAAGCAATTTGGATAGTGGGTTTAGTTGTCTTCGTTGTGTTTCTCATCAAATCCTCATAAGGTTGGGATCATTTAGCAGGGATCCAAACTCTCCTCACAAGGACTCATATGTATTGATTGCATTGAAAGAGGGTATATCATTTCACAAGGAGCTTTTATATTAGTACATCATCTTTTGGGCATCATTCCCGCTGGGGTTTTCCCTCTGATCAAGGGTATCCCTAGTCAACAAATATGGTGTTATTGTGTATGTTTATTATCTTGTGGTTATTGTTGTTATTGATTACAAGTTTAAGATTTGATAGAGTTGAATTTAATTTAATTAAGCTCACAAGTTATTCACACCCCCTCTCACTTGTGTTGGTGTACTTTACTTTCTAACAAGATCCCGACCAAAAAACCAAGCCATTATAACCAAAAAAAAAATTGTGGTACTTCAAGAATAAGAACAGATTGTTCTGGATCATGAACATTTCATTGGTTTACCACAAATACTTTCAAACCAAATTATGGATCATCTGGAATAGTGGATGGCTCAGTTTAACATCAATGAAAAAATAAACACATCATCAACAATAGAATCTTCTCTAAACCTCCTATTGCACCAAGTGAACTCATTGTTCCATGGCTTAACATTAACCAAATGCATAAGGAGAATATTATCTTTAAGAAAATATAAGGATGAATCAAGCCCAGCATAATTTTTAGTGGCAAATATTTACCTTTTGGAGAATTCTAGGAAATATTTTTGCTAGAATTAGCGAATCACACACAGTACACGGTGGCCCAAATCACCCAATCTTGACATTGTAACGGGTAAATATTCATTGGAATCACCAATAATATTTTTCGTTTGATGAGGTTGACCAATATATTCACCTTTAACCAATCTGACGTGGTTCTTTTAATGGTCTCTTAGTCACCAAGGGTATTAATTATGAATTGCATATAAAATCTAAAATAGCCAAATGGTTTATATTGTTATCTTAACCACGACCTATTTCACCACCCATTAATTAATTGTTATATTGACCATGACGTATTTTTCCAACCTTTTGGTAATTCCTACATCATCATTGATCAGGTCAGTACATTTTCACCAAAAGCCCAGGAATTTAAAAAAAATAGAAATTAAATTTGGAATTTGGAATCATGGATTGATATAAATTTAAATCAAATTTACAAAACTAAAAGTAGTCTTATCGTGTCCTGTTACAAATTTTTTGAGGGCTAGATTTACAAATAACAATCTTGCAATAGTAAATAGAGGATTCAACATTTCAGAGAGTTGGAATTCAAAGGAAGTAGGACCAAGGTAAGCAATTATTTGTTCACATTTCACAATATTGCTATTAATTTTAATTCCTAGAATCCTAGTGACTAGTGAGAGGTCATTGGGTCAAGATGTCAGACAAGGGTGACTATCCTGAGTATCCTCAGGCTGCTGAAGGGATTGAGATATTAGGGGAGGTTGAGACTCAGACTTCTCACTGTGCTCAGGGAAGTGAAGAGATTGGAAAGCTAAACAAGGGTAAGACTCCCTAGGGTAGTGGAGGGAAAGGTAAGACTCCTCAGGGCAGTGAAGGGTCTGGGAGGAGTGAAGGGTCTGGGAGGCCATCAAAATGCCCAAAAATTAAAGATACTACCCTAAAGGCTTTCTTTGGAGTTGGTAATGTTTTTGATCCATCAACTTTTGTAATTGTAAGTGCAAAAGCCATTCACAGTAGCTCACCAGTACCAGTACCACAAGTTGGGGTTGTCATTGAGTTAAATGAAAATCAAAATGCTTCAAATGAGGATAACAATGGTGGCATGAGAGAAGATGTTATAAGGGATACATAGAACCATTTGGATGAAAATGCTAGCAAGAAGATAATAATGATGTTGGTAGGAAGAAAAGAAAAAGGGAAGTAAAAATGGGGCGAAAATGGGAAATGAGAAGAAATTTTAAGGTTGATTGGGTAGCAAAGTACTAGTTCATTGAACCAGTCCTAAGCAATGATGAACAAACAATAGAATGAAAGTGTAAGATTTGTACCTAGAAAAATAAAAGAGAGAAGAAGTTGCAGCTAAAGCTTGACAATATAGAAAAGCATATTGGTAAGGTTTATGAAAAATAGACCTTAGACAGACAAGAAATATCAGTAGTGAGATGGAAATCAAAGGAAGAATGTCTTCATGTTAAGTATGCCATAGAATATGAAGAGCATAACAAGAGAATGGCAGTAATTGCTAGTAGTGAAAATCCAATCAAGGTTGGGTTTAAACATGCAGCCAATGATGTAAACCTGCCAAAGACCATTCAGATGAGTGTTGTTTTTCATATTCTATCTGAAGGGCATCCTATGAGAGACTTCTTTGAATATGGTAATTTATTATCCTTTTTGAGAGTTCCTCACTATCCTATGTCACATTGGTCAACAAATGTTGGATGGGAAATGGAAAACTATCTTTCTGAGGTGGAAAAGAAAAATTTACAAGAGAATTTAAAATAGTCCAGATTCATTTCATTATCCATAGATGAAGTTACTACAGTAGATAACAATGCTTGGGTCTGTATGCATGTGTATACAGTAAAAGAACATGTCCACCAAGCTCATCTACTTAGTGTTCGTAAAATGAGGTGCAATTCAACAGCTGAAAACTTATATTTTGAAGTGAAGAATGCTTTAAATGAAGTTTTTGGTATAGATGATTTGACAATTGGCAAGAAGTTAGTGTGTGTTGGAGCTGATGGAGCTATAGTAATGCAATGCCAAAGGAATGGTCTTTGTGAAAGATTACAAACTTTTGGCTAATATGATAAATAGGAGGGGTAAATGAATATTTCACAAAATCATCAAAATACCACACAATTTTAAAACTAATACAAGAAATAGGAAGGAAAAATGATCTCTGACCAAATTATCTAAAAGACATGATTTCATTGTGTCATGGTTGGAAAATTTCTCTAGCAAATATATGATTGTAGTTTCAAGAGTAATCAAATATGACAAGTGGCGATGGAGTACACAAGTCACGAGTTGTCAAAACTATGGAAGAGTGATATAAAGTTGTTTGGTCTATAGTAGACTAAAAAAGTAAAGCACCTCCTCCGTAAGTATTAAGGCAAAACCCTAGAAGTATCATTACATTATCCATCAAGATATTCACCCTAATATTCATTTAAAAGTCATGCAATTTTAAAATGAATCATTATTTCTTTTTCCATTTATAAGTTTGAAACACTTTTTTCCCTTTGTTTAGAAGGAACTCTTTTATTACTTTATGATGGTCCTTAGCACTTTAGAAAAAGCATAGACAAATTGCATACTAGTTATTATTTCAAGAAAATTACTTACCCTAACAATGATAAACTTCATTCATTTAATCACCTGTATAAGAGCTCAACATGTCTTATTGAGAGGCCAAAAGTAGAAAGAGGAAATAGAAGTCATGAAGATTGAAAAGTCACCCAATGAAATTGTTAAATGATAATAATTAAATGTATGAAAAAAAATCACATTTTTTTAACTATTGACTAGTATGAGAAAAAGAACAAGTAAATGATTTTTTGACAAAATTATCTTAAAGACACAATTTCATTGTATCATGGTTAGGAACCTTCTCTAGTGAATGTAATATTATGGGTTTAAATTCTAAAAAAAATATCAGAATTTGTGATGGAACATAAAAATTGCAAGTTAACAAAGTAATATAAAAATGATACAAAATTGCTTGTTGTATAATAAATTAAAAATTTTATTTCAATAAACTATCTTAAAGGAATAGAAATATACTAGAGCATGATCTGTTTGGAGCACATAGTAGGTGGAGGAATCAACAACGCCTACCAGGAAAGGAATGTGAATGGTTTAATATGATTCTTATCCTAACTTTCGCAAACATTTTTGGTAGCTACTACACTCAAAAGATCTCTCGCTATAGAATCTCAATGGTCTATATGAGATAGATGAGGAGCATAAAATTTTAATTTATTAACAAAGTATACAATAATGTATCAATTTTTTATTCATAATCAATATTCATGAAATACCTATAGATGGTAAAGAAATAATTTATCTTTATATTAATAACACAATAGTTTCTTAGATAGAATTTTCTAAATACTTTAAATACTAGAACAACTATGTTCAATAATATAAAGAGTTTCATTACTCATCAAACTTATTATCGATACCAAATTTGTATTGTAATGAAAATGGAAAGCAGTCACCCCACGGGCCAAGCCTTTATGGGAAACTATAAAACCAAAAAAATATAATTTGTGCCTACTTTGTGGGTGAATGGCCCATAAATAAGCTTGATGAAATCAAGCCTATATTAAAAAAAAAACAAGAAATAAAAAAGCAAGAATGTTACATAATAGGCATTTAAAACAAGAAACAAAAAAAATAAAAGCAAGACCATTACATAATAGGCGTTTGAGTTCCAGCTTGGAAAGAGAACATGCATTCATTTGGGTGTTTTTTTCATTCTTTTAATTATTATGATTATTTGAATCTCGCATAGTCATTTAAGGAATGAGAGTTAATATTTGTATTCTTTACATCCTTATAATCAATTATGCCAAGTTTGTAATTTATATATAAATTTTATTTTATTTTAATTTTTTTATAAAAAAAATACATTTATCAATAATTTTCACTTAGATAATGTAGTGGTGGATAAAGATATAGGGGATATATCTTTACCCTTACTACAAAACATATTGGTGTGTTGCATCTATGTGAGAAATGGGGGGAAATATAAGATCTATCCCTAATCCAAATTCCCAAGAAGAGAGATCCACATTGATTATTCACAAAGAAGTGATCAATGCATGAATTAATCAAACAATGGAGAATATGAAGAAAGGAGGAAATCCTATTATTCACTATAGAAACTATCTGCTTGAAATATTTAATGAATAGAAGGAAAATACTAACCTCAAAATAGGGAAAATTTGGAAAATTCTGATTTCTGATGTTTGTGCACAGTTTCGGGGAGTATTGCAACCTGCTCCAGACTGGAAATGTCAAGACAGAGAAAACCCATAAAAAATTTATCCTTCTAATGTCAGATCGACTTTGACCCAGATAGCGGGGAACAATCTTACCCTAAGACACAATCTTACCCCTCACTGAAGTTCATCCATGACCTGAAACAGCTCTGACAGAAATTCTATTCGCAGATCTTAGAAGTTCACCGAAAAGGGTATCCAGATCTGAACTTCAATTCGTTGTCCTGTACCTATACCTGCAAGAAAAATGCTTTTTGTTATTTGGATGGGGGTTTACCTTGGTCAAACCCCAATTTGGAATCAACCTTGAAATGTAATTGAAATTGCAATATGTATAAACAAAGTAAATGGAACTATTCACCTTGCTGATGTTGAAATCCTTGTGGAGGATTCAAATCATTGAATCCACAAGTATGGATGCTCCAAATGAATGTAGGAATGTATGTATGGTATCTAAAATCAATTTCATTAGATCTTCAACACCAATCTTGAATGGATCTTAACATAGGAAGAGGCTTGGATGAATGTGGATGGAGAAATCTCCAACAAGAGGGCTCCATAGAGCTTGAATCCTTCAATGGATAATAATGGATCTCCTTGATGAATTGGATACTTGAATGCTTGAAGATGAATGAATGCTTTCTTTCTTTCCTTCTCCTTCTTTCTTGCTTGATCACTTGAGAGCTAGATGTCTTGATCATGAAAGGTGGATGTCAAAATGAAAGAGGAAGGCTTCCTTTTATAGTGATCTAGGGCACAAACTTCTAGAGAGGTTGACATTGGAGAATTAAATCCCAATTAACCTTAACCTCTAGAAATGGACCTAGATTAAATGCAATTTAAGATTTTACCATTTTGAAACCCAAAATAGTCGACCCAGAAGCGAGAAAATAAAACTTTCCGAAGCTCGACATCCCAAAACTCCCAGAACTTGAAAATTGGACCTAGGGTCAAGGTTGAGGTTGACTCTGCCCTAGGTTAGAGTCGAGGTTGACTCTAACCTAGGTCAAGGTCAAGGTCAAACTTGACCCATTAGGTCATCATTGACCCAAAAAGTCAAAATATTTAGTTTCTCAAAGAAAGTTATCAGAAAGAGGCTGGAAATAGGGAGAGAGAATTAGAATAGGGGGGAAATAGTCAGATCTAGTCAAATACCCATTCAAGGTGCTTGACATGACTCCAGACCACTTACTCAGAGGGATAAATGTTCTCAACATGGAAGTGCTTCCATTTTAAGATGATACATTGAGCCCGCACTTTAGCAAGAGTATGGACTCGATGCAAACTCTTGGTAAATGAGATCAAAATAAAAAGATAATCCTATTGAAATCAAAGGGAAAAAGAAATCCTCAAGCCCCCAGGGACTCAATTCTTTATCAACTCCAAGATCACAATAAGAGAGACATCTCTAGAAAAGAGAGAGAAGAGGGTGTGATTATCTCACCCAATGAGAACTTATGTCCCATTGTGAACCACACAAGGAAACAACGCAACTGGAAAGATGGAATTGAACCACCTAGTGAATGTGGCTACTCACTAGTCACCCCATCAAGGTTTCACCCTCAGGAATATTCTATTCCACAAGAGTAAAACCAAAAATAAAAAGAGATCTAGTGTTAAGGACACCTTTGACCTTAAGGGATCAAAAATTTGAAACTGGAGGGCTCAAGAGATCCTAAATAAAAATCCATGCTTTAAGGATTAGTCACTAATCCATAAAGGGATAAAAGTATCTTGAAAAATAATATATGTATATTGAAAAGTGTGTGTGTGTGCAATAGGTGAGAGGAGCGTATGCCCCCATGTTAAAGTCATTACTAACACTTTAATAGGAGCAATGGCTCTAACGGAGCAATGGCCCCCAAATGAAGACAAATAAAGGGAAATACCACATAAACATATAGAGAACACAAAAGGGATCTACCTGCCATGGGGTCAGTATGATCATAAGATAATATATATATGATATTATTGCAAATGAATTGACATCATTCCCCAAAGAAAGTAGAACTACAATCACAATGGAGGAAAGATCACATAAGAGTTATGAAGAAGAATATTTTCAAACCATGACCTGGAGACCAAAAATATTTAGTGCTACCAAGTCCCAAATCCAAGAATACTATACAAGGAGATATTTACGAACAATAGCATAGTTACAACATAACATGAAACAACATATAGAAGAATGAAGATACATATAGAGGAATTGTACAATAGTTTTGATTCATGTATCACCTTATACCAACAAAGTAACAAGGGTCATATAAAAGAATCTAACAACATTTAGAAAACACATTACGGGAGAAGTACAGTACAACTGAAAAACACACAACAAAGCTACCATAAAGGACAAGCCAACCAAGTGTGCCACCTACTCTCCCCATCTCATTCTATATCATTTAGGGAAGGTGGGTAACTCGCAAGAGGGACTATATCCAACACAGTAGGAATGATAGCCAATTCCAAACAAGGATCCTCTTGAGAATCATAATGTTCAATACTAGGTGTAATTGTCAACTGTGATGAAAGCATATTAGGTAAATCAATGTCAATGTCAATAGTTTCATATTCATCATTAACATCATCAAGAGTATCTTCCTCATCCAAATTAATCAAAATACATTCTAAGATATGAATAGGATCATCATAATCTTGCATTTTAACATCATTATTAGTAGTAACTTCTTCTAACACATCATACATAGGCTGATCAAAAGAAGGTAAAGATTTTTGAAGAATAGAATTATGAGCTTTAGCTTGAGCATGATGTTTCTTACAATGTTCATTAGCAGATCGATTACATTTTTCTTTACCTGAAATATGTTGAGAACTAGGAGGAACAACCACTGGATCCTTCACAGGTTCTATAGGAGGATTAGTAGGATTATGAATAGATGGACAAGCAATAGTAGGAGCTTGATTAACATAACTAGAAGCCATTGATAAAGGAGGTATGGAAGGTGTAGGAAAAAGACCATGATTAAGATCCATCGGAGGCATGCTTAACTCAAGAAGCTTGTGATGTTTATAGGTTTGATATGAGCGAAAAAGATTATCAAGTCGAGAAGGACATGAATTAGGTAATGAAGGCCAAAATAAGTCAAGGGTAGCACAATCCCTGGGCCTAGAAGGTTGATATAAACTATGATTAACCATCTTCATTCCTTCATCATGAAAAAATTTAAGACATTTATGGATAGGTGAAGAAACAACATGCATGGCATTTAACCACAGAAAACCAAGCTTAACTTGAAACTGATCCAAAGTAGGAACAACAACAAAGGCAGTGTTCACAATTTTACCACAAAGTTCAACCGACAAGTTAATAGAACCAAATGATGGATACAGAAAACCATGACAAGTTTGAATCCACACATCCGATGTATCATAAGAACCACGTTTCAAGTTTTTCATAAAAAGATTTTCTTCAGTAATAACATTGACTAAGGATGTAGGATCAACAAGAAAAGCACGAGTAGGTATTTGAGAAATCCTATCATAAATGTAAAGGGGACCATTAGGAACCTTAATAGTCTCATAATCGTCAAAGGTAATCAAAAGTTCTCGAGGTCTTTTATTCTTCGGTTTTTTTTGAGGTTTAGGTTGAATTTTCAATTTAGGCTGTAGTTTTGGTATAGGTTGAGATTGAACTTGATATTGAAGCTAAGGTTAAAGCTGAGGTGGAGATACAGATTGAACAACATGCCCCAATTGATTAACAATGTGATTAAGATCATCCATCTTTGAATCATAAACAATATCCATAGAAGATGGCTGAGCAATGGTATTAGTATCATGTGTAGGTAAAGGATTCGTATAGATTTCAAGGTTTTGATTAGGAGGAGAGATAGATTTTTTCCCACTACCATCAAGATTATCAACAGATAAGGCATTAGAGTCAATTAAGTCCTGAACCTTATGTTTTAAAGAAAAACATTTCTCAGTGTCATGACCATTTTGACAATGATCTTGACAAAAAGCTTTAGAATAAAAAGATTTAGATGCTATCATTGTAGGTAAAAGAGGTCTAATAGGAGGTAGAGTAATCATATTAGTAGTTAGAAACCTATTCATAATAGAATGTAAAGATTCAGAAAGAGGAGTAAACATACGATTTAATCAAAAATCAGTGGATACAGAAGTGGCATTGTGAGATGCAACAACAACTTGATTAGCAACTGCATTCACTTGTTTGTTTATCTTGACATAGTTGTTGAATTTTTTGAATTTTTTTGGATTAGGAGTAGCATCACTCTTATCAACTAGAACAAGAGCCATTGGAGTGTTTCTCTCAAATTGACTCACTTGTAATTGATAATGATGAAGCACTGCACAATATTGAAAAGAGGTAAATTTAGTAAGCAAAATATTATCTCTAATATCCTTTTGCAAATTTGAAATAAACATATGTTAAATATCAATATCGGGAACAAGATAGGAAATCTGAGCATGTAAATGCTTAAATCTACCAATAAATTTAGTCAATTTTTCCTTAGTACTTTGTTTACAATGCAGAAAATCAGTCAAGGACACTTGCGGACCAATGTTATTTTGAAATTGTTGAATAAAAGCATTGACAAGTTGTGGAAATGAGTCAATAGAATAAGGAGGTAAGGAACAATACCATTGTAAGGCCTTGTCATGAAAATGTCTAGCAAACAACTTGGCTAAAATCCTATGGTCATGAGAATAATCACTACAAAGGATTTGAAATGTTTTAACATGATGAACAGGGTCTCCTTTTCCATTGTTATTCTCAAGATGAGGCATATCAAATTGCTAAGGAACAAGAGTACAAATGATGTCTAAGGACAAAGGACTTCCCATGTCACATGTAGGAATGCTAAACTTATTTTGAGTCAAGGATGCAAGTTGTTGTGAAGATGACACAGTTTTAGCCAAATTGATGATTGTTGAATCATTAGAGGAAATAGGAGGAGTAGCAACATTAGAAATGCTAGGTAACGTGTATGAAGCTATGGGAATGGAAGACACAACTCGAGGAAAACTTGAAACTACAGTTGGAAGAGTATTTGAATAAGTAAAAGGAACATTATGATTAGAAGGTTGTGATGTAGGAATGGACACAGGAGGAACACTCATAGGAATAGAGGGAAATGTTGCAGTCACCAAAGAAGGAGTATAGGCAAGAATACTAGATAAAGGAATAGAAGAAGGTTCTATACTAGTAATAGGAGGAGTCAACCCTAACTCTTGAGCTTCTTGAGCTAAAGGTTTAACATTTGAATGCACAAGATGAGTAATACCATGCAAGAGATTAACACCTTGATCACTATCATGAAGAACTTTCTTAAGAGCCTCTATAGATTGAATGGAATCTTGATTATGGTTCTCTTGAATAAGCCAATTACCCATTTTATCAAGTTCAGTTGAAAGTTTGTGGACTTGTTCAGGAGCAACTCTTAAAGCATCATCCTCATCATGAGATGAGTGAGAAGATTTTTTCTCTGTAATAGGATTGGAATCATGAGGAATCAAATTATCATCTGGGATCCTAAGGAGAGGAGAGGAAGATTCAGGATCAAAGGCACCCATGAGTCTATGACTTCTTCTAACTGGAATGTTATAAGTAAGACTAGTGGTAGTAAAGCTCATATACCAATGCAATGAAAATGAACTAAACTAAGAACACGCAACGCATAAACAAATGGATTTTTTTGTATTTTAAAGAGATTTTGTAAATTTTTTGTATTTTTGAAACATAAAATGAAAATCTAACATCAAAAAGATATAAAGGAAATCTAACACCATAAACACAATAGGGCATCTAATTCCACAAAAGAAAAGTGGGTAAGCATGTCGGGTTCACCAAAAATGTAGTGGTGGATAAAGATGTAGGGGATCTATCTTTACCCTTACTACAAAATATATTGTTGTGTTGCATCTATGTGAGAAATGGGGGGAAATATAAGATCTATCCCTAATCCAAATTCCCAAGAAGAGAGATCCACATTGATTAATCACAAAGAAGTGATCAATGCACAAATGAATCAAACAATGGAGAATATGAAGAAAGGAGGAAATCCTATAATTCACTATAGAAACTATATGCTTGAAATATTAAATGAATAGAAGGAAAATACTAACCTCAAAATAGGGAAAATATAGAAAATTCTGATTTCTGATGTCTGTGCACAGTTTCAGGAAATTCTACAACCTACTCCAAACTGGAAATGCTAAGATAGAGAAAACCCAAAAAAAAATTATCTTTCTGAGGTCAAGTCGACTTTGACCCAGATAGTAGGGCACAATCTTACCCCTCACTAAAGGTTGTCCCTAACCTAAAATAGCTCTGACAAAAATTCTATTCACAGATCTCAGAAGTTCATCGAAAAGGGTATCCAGATATGAACTTCAATTTGCTTTCTTGTACCTGTACCTGCAAGAAAAATGGTTTTTGTTTTTTGGATGGGGGTTTGCCTTGGTCAAACGCCAGTTTGGAATCAACCTTGAAATGTAATTGAAATTGCAATATGTATAAAAAAAGTAAATAAAACTATTCACCTTCCTGATGTTGAAATCCTTGTGGAGGATTTGAATCCTTGAATCCATAAGTATGGCTGCTCCAAATGTATGTAGGGTGTCTCAAATCAATGTCATTAGATCTTCAACACCAATCTTGAATGGATCTTATCATAGGAAGAGGCTTGGATGAATGTGGATGGAGAAATCTTCAACAAGAGGGCTCCATAGAGCTTGAATCCTTCAATGGCTACTGATGGATCTCCTTGATGAATTGGATGCTTGAATTCTTGAATGCTTGAAGATGAATTCTTTCTTTCTTTGTTTCCTTCTCCTTCTTGTTTTCTTGATCACTTGAGAGCTATATGTCTTGGTTATAAAAGGCGGATGTCAAAATGAAAGAGGAAGGCTTCCTTTTATAGTGATCTAGGGTACAAACATCTAGAGAGGCTGACATTGGAGAATTAAATCTTAATTAACCTTAACCCCTAGAAATGGACCTAGATTAAATGCAATTTAAGAGTTTACCATTTTGAAACCGAAAATAGCCGACCCAGAAGCGGGAAACTAAAACTTTCTGAAGCCTGACATCCTCAAACTCCCGAAACTTGAAAATTGGACCCGGGGTCAATGTTGAGGTCAACTATGTGCTAGGTCAGATTTGAGGTCAACTTTGACCTAGGTCAGGGTCGAGGTCGACCTTGACCCATCAGGTTGTCATTGACCCAAAAAGTCAAAATCTTCAATTTCTCAAAGAAAGTTGTCAGAAAGACACTGGAAACGGGGAGAGAGAAGCAGAATAGGTGGGAAACAATCAGATCCAGACAAATACCCATTCAAGGTGCTTGACATGACCCTAAACCACTTACTCGAAGGGCTAAACGTTCTCAACATGGAAGTGCTTCCATTTTAAGATGATACAAATAATATAATTCATATGATTTTATGTCAATTAGTATAATCATTTGAATGTGACATAGTCATTTAAGAAATGAGAAAGAGTGTATGTTTTTTATTTTTTACATTTCTCTAACAAATAATCCATAACAAGGTGCAATGGTTAGCCGATAGGAAGATATATCTAGATAACAAACTGAAGGACGAGGACAAAATTTTGAGTAATGTTAATCTAATGTATGAGGAAAATGAACTTTACTCTTACGAGACACATTAATTGTTAGTCCGATACACTACAAGAGATGTTTTTAATTAATATGCATGTTAGATTATTGAAATTAACTCCTTCTAGTTGATTCTTTAATGGGGCGGAGTAGGTTTATGTAGAAGATAAGTTTTTAACAACATAATTAATACTTTAAGAACAATTCAAGTGTGCAAGATGATGTCTTCATATTGTTGAGGCAAGTACAAGTGATGTTATTGATCAATATGCATAGTACTAACTTCTTAAAATTGACTTGTTCTAGTTAATTCTCTCGTAGGGCAGAGTAGATTTTTGTAGAAGAGGAATTTCTAACAATAGCATTAATACTTCGAGAATAATTGAGGTGTATATGTGGGAATTACATCAGATTAATTGTTTCATGCTGACAATTTTATCATTATTGGAAAAGATAATTTTGTATTTCAAGTTTGACATGGAAAGTTGTTTCCATTAAATAATTCTCATGTACCTCATATTTTTGGTAGAATGTCATTTGAAATCCTTATTTAATCGTTAATAGATTTACATAAACAATACTATCCTTTGAAATGTCTTTTATTGTCATTTTTGGTCTTTGGTTGATCAGTAATGCCTATCTTCTGATCTTTTGTACAAGGTTTCAGGACCTTTCAAATCCTATTTTTACTTAATCAGAACAATACTATAAACATTTAAATATCATATTTTTAAATAAGTTATATATAAAATTTTATAAATTAAGTTTTTGTATCTTCTATACACAAAAAAAATCATGCTTACTAACATACTAACTTTAAATAATAATCTAATATTGAGTTCCAAATTTTATTAATATTATTCCTCACTATTTGTTAACTTATTTAATTGCACATACCCAAATCAATATTCCACTTGAAGATTGCTAGTTATGAAACAAATAAAAATATTATATTATTATTTTTAAATAAATAAATAAATATAAATAAATTCATTGATAAATTCTTCCATGATATTTAGAATTTACTAGGTTTTAATTTGCCTGAAGCCCAACAATTAAATGATGCCAAAAACTATATCTTTAATCCACTACAGTCTACCATATGAATTTGACATAAACTTACTTCCATTATTGTCATTGTTAACTTTCTATGTTGACTATTTAAGATTTATTATACTCTTGTGTGGTTCCCATTATGATGGAAGCAACTTGGACTACAATTCCATCTTTTTCCCACATTCATAATTGATGGAAAATGAGCCACTTTATAGATAATTTAGGCATTTCAACTTTTCTAGGATGCATTAACACTACTATTTTGTATAGAGTTAAATTTATATCAATTCAATTGTTAGGACAACCTGTTTAGCACCATTATCAAAATTGTGTTCACTCTTTTGTATTTTGAAAGAGGAAAACATTAACTTAACACTCAAGTAAAGAATGTGCAATATTTTTTTAGATTTTATTTTATTCTTACATTATCACAACAATGGCTTCAATTAATCATATAGATAGTACAATTAATGTGACTTATCATTGTTAATGTCTTTTTAGAACAAATTCATTTTAAAGGGAAGATATAAACATTGTAACCATCCAAGATAGATCATATTAGAAGTTGACTTCATATTCAAATATTTTAATTCAAGAAGCATCATCTCTCCTAAAAGTCATTTAAATTAAATTTAAGTAATCTATATCTTAAGAGTTGATATATATATCCTGGTCATGTCACTGAGTTAAGAGTCCTTCGAGAATGCAATCCTAACTAGATTTTATTAGCTAATATATTTAAATATTCCTTCTATTGGAAACTGCAATTGAAACAATTTTTGTATTGTCATTGATGTCAAACCTTAACTGGTAAGACAATTGCTATCTAAGAAAGTACTATATCTATTGGTTGATGAAAAGGATTAGGGCAAGGGAGATAACAATATCACCTAAGGAAAGGTTGAGTTATTTGATACTTTAATGAGTACTTGATTATTTGGCACTATGATGAGATAATGTATTGTGTATCTAAGTAAGAAGAAAGACTGAAGAAGTTGGCTTAACTGAGAAAAAGTGAAGAAATATAGTTTAAGCCAAGTGATGTTAGTGTCAACCGAGCGCCAGCATATGCCAAGTAAATCTAGTGTTGACCGAACATCAGTTTATGTTGAGCGACGGGAAATTACTGAGCAAGACAATGTTAGCCAAGGAAGATAGTTTGAAGAGATGACCGAGTTACATAGTGATGACTGAGGAGATGAACACAGTATTGACCAAGCATTAGAAACTTACATTTGGAGGAAGAATTCAGATTTCCAGCCAATAGAGTTGAATTCTTGGGTTATGTAAATCGTGTTGACTTTATTAATTGAGTATATGGAGAATTTAATGCATGGTAAATCATTTTATGATGATTTCAATGAGGAGATTGAATATTTTTCTAGAAGGATGTATGAAGGACTTAAATGTTGGAAGGATCCATTGGATTTGACCTAACCTAATATCTATGGAGGAGGTTAAGAGGCAAAAGATAGATCTATCTATCTGGGGAGATATAAAGGAAACCTAGTTGTGAGGTTACAGAGTATGCTAGTGTTGTTGATGTTATTGATTGATAAGTCTAAGCAGAAGGCTCAAGGTGAAGATCAGAGTTGTGATTTCTTGAAGTGAATTCTAAACAGATTAGAGATGGAGATGGAAATGATACTCAGTCAGTAAATCAACATATATGTGTGAATTGGATCTGATATATGCAAAGTGGGTTGTATGTTTTATAGATCATAAACTACTGCTACTTTCTAACCATTGTAACTATCAAAATCCTTTAATCGAGGTTGACCTAATTGTCATTGATAAATCCATTAATCAAGGTGGCATTCTAATGGAATGTACTCAATTCTTCTGACGAGGCCAGTCCTAACAGGGTGATTGAAATCCTTTAACAGGGTCACACCTAATAGTGTGTTTGTATACCTTTAACAAGGTTATCTTTTCACTGAGCTCACTTCAGAAGAGTGAAAATATCAGTAACATGTTACAAAGTGGTTTTTCCCAAATTGGGTTTCCACTATAAATCCTGGTGTCATACTTGTTTGAATGTTTTGATATTCTACAAGTTAAATTGTATTGGACAATGGACTACAAGTTATATGTTTTCTAATATATGTTCTTTAGAGACTGAGTTAAGTTGGTGATTAGATCTAAGTTTGTTGAAGTGTTTGAATGTTCAATTGGTACATCTGGACCTGAGAACAACTGATTTACCCCTCCTCTTTGTTTTTCTAAATCATATTAACACCTTCCCCATCTGTATTCTTATAATTTATGATACCTCTATGAAGATCATTTAAGTCATTATGAAGGAAAAAGAGTGAAAGGAAAATACAAACCTTTAGAATAGACATTCACTCATATCAATTGCCAATTTTTGATGACTTTAAAATTTGATTGACTTATCTAGGAATGGTAATACATAAAAATGTATCCATACTTCATTTCTCACACCAATCCTTATTGGAAGAATCAATAATTCACGTGAGATATTTTACATAAAACCTAGGTATTTAATTCTTCATTTTTGGTAACTTCTAGATATAATGTGCAACTTCTCTCAAAGGCTATTACAATTATGTAGTACTTGATGCTTCTCCTATGGGGGAGTAGATTTTCTTGATAAATTAAATATTGGAATTTGACTTCATATTCAAAGATTTTAATTCAAGAAGCATCATCTCTCTTACAAGTCATTTAAATTAAATTTAAGTAATCCATATCTTAAAAGTTCATATATATATCCTGGTCATGTCAATGAGTTAAGAGTCCTTTGAGAATGAAATCTTGACTAGATTTTATTAGCTAATATATTTAAATATTCCTTCCCCATCTGCATCCTTAAAATTTATGATACCTTTATGAAGATCAAAGTCATTACAGAGGAAAAAGAGTGAAAGGAAAATACAAACCTTCATTATAGACATTCACTCATATCAATTGCCAATTTTAGATGACTTTAAAATTTGATTGTATTCTATAGGAATGGTAATACATGAAAATGTATCCATACTTCATTTCTTACACCAATCCTTACTGGAAGAATCAAGAATTCATGTGAGATATTTTACACAGAACCTAGGTATTTAACTTTTCATTTTTTGTAACTTGAAGATATAATGTAAAACTTATTTCAAAGGTTATTACAATTATGTAGCACTTAAATTTACACATGCACTATTTCTTTCCATCTTTTACACAATTTCCTTCCATACATTTACAAGTACAAAGATATTTAAATAAGCATCAAAATCTGACGCAGGGCTAGGGTAGATACAAGCAGAATCAAGCAGAATTGACTCCACTTGAATCAACAACAAGCCCTTCTCAGAGTTACACATAGAATAAATATGAATACCACATGAAATTAGTGAAAAACCAATGGATATGAGACAAGAAATTGTCAGCAACAATAGAGTAATTATATTAAATCTTTCAACGTGCCCGACTGTGAGGCCTTCCGGGTTTCGGCCTTATACAAAGAGAATTATGAAATCATAATCTCAGCTTGCATCCTATCTTTGTCTCCAATGATTTATCTTGATAATTATGTTCTTACTACCTTCTTTCTTACCTTCTACATCAACCAAGACTCTTTATATAGCCAGCTAAGCCACAAGTCACCTAGTCAGGTATTCAATTACAATATAGGTCCATCCTGGAAGAGTAAACAAAACTAAAGAAAGAATGAACAAAAATCAATGCAAGGTTAAATTTAGGTCCAAACATGATCCAATAACATTTCCCTAACTTAGCAATATCCCATCTCATCACATGGAACCGCGCAAGACAAAAAACTCCACGTTTCATGTGTAAACTAGCTAAAAATAGGTACCCAAGAAAAATGGTCATAACTTTTAACTCATAATGAATTAGGATTTGTGGTCTTAATTAAAGATAATAATTTAGGTCCTCTTTAAGGCCCTAAGATAGAAAAGTCTGATTCCTTAAGGATCAATGGATAGATGATGTGCAATTAGCACACAGAATGCAGGAAAATACGGATCCGACAGCAAGGAGAACAACTCTAACTTTGAAACGGTCCATCCAATCCTTATGTGATCATAAGAGAAGGTTCCAAAATAGGTCCTCAACATCACATAAGCTTCACACAACATGAAACCAATAAATGAAATGATTATAATGCAAACAACAAAAAAAAGGAAATGTTTTTGGTTGATGCAAGATTGCTTAAAGACCCAAGATGCTCCTGCATCAGACACCTGGGGTAAATAAAGAACTGATGTCCACATCAGGAACTCCTCATATTCTAACCTAAATCATAAAGATCCAAATCAGCTTGTGTAATCCATGAACTTTCTTCAATTGGCTTATCTTTCCACTGAACTAGGTATTCCATGTAGTCTTTTCCTCTTGTACTCTTGTTCATTCTTCTATTCAAGATCTTCTCAATGTTGTCCTTATTCTTCTTAGGATAATCTAGATCATCTTATATCTCATCATTTGATTCAAAGTACTCAAAGATATCAACAATGTTGAATATAGGTGATATATCCATGTCCTCTGATAATTCCACTTCATAAGCATTTCTACTATCAAACTTCTTCAAAATCTTACAAGGTCCAAACTTCTTCATTTTCAGCTTGTTGTAGGTACCAACTAGAAATCTATTCTTCTTCAAATGAATCATAGCCTCATCTCCAACTTAAAAAGATTTATGTCTCCTTCTCTGATCTTCTCTTTGTTTATATTTCAGATTACTATCCTCCAAATCCTTTTTGACTTCATCATGTAAAGTTCTCATGAAGACTACAAAATCCTCAGCTTCAACAATTATTCTGGTCTCAGTAGGAAAATATATCAATTTTGTGGTCCCCTTAGGATGTAATCCAGTAACAATCTCAAATGGTGTCTTCTAGTGCTTCTATTCACCTAATTATTATATAAAAACTCTACTTGTGCCAAAACCAAATCCCAATTATCAAGCTTATCTCCAACTAAACATCTTAACAAGTTTCCCAAACTTCTGTTCACAACTTCAGTCTGTCCATCTATCTGAGGGTGAAATGTAGAACTAAACTTCAAATCAGTATTCATCTTCTTCCAAAGTGTTCTCCAAAAGTAACCAGTAAACTTATTATCTCTGTCTAAAACAATAGATTTAGGCAAACCATGCAATCTTACCACTTCCTTGAAGAATAATTCAGCTACATGTAATGCATCAAATGTCTTCTTATAAGGTATGAAATGAGCCATCTTTGAAAATTTGTCAACCACTACCAAAATAGAATCATTACCTCTCTGATTTCTAGGCAATCCAAGAACAAAGTCCATACTCACATATTCCTAAGGTCTATCAGGTATAGGAAAAGGTGTATACAATCCCAAATTATGACTAGTTCCTTTTGCTGTTTGGCAAATTCTGCAACCTTTAACCATTCTTTGTACATCTCTATAAATATGTGGCCAAAAGTATCTTTTTGAAATCAATTTCACAATCTTATCAATCCCAAAAAGTCCAGCAAGTCCACCACTATGTTTCTCCTTTATTATGTTCTCTCTCATAGATCCTCTAGGTATGCACAACTAAACTCCTTTAAACAACATGTCTTCTTGAATGAAATACTCAATCCAATTATCACTCACAGTTTGTTCCTCACAAGCTTTCCAAGGCTCTACAAAATCAAGGTCAATTTCATACAAACACTTCAAATCATCAAAACCAAATACCTCAACTCTTATCTCTATCAACAAAATTCTTCTTCGGCTCAAGGCATCATAAACCTTATTTGACTTTCCACTTTTATGCTTCAATGAAAAGGAAAAATTCTACAAGAACTCAAACCAGTTCATATGTCTCTAATTCAATTTATTCTGACTTCCCAAATACTACAAACCTTTATGGTCAGTATACAACACAAAATCTTTAGGCATCAAATAATGTCTCCATTTCTTCAAAGCTTGAACAATAGCTTAGAATTCCACGTCATAAAATGAATATTTTCTCTTACTATCATTCAAATTTTCACTAAAGAAAGCTACAGGTCTTCCTTCTTGACTCAAAACAACTCCAAATGCACTTCCAATAGCATCACATTCAACTTGAAAAACTTTACTAAAATCAGGCAAAGCAAGTGTAGGCAACTCTGCAATTCTTTGTTTCAATGTTTCAAAACTCTTTTGTGCTCCATGTGTCCATTTGAAATCCCTTTTATCCCCTCTCATAGTTGCAGTCATAGCATTACAAATAGAACTAAAATTTCTGATGAACTTCCTATAAAAACTTAACAATCCATGAAATGATCTTACCTCTCCAACATTCTCTAGTGTAGGCCAATCTAGTATAACTCTCACTTTCTTAGGATCCATCTTCAATCCATCAGCTGAAATTACAAAACCAAGGTACACAATCTCTTCTTTCATAAATGAACATTTCTTCAAATTAATCATCACCTTTTCTTCCTTCAATCTCTGCAATACTTGTCTGATATGTTCAAGATATTCTTCCTTACTCTTACTGAATATCAAAATGTCATCAAGATATACAATCACAAACTTACCCAAGAATCTTTTCAAAAATTCATTCATCAGCCTCATGAAAGCACTAGGTGCATTAGTCAAACCAAAAGGCATAACCAACCATTCACACAAACCTTCGTTATTTTTAAAAGTAGTTTTCCATTCATCCCCTTCTCTAATCCTAATTTGATGATTACCACTCTTCAAATAAATCTTTGTGAAATACTTTTCTCCACTCAAACTATCCATTATGTCATCCATCCTAGGCAAAGGAAATATGTACTTTATTGTTATCTTGTTTATAGCTCTAGAATCAGTGCACATTCTCCATTCTCCATTCTTTTTCGGTGCTAACACAATAGGTACTGCACAAGGAGTCAAACTTTCCCTAATAAAACCTCTCTCAAGAAATTCTTGCACTTGTCTATTCAACACAGTCTTTTCATCAGGTGTCAACCTATGTGGTGCTTTATTAGGCAAACTAGCTCTAGGTATCAAATCCATACAATGACTTGTACTTCTCATAGGAGCCAAACCATTAGGTACATTATCAAAAATGATGTCATGAAATTTAGTCAACAAAGGTTTAAGCTTAGGTGCATGTTCTAATTTATCTTGTTTCTCAGTTTTCCTTGGAATTGAAGAAAAACAAATATTTTGTTCTTTAATTTCTCTTACAAATGTTTTACCATCAACTAGGCGTACTCTAACTATAGTACAATGACCTTCATCATACTTCTCTACCAAAGGCAATAATACTTGTTTCTTCCCATCCATCCAAATAGTATATTGATTCAATCTACCATCATGCAAAGATTTCCTATCATACTACCGAGGTCTACCCAAAAGAATATGACAACAGTCCATAGGCATAATATCACACAAGACTTCATCATGATAATTCCTGATTTTGAATTTAACAAGGCATTGTTCACTTACAAGTAGTTATGCTCCTTCTGGATCCAAGAAATATGGTAAGGTTTAGGATGTTTCAATCTCTGCAACTACAACTTGTTAACCAGCTCTAGATTGGATGACAAATTATTATAACTTCCACTATCAATGATTACCTTGCAACATTTGTTAGCAATCTTACATCTGGTTCTAAACAAGCTTTTCCTTAGAATAGGTTCCTCATCATCTTCTTCATTCCACAAGATCCTTCTTAGCATCAAGTTCTCACCATGTTCAGGTTCATTAGACATTTCCTCAACTTCTTCACAAGCCAAATTATTTCTGCCATTACCTCCAGTCTTCTTTCCAGAGTTAGTACATTCAAAAGCTCTATGTCCTTCTCCACATTTGTAACAAGTACCTTTAAACCAAGATCTCTCTTCTATTTTCCCACTATTGTTATTCCTAGAGTAACTAGTATAGCTACCTCTAGAGTAATTACCTCTTCTACTAGCAGGTTCATCTTTCCAACCTTTATCGTGTACTGCATTGTTAGATCTGCTACTTTCTTCATAAGATCTGCCTCTACTTTTCTGAAATCTGCCACCTCTTCCTCGCTGTCTTTGATCATGTCTCTTTGCCAATCTCTCTTTAGCCTTAAAAGAAAATTGATATGCTTCTTCCACACTTTCCATCTTAACATAACTAATCTCATCTTGAATTGATGTCCTTAGGCCATTTATATATCTAGCCACCTTCTCAACTTCATCATCCACATGTCCAGATCTGATATCCTATTTGTAAAATTCCTTAGCATATTCTTTCACACTCATGTCCTTTTGTCTCAAATTTTGCATTTTCCTCATCAAACTAACTTGGTAGTCAGCTAGAAAAAACTTCTTCTTCATCTTTCCAAGCATCTTCATCCATGTCTTGGTCTTTTATTTTCCTCTCTTATGTCTCTCAGTTTGCAAATGATCCCACCAAAGAGATGCATGACCTTTCAACTTTGTGATTGCTAGCTTAACCTTCTTATTATCAGGAGTACCTTCATACTCAAAGTATTTATCCATCTCAAAGATCCAATCTAAAAGTGTATTGGTCTCAAGTCTTCCATCATAGCAAGCTACTTCAACCGCAGGTTTGGAGTTAGCCTTAGACAAAAATCTCAAGAGTCTTTCCTCATCTTGTTCAACTTCAGGTTTAGGATTAGGTGGTTCTTCTTCTTCATCACTAACATCTTCAAGATGTGCACCTCTTCTTTGGGCTATCTCTACAGCTTCAATCCTAGTTGCAATCTCCCTCAACATATCCATGATAGCATTATCATTTCCTCTACCATGAACCATATTGATAATTAGGTTCCAACAAGATTGTAACCTTCTGCAAGTTATAGGTTACATCTCAGATACAAGCTAGGGTAGATACAAGCAGAATCAAGTAGAATTGACTCCACTTGAATCAACAACAAGCCCTTCTCAGAGTTACACATGGAAGAAATATGAATACCACATGAAATCAGTGAAAAAAAAATGGATATGATACAAGCAACTGCCAGTAGCAACAAATTAATTATATTAAATCTTTCAACATGCCCGACTGTGAGGCCTTTCAGGTTTCAACCATATACAAAGAGAATTATGAAATTAGAATCTCAGATTGCATCCTATCTTTGTCTCCAATTATGTATCTTGATAATTATGTTCTTAATACATTATTTCTTACCTTCTACATCAACCAAGACTCTTTATATAGCCAGCTAAGCCACAAGTCGGCTAGTCAGGCATTTAATTACAATATAGGTCTAGCCTGGAAGGGTAAACCAAAACTAAAGAAAGAATGACCAAAAATCAATGAGAGGTTAAATTTAGGTCAACACATGATCCAATAACATTTCCCTAACCTAGCAAGATCCAATCTCATCACACAGAACCACGCAAGATGAAAAACTCCATGTTTCGCTTGTAAACTGGGTAAAAATAGGTACCCGAGAAAAACGGTCATAAATTTTAACTCATAATGAATTAGGATTTTTGGTCTTAGGTGAAGATATTAATTTAGATCCTCTTTAATTCCCTAAGAGAATTTTTTTTTGGTTCCTTAAGGATCAATGACTACACGATGTGCAATTAGCACACAGAATGCAGGAAAATACAGCTCCGGCAACAAGGAAAACAACTCTAACTTTGAAACGGTCCATTTAATCCTTATGTGCTCATAGGAGAAGGCTCCAAAATAGGTCCTCAAAATCATGTAATCTTCACACAACATGAAACCAATAAATGAAATGATTATAATGCAAAAAACATAAAACATGAAATGTTTTTAGTTGATGCAAGACTACTCAAAGACCCAAGATGCTCCTGCATCAAAATCTAGAAATGTGAATATTAAAATTTAACTTCATTAATGTAGTGGAAACAACCAATCCTTGAGCATCATAAATCTTCAATAGCATGTTTCACTTGCTAGGAAATTCAATCCATGAGAACTGTAAATGAAATGAGTGAGATTCTATGACACTTTTTTCTACAATTTGTAGAAATTCTAAATACATGCCTCTTGGAAATAGCGTCATTTGGAAAAATCCATGCTAAATACATGACCCCTAGAAATAAATTCCATTAAATATTTGTAACCCCTTCTGAAATCATGTTTGATCCTGAGAAAGAACATACTCAGAAATTGATAGCCCTTAAGATTGAGAGATAAACAAAATGGTGTTGTAAATAATAGGAATGTTCATTTAGAAGGGAACTATAAAGTTTGACTCACAAAAAAAAATAGTTTACTTGGACTCTTAACAAGGATATTAAATCTAGTACTAAGTCCAATGGTACACACAAATGATAATTTACCAAGGATAGCACTCTGTGTCTCATCCATTTTCATTTTGGATGATTAGTAACTTGGCAGTTGTACATAAAAGAAGCAACTAGAATATTCAGTTGTAAACAATTAGTGTAGTTGAAGACTGAAGTGGAAAAAATTAAAACATATGTAAGTTCTTTAAATAATAAATCTAAAGGAAAAATAAAGCACCCCATAATAAAATCCAATACCTTCATCAATGACAATAAAAAAGAATCAACAAATTTAAAATATCACAATTAGTGGACCCTGTTTAGAGAAATTAATTCATGTTGTCATGGAATGATTAATTAAGAATGATGACATCAATTATTTGAAAAGTCTACAAATAAGTAAATAAAAATTGTTAAATCCTATGATTCACTTTAGATTCAAGGATGAAAAATCCTCGTCTCTCATCAGCCTACACATTCATAGAACAATAGACAACTCTAAAATCAATTTACAGTGAAGGCAATGGAAAAAATGTAGACACATATAGGAACTTTATAAAGCATCTATTTTATACACCTCAAATACAGAAAGAGTTAAACCATTTTCATAGAATCTTCATTTTTTAATTCATGGTACACTATTACATAATTTAAATGAAGGCAATGTAAAAAACACAAATAAGTCATGTAGCTTCTCCTTCCAATTTTTGGTTCTCAATTTAAATACCTGATAAATTTGTATAACTTGAACTTCCAAAGATCACTATGTTGGTCGCTCAACTAAACCTTCAAAAAGTTATTGCCAATCTACTATAGGGGTGGTTATTTATTACAAGTGAATGCATTGGAAAACTTGGGGCAGGTAACCTGAAAATTAAATCCATCTAACCAAAGGCATGATGGATAGCATATGTGCCTGACACAACAATACCTACAAGCCAACATAGCTTTGTGCATGAATGACCCATAAATAGGCTTGATGAAATCAAGATTTTTTCTCAACGATACAAGAATCAAAAAGAAAAGTAAGATTGTTACATAATAGGTGTTTAAAACAAGAAATAAGAAAACAAAAAATCAAGACAGTTACATAATAGGCATTTGAGTTCAAACTTGGAAAGAGAGCATGCATTTATTTCAGTGTGTTTTCATGCTTTTAATTATTATAATCATTTGAATCTGACATAGTCATTTAAGGAATGAGAGATAATATTTTATTCTTTACATACTTATCTTTAATTAAGCCAAGTTTGTAATTTATATATAAATTTTATTTTATTTTTCATTTTTTAACAAAAAAGTTATATTTATTAATAATTTTCACTTAGATAATATAATTTGTATGCTTTTATATTGAAATTAGTATAATCATTCGAATGTGACATAGCCATTTAAGAAAAGAGAGAGAGAGAGAGAGAGAGAGAGTATGTTTTTATTCTTTACATGTCTATAATTAATTAAGTCATGTTTTTAGGCCTTGTTCTAAGGCTTCTCAGTGTGTTGTGGATTTTGTGTCCCCCCTCTCTATGGCTGGACTGTTTCACCTTGGGTGCTCGTAATGCATTATCTTAAGTGTGCTCTTGTGGTGTCTGGTCCTATGCTTAGGCTGGACTGTTGTATTAATGGAACTCCTATAGATTTACCTTTTGTTCCAATATTGTAAAGGGTTTCGGGGTCCTTTCAAAACCTGTTGTTACCTTAATCAAAAACTTATATATAAATTCTATTTTATTTTATTTTAATTTTTATAACACACAAATACATTTATCAATAATTTTCACTTAGATAATACTTAATAGTGATTCATAAAAATAAATATTTAAACAAATATAAAACAAATTCAGACATTTAATAATAAAACCTTGAGTACAATATTTCAAATGAAATTCAAGCAAGCAATAAATTACTTTTATTCTAATCTCAATGTTATATGAAAAATATGCAAAAGAAACTACATGTTTAACTAGCTAGCTATATTCATCTCAACAACTAACCTTGAATGAGTATGAAAGAAACCAAATATTTTAGTAACACTTTTTTAAGAGTCTGTTTAAATGGTGAGCTTTTATATAATGAATGAGATAAACAAAAAAGTTAAATTATATTAAAAAGCATGTGTGGGTGATTGAATGTTGGAAGACAGGCCTACAAATGTGATATGTGAATTTGAGTCATTAGAGATGAATTCAAGGTAGAGGGACCTTATGGATGTATGTCATCAATGGGACTTACTTAAGAAGGTGGGCCCTCCTTTTCCTAGGTGGATAGATAAGGAATGGAGGAGCTTGATAATTGGTGGGTTTCTAAGGAAGAGTGTGTGTTTGCAATGAAAATATCAAAATTATTGTGCTAATATGAAGTTAGGGATGTAGCTAATCAAGGAGAAAAGGATAAAGAAGGATTTCCTCCAAGCCCCCAAATAAGAATAAAGGGTTGAAGACAACACCCAAGGACAAGAAGTGTGAGAGGCTTTCTACCTGCTTTGACACCCTAGAATATTTTGATAAAAGTTTGATGAACCAAAAATGTATGCATTCAATCACCAATCTATTAGAATTAGAATAGATGGAGGTTGGGGTGTTTGAGAATTAAAATAACTTTCAAAGGGGGGACATGGTGGCTCAAATGAAACTGATCAACCCATGGGTGATCTATATGATTTGGGTCTATCCAAAAAAAAAAAAACACTCAAGGATATGTTGTTGGCTATTACATCCCTACCCCTTGAAGTGGGTGTCAATAATCCAAGGGTTGGTAGTAAAAAAAAACCCATTCTTGGTTTGAAACAAAATAATTTCAAAAAGAATAGCTTGGAGAAGTATACTAAGATTAGAAGAAAGAAAGATCAAAAGCATAATAAATTGATGGAAGATAATTTAGTGGAATCATGGATTGTTAAGACCATTGATTCCCAATTTTCTAACTCTTATAAATGATAATTTGATCATGAATGCAAGGGGGTTGAACAACATTCCTAGACAAAAGGTTTTTAGGGAATTTACTAGAGTTCATTCTCTAGATGTGATAATTATGCAGGAATTTAAGTTATTTGTGGAAGGCATGGATAATGACATTGATCCAAAGATATGGTAGAGGGGCAATTCAAAGTTCATTGGTACCCAAAGAAATGCTAAATGGATTTCTTTTCTATGGGATCTTCATAAGCACATCATCTGTGTGTGAAAATTGTACCTAGTTGTGGACCCAACACTTCAGTAAAACATTAGAGGTTAGCAAAATTGAAATCTATAAGTAATTGAAACTAAGCTAACTATGCGATTTACTACCTTCTAGTAGGTGCGAGTATGGTATTCTCAGATTAGACCAAGATTAATGAGAATGCAACACCTAAATGAAGGATTTAATACTAAAAGATGAATGTAGAATGAATGCAGATTAATCTATATTTTTGTATTTTCTATGCAATTAGGATGAAAATCTATATGAAACTAATCTAGATGAAATTGAAATGATATGCAGATTTAAACTAAGAATGATATGAATGAATGCTATGATATGCTATGAACAGCTATGAATGCTTATGACCAACAATGAAAAATCTCACAAATTGCCTGTCTCAAGTGCTCGATCCTTCAGCTGCAAATTCGCCAGAGTAATTGTGCAAATTTGAGAGTGGTAAATTATGAAGAGCTGAGCCTTGATTTTATAGAAATGCAGGGCTTGAGGATGCATAAGAAAAACCATAAATCACTCTTGATAAACTCAGGTTGATTTTTTATTTAAAAATAAATTAAGAATAAATAAACTCATAAAATCATGCAAAAGCAGTTTTTATCTCAAAATAGAGTTTAGTTCTTTTTTTCAACTCATCATTAGATGTTGAGTTTAGAAAGTTAACAAATTGAAATTGAAAATTGATTTAAAGTTAACTATTTTTCTGATTGTGCATGATTTAATATGAATTAATTTAATAACTAAAGTGATTTATTTTCCACTTAACTGATTTTGAATTAAAACAATTGATTTATGGGTTAATCAATTATTAAATCAAACTTTATTCCAATTAAATAGTTAAATTTGACAAATTTGATTTTAAATCAATTCAATAAATATTCAATTGATTGTTTGTAGTAATTTTGATTTATTGTCAAAATAAAAATAATATTAATTAGGAATAAATGCAATTAAATCTAATTAAATAATTAAGTGGAAAAATTAAATTAATTAATTAAATATTCATCATATTCAATTAATCAACTTTAGGATAAATAATGACATTTATCGCTAAATAATATTCAATTAAAGATATTTATGATAAATTAAGAATATTTAAGGAATATTCCCCAATGCAGAATTAAGATAATCAATTAAGTTTTTGATAAACTGATGTGCAGATGTGCTTAGGTTAGGACTTTGATGTCAATTTCGATCGAATTGTTGATGTAAGAGGTTAATGAACCTGTATGCACCCTAAAATGGTCGCCTAGACTTTGGGCCCCCATTTAGCAGTTTATCAAATCCCCAAATCAATATTTTCAAATATCAACAATATCAATTATATCAATTTCCTTGATCAAATCATAATCAATTCAATATTTCCTAAGGTTTGAGCCTTATTTAATTTAAAAGAGAAAAAAAATAAAAATCTTATTTAATTAAGAGAACATGCTCCCTTTTAATTAATTAAAAATCTCTTTTAATTAAATAAAAATATCTTTTAATTAAATAATAAAATCACTTTATCCTAAGCCTTTATTTAATTAAAAGAAATTTTCTCCCCTTTTATTTAAATAAAAAATCCTCACTTTTTTTCTTATCCTATGTTGCACAAATAAAATATTATTATTATTTTATAAAAAGAGAAAAAGTACTTTTTGTCTCATATGGACACTAAAGTCAACTCCTATTTTCCTATTGGAGGATATTTGTGCACAAGGATCAAGCTTCTATTTTTCTCCACCCTTGATTAAGACTTTTGCCTCTTAATCTCAATGGTTCATTTTCATCTGATTTCTTATAAAAGGAGAGCTCTTTCCTTCATTTTCATATCTTAGGTTTTTATACTAATGTTATGCTGTAGGTTTTCTAGGTCATTTGGAGCTCTTTGAAGACATTCTTGCATTCAAGCTTTGAAGACATTGTTGTTGCATTTCATTTAGCTTGTTTTCTTACATCATAGTTGCATAATCATGGCATTTTTAGTATAGATTTCCTTTATGCAATAGATTAATCTCACATAGCTTAATAGGAGGGATTGTAAGACTTGTACTTTCCTTTCATAGTCTAGTTTGCACTTTCCTTTCATAGATTAGATTTCCTTTCAAGCATTGCATTGTTATCATTTAGTTTAGCTTGCATTTTCATTCTTAGATTAGTTTGCATTGCATTGCATCCATATTGATTTCATTGGAGATATTGGCATTGTTGCCCTTGTCTTTGATTTGGAATCTCTCATTGTATGGTTGACTAGCAAGGTCATGAGTTTATAGCTCTAGTTGAGAGCAATTTACAAATCTTGCAACTCCATGCATAGAGAGCTATGGATCGATTTGTGAGGGCTCATTCTTGAGTTTTTTTGCATGTAAGGATTCATAGAAGTGTGGTCACATTTTCACCATATAGAACCTATAGCCCATTTTTGGGGTATTACATTTTGCCCCTCTTTGAATTACTGTGCGAAGCACAGTGGTTCAAAGAATAATCTATGTTTGATGATGACGAAAAATTCTGAGACAGAAACTGATTGAAAGATTGGAAAAGCTGATTCAGGTCCTGGTTGACCAAGAATCCTGATGATGTCAACTATAGCAACAATGAACCAATGATTATGAAAAAGTATCAAAACACTTGATTCTGAACCTTATGATTACGAAGAAGTGAGTGACCTGATTCTAAACCTGATTGTCCAAAGGAATCGAAACGGTATCACATCTGAACCCTTCAGTTACGAAGAACCAAGGAAATAACACTAATGAACCGATGGTTACAAAAAGATGATACAATTTACAAGATTAGGAGAATACCAGATTGATATGGATCTTGATGAACCTAATATGCCCCAAGTGATGTGCCCCAAGTGACAAGGTCTTTTGATGAATCAACAACTAGACGTGGTTTTTGTCTTGATTACCGATGAAAATATTTTACAGATTTGATTGATATACAATACCATGCCCCATTCTAGATTAAAATTGAAATCTGACAAGAAAAGTCAGCGTTGAATGGTTTAGAAGCATGTTAATTGATTTGAGAAGTTGTTATACACGTTCGAGAATGCAATCTGCATCGTTTGGAGGTCCTGGAGACCAAGTTTAACTAGATTTTACCATGAGTTGACCAAGTTGAAATTTTGATAGTTTGATGTTAGATAATCAGTTAGGTTAAAGTTTGGATTTCTATGATGATTGAAGGTTGATTATGTAAGTAGTCAGTTGTCCTATGTCCAAAAATTTTAAATCACTATTTTGACATAGTAAATGATCTCAAATTTTGATTTTGATCCCAAAAATGGGTTCAGAATGTTGAAATTAGCTAGGGGTGCAATTTTTGTGAAAAATGGAGCACTTTAAAAAATTAGGTCAAAACCTATATAAGGGCCAAAAGGGTCATTTTCAATTCATTATTAACTTTTGACTTTAGAAACTTCTATAAAGCCCTCTAAGCGAAAAATGGCCGAGATGAAGGTTCCTATATCCTCACATCATTTTGAGCATAGTCGGAGACATTAGCGACCTCCACAGTATGAACATCCGGTAAGTGGACCTCTGTGGCTCTTTGTAAATTCAAAATTTTGCATATTTCAATCTTTTTAGATCATTTTTCATATGTTAGGAATTTTTGAATTTTGTTAGCATAGAAACTCGTATGACAGTTCCTTGGGACTTGTATGACCTTTGAATTTCCTATAGAGTCATCCTGGAACCCTTGTAAACTTGTATGAGAGGGACCCCAGAGTCGTAAGACATTTTGTCAAGTCCCTCAGTTGTCGTACAAGAACATATGCATTGTCGTATGGGACCTTGCTGAAACTTGTATGAGTTTTGATACCAAACTGTATTGTCATATGGAAAATAGTGAGCTAAAATCACCCTTTTAGGTCAAACTTTTGAATTTTCTGATTTTATAGGCCAATTTCGTAGCATTTAAGATACCTTCTTAGTTGTTCAACTTTCATATTTCTATACTTTTAGCTTGTTTTTCAACCAAGTGACTGATAGGATTCCATGTTTCTATGCTTTGTAGGTCATTTATCCTGACGTACATGCCTGTATTTCACATCTGGCCACTCAAAGACTTTGCGTGTCACTACCAGACCCTGTGAGAGTACATTTGGCTTCTTGTGGTTTTGAGTACTTGATCCGTTTACCTGAGATTCAGGTAAACCATGGGCTACTGATTGTGTTGATTGAGCACTTCCATTCTGAGACTCAGACTTTCCAACTGCCTACTGGAGAGCTGACAGTTACACTGGAAGATGTCTATCGGATACTCCGCATTCCATTTCATGGTCCTCGTCCTGACTATGTGAGTTTAGGGAACTTAGGTTTACTTTCTTTTAGGAGACTCTTCAAAGACAATACCCAGCTGACCTAGTCCATATCATGGGAGTCCTTAGTCCAGTGATATGGACAGACCCATAGGTTAGATTGCATACTAGGTGGTATGATAGGAGATATCATTATGTCCGACCATCAGTAGAACGGTCTCTTGATGGGTTGGGTCCCTATCATTGCTTGTTTGATGGCCACTCCTTCTGAGTTGGGTTGGGGACAGTGTATTCTGGCCCATATGTTCTCTAAGATGCATGAGATCATGTATTAGGAGAGCAAGTCATTTGAATCAGGTGCTCTAGTACTTTAGATTTGGGCATGGGAGCACATCCCAATATGTAGACCCATATGTCAGAGTCAGCACTAGCCATAGGAGTCGGTGATCTATATATATTCAAGATATGTTACATAGGTGTGCATGGGCATCACTGATTATTGGAGGAGAGTCCTTGATGATATGACTTACATTGTCTGGCACCCCTACATATGGATAGAGGCGTGGCCTACTGCTCGAGAGTAGTTTAGTTATTTCTTTCAAAGCTGAGTGTTGATTGGGCGATCTACCACAGTGATCAAGAGATTCATTATTTCCAGAGTGTGGTGGCAGTATGGTATCATTCAAGATGCCCCACATGACTACACCACATATGCATGGATAGTCTGAGAGATTAGCTTAGGATGGACATCATGATTGTCTTATGCTCTGAGTACACATGAGTATAGCAGTTGTACACACTCAAATGGTGCACTTCTCTAAGTCTTTACTTCCAAGGGAATCTATGAATGGGAAACTTTGAAAATCTACCTAGAGCTCCCTAGGCATGGAGTGCAAGGATATGAAGAGTGCTCTTAGCTAGAGCTATTAAGCCTATGACCTTGCTAGTAAACCATGCAATGGGAGATTTAATGAAGACAAGGGAAAGAATGCCAATATCCTCAAGAATCAATGAAAATGCAATGCAATCCAAGCTAAACTAAGAATGAAGGTACAACCTATGCTATGAAAGGAAATATGAAAGTGTTACAACCCAAGCTAATTAATCTATGTGAGCTAATCTAGAGCATGAAAATGAAGCTAATCTAAGAAAGCATAAGCATGAAACCATGATGCGAGAAATGGAAACTAGATGCAAGAATGTCTTCAAAAAGTTCCAAAGTCTCCAAGTAATCCTGCAGCATAAGGTTAGTATTCAAAAGATGGATCCTAGAATGAGAAGACAGCTCTTCTTTTATAGGAAATGAGGGAGAATGGACCATGGAGATTAAGAGGTAAAATATTTAATCAATTGTGGAGCTTGAAAGAGGAGCAATCCATGTGCACAAGTATCCTCCAATGAGAAAATAAGAGTTGACTTTTGTGCCCCATATGAGACAAAAATGTCTTTTTCCTTTTTATAAAATAAGAATAATGCTTTATTTGTGCAACTTAGGATAAGAGGAAAAGTGAGGACTTTTTGTTTAATAAAAGAGGAGGAAATTATTTTTAAATAAATAAAGACTTAGGATAAGATGGTTAGCCCATATAATAAAATCAAATAAATGATAGAACTAGGATTTGATCAAAAATAAGCAATTGATGATTTTAGCAAATAATGCTAGCAAGGGGCTAATAGTCTAGATGACCATTTTTAGATGATTACATTTGACCCTCTTTGACTAATGTGTGATCGATTTGGGAACACATTAGGTCAAAGAATAGATCAGCCAAGAAGGCAAATAGATAGAGATCTTACTTCAAAGAATGAAGTGCAGAGAGATAAAAAATCCTACATGGTCAGCCTGGTAGTGATAGTACTGAACACTTAGGAAAGAGATGGACAATATCAGGACTCGAGATGAGAACCAACATGTCAAGCACAAAGATAGATCAATTAGAGCAAAAAGAATGGTCAAGCATATGCTCTGGAGAATAGCTGATAGGATATGATGTGTCTGCCCCCTCGGGATAGAAAGCAAAATTAGGTAGAGGGAATGCAGAAGCAAGAGCAACATGATCAAATCACTAAAAATCATAATCGAAGATGAAAAATGATAGGAGAATAACCATCAAGCAATGAAGATATGCCCCAGTCAAGACCATAGAGAGAGATGAATGAAATAAATGAAAGATTAGAAGGGTGAGAGAGATGGAGATGAAGAAGGAAAGGATGCCCCAACAAAGATTGAAGGATCAGGCCTCCAAAGGTCAGGCAACTGTGTGGAAGAAGGAGAAATGCAATTTTGATGATCAAGGTGAACTCGGATTTTAGTTTCGATCCCGAAATGAAGAGAAAATGATGTGATATGAAAGACAAGAAGCGAAAGACATGATCGGGAAGAAGTGAAAGGTGAGCATAGTTGACCGATAGGTCCAAGAAAGATGAAAGGAGAGCTCTCTCCATATGCAAGATGCAAAACTAACTAACATGAACCTAAAAATGCAAGCTATTATGAAAAGTGGTTTACTTGCAAGGTCGCAAAGCTATTAGACTCTAATATTCATCATCAAGTGTTATTGGTAGCATTGGAAGATCATATAATACACACTAGTATAACTATGGGTATATGAATATGATCTATATCAAATAGAAATGTGGAAATCTCACCTATGCACCAAAGACATATAGGTCAAGATGACTAGTGCAGTGAGGTTCCCTAAGTTCAGTATAGCAAGATTATGCTCGCATCGAGACACAAGAAATTCAAGATGACAGAAAGCATGCACTTGCAAACATAGTCAAGGATGATACCTTGTAAGTCCTATTGTCAAGTAGAACCAGCATGAATGCTAATGACAATTAAGACCAAAAAAATATATCCACAAGTAGAGAAAGAAATAAAACATGTCCTCATGCCCCTAGTCTTCTAGCTATGCATCATTGAAAACTATTAGGGAGAAAACACTCATCAAAGAAATCATCATAGACAGCACATAAAGAAATAAAGTCAAACAAGTCTCAGTGAGGCAAGTGTTTTAAGTGTGTGTGTGTAGGTCATAGAGTCAATCTTTGAGTATCACCTCTGCTAGTGGAGATATCACATCATTCTGGACTATGGGTAAACATCTGATAAGTGTTTAAAAACATTTGATGCTAGGATAGTGTTGAAAAACACAGTTGGGGTGGTGTTGAAAAACACCATTTGGACCAAGTGGCCTAAGAAACCTGAACGCACAAAGAGACCCAAGATAACGTTAAAGGAACAAATCCCCCCTAGACTAAGACAAGAGTCAATTCCAGGCTAGGAGAGACAAAGCGAGAAGTGGAGTGAAGGAGCGCCATTCAAGATTGATAGACATAGGTGCAAGGGTCTCAAGTAGTGCTTGCTTCCAAGTTTTCACCACTTGATAGATTTTTTCAAGACTTTTTTCAATTTTTTTGTATTTTTGCTACCAAGGTGCCTGTTTCCAAGTTTTCACCAAGGCACTTTTTCTATTTTTTTTTTTATTTTTTTTTATTTTTTATTTTTTGAGACATCAAAGTGCCTATTGCTAGGTTTTCACTAGGATACTCCTTTTTTTCAAGACATTATATGCTTTTTAGGATTTTTTCAGCATCATATATGAATTTTTTTGAGATTTTTTTAGGATTGATAAGGATATGTACAAAGAGCTCAAGAACCTCAGGCATAGAACTTCTTCAGATGTAGAACATTGATAGGTTTAGTAAGCTCTTCTCCCTCAGGTGTAGATAGATAATAGGCTCTGAACCCAAATGTTGCTATGATAATGTAAGGCCCTAACCAATTTGCCTTAAACTTGCCTTTCTGCTCCCTATTCTGCTGATATTTGGGATTTTCTCTGAGAACTAGCTCACCCACTTGGAACTCTCTAGGATGAACTTTCTTATTGTAAGCAGTAGACATTCTCTTCTGATAAGTGCGTATGTGATCAAAAGTAGCCTTACAGCATTCTTCCAACATGGTAAGCTCATGCACCCTCATGGCCTTTGGTCTTCATCGGTAATCAAACCATGGATAGAGACTCTTAGTGAAGGTATTTCAACCTCTAATGGTAAGACAGCCTCAGAACCGTAGACCAAGGAAAAAGGTGTTGCACCTGTAGGAGTGTGAATAGAAGTTTTGTAAGCCCATAGCGCAGGATTGAGCTGAAAATGCCAATCCTTGCTTGATTTGTGCATTTTTTTGTGGAGAATCTTCAGTAATGTCTTGTTTGAGGCCTCAGCTTGGCCATTTCCTTGAGGGTAGTAAATAGAAGACCAATGTTGTTTGATTTTGAACTTTTTGCACAAGTGCTTCAAGTCTTTATTTTTAAACTGACCACCATTATCTGTGATTATGGAAGAGGGAATACCATAGTGGCAAATGATATGATTCAAAATAAACATGGCAACATGTTTGTCTGTAGCTGCTAACAGTGGGACAGCTTCAACCCATTTGCTAAAATATTCAGTGGCTGTGATGATGAACTTATGCCCACTCAAAGAAATAGGATGGACCTTGTCTACCAAGTCAAAGGCCCATTGCTGAAATGGCCAGTAATTAATAGAGGGAATGAGCTCATGTCTAGGAGCATGAATGAGATTCTCATGTAGTTGACATTTCTTGTAGGACTTGGCATATCGAATAGCATCAACTTGCATAGTAGGCCAATAGTAGCCAGCCCTAAGCAATTTCTGAGCTAGCGCAAGACCATTAGAGTGTGATCCACGTATGCCATCATGAAATTTGGCTAATGCTTTGTTTGACTCCTCTATTTCTAGACACCTAAGGAGAGTTCCATCTAGACCTTTCCTATACAAGTCACCAGAGACGAGGGTAAATTGTGAGGCATTACAGATGAGCTGGCGCTTCTCATTGCGTGTTAGATTTTTAGGGATAATTTGATCTTAGAGATAGGAAAAGATGGTGGCATAATAGGAGGAATCATGATCGACCACAATTTAAATGACATAGTCATCAAGGGAATCGTAAGCAGGATAGCACAATTCTTCCACCAGGAACTCAAAGTGTGATTCATGTTCTTCTAGTTGCAAAATGGATGCCAAAGTAGCCATGGCATCAACAGCCTTGTTCTTAGTTCTAGGAATTTATTGGAATGTGATAAATGCAAAATAATTCCTGAGTGAGTCTATCATCTTCTTGTAGGGAACCAACTTGTCATCCTTGGTTTGGTAATCATCATTTACTTGGTTTATGACAAGTTGAGAATCTCCAAAAATATGTAACTCAGGAATTCTCCATTCAAGAGAAAGCTTAACACAATTCAGAAGGGCTTCATATTCAGCTATATTATTGGTGCATGGAAAGATAATTTTGTAGGATTTGGGAATTATATACCCATGAGGTGTAACAAACAAGATTCTAGCACCAGCCCCATTCTATTTATGAGAACCATCAAAAAACATTTTCCATGTACGCCCTGTGATATTCATGATTGAGGCATCTAGGAAATCTATCTGAAGAGGAGCATTATCAGTCATAAGAAACTCATCTAATTGATCTACAATCGATTTCCCTTTAATAGCTTTTCTCTCAACATACTGAATGTCAAATTCTAAAAGAATCAGCATCCACTTGGCAAGTCATCCTGTAAGTGCAGCTTTACTTAAGAGATATTTCAGAGGATCAATTTTGGCAACCAGTTGCATAGTATGTGCAAGCATGTAATGTTTGAGTTTTTGAGATGCAAACACCACTACTAAACAAGCCTTTTCAATGCTAGTGTAATTGAGTTCATAAGCAACCAGAGTATGACTGATATAGTAAATAGCCCGTTCTTTTCCCATATCATCATGTTGTGCAAGAAGAGCCCCTAAGGAATTTTTTGTAGCATAAATGTATAATATCAAGGGTTTCCCTTGGATAGGTGGCATAAGGATAGGAGGTCATGCTAAGTAATCTTTGAGCTGGTCCAGGTTCTTTTGACACTCCTCATTCCATATACACGTAGCTCCTTTATGCAAATTCTGATTGAATGGTTGAGCTCTGTCAGCTAGTTGAGAAATGAACTGCCTGATAGATTGGAGATGGCCCTGGAGACCCCTTAATTGTTTGATGTTACGAGGAGGTGGCATCTCCATGATAGCTTGCACCTTTTCTGGGTCTACTTCTATTCCTTTTGCTTATATTATGTAGCCTAGCAGTTTCCTAGAAGTGACACCAAAAGCACATTTTTTAGGATTTAATCTGAGTTGGAATCACTCCATGTGGTCTAATATCAAACTCAAATCAGCCAAATGAGTCTTTCTTTGTTGTGATTTTGCAAGAGTGTCATCAACATAGTCCTCCATATCCTTATGCATCATATCATGAAATATGGTAGTCATGGCTCTTTGATAGGTTGCACCAACATTTTTAAGCCCAAAAGGCATGACATTCCAGCAAAAGGTACCCCATGCACATGTGAAGGCTGTCTTCTCTTGGTCCTCAAGGGAAATCTTGATTTGATTATATCCAGAGAAGCCATCCATAAGGGAGTACATTTCATAGCCCTTCGTCATGTCCACTATTATGTCGATGTTTGGAAGTGGAAAATCATCCTTAGGGCATGTATTATTCAGATCTCAAAAATCAGTGCATACACGAATGGACTTGTCATGTTTGGAAATAGGGACAATGTTAGAAATCCACTCAGCGTAGTCAATTGCTCTGATGAAGTTAGATTTTAGGAGCTTCTCAAGTTTAGCCTTAACCAGTAATGCCACATGGGGATGCATCTTTCTCAATTTTTGTTTGACAGGTTTTACCTCTGGAGCAATAGAGAGATGATGCATGATAAGATCAGTATCTAAACTTGGCATGTCTGAGTATGTCCATGCAAAATTGATCTTTTTTTCTTTAAAAAAGTAGTAAATTGTTCCTTTTCTTTTGTTGAGAGAGACTGAGCCACATGTATGATTTTATGAGATTCCTCTATCCCCAAGTTGATGGGTTGTATAGGCTCTATTAGAACTGAAGACCTTTCTTGAAAATAGCTCGGCAGACTACGAAGTATCTCATCCTCAAGCACCTCAATGAGGTTTTCACCCTTAGATACGTCTTTATTTTTACTATTTTGAGGTTCGAATACTGCCACAATGTGGTTTTCACCATCTGACCATTTCTTTTTTCTTTTAATTTTATGATTGAGGTACTTGATATCTGATTCAGTCATGTTTGTTGCTAGTTCAATGGCGTTGAGGTAGCAGGTGATCTCATAGTCATTTTGAAAGGAAGGCAATCTAGTTCTTTGGTCTTGGGCAGACCAATCTATGAGATCTGAGTGCATGAGGGAAAGTGAAATGACTAGTTCAAGGTGATTGATGTGGGGGATATCATCTCTGGTGACAAGAGAAGTTGAGCCTATAGGGTAGGCTCCAAAAGTATCAAGATCTAAAGTTGTCATAGAAGGACCAGCATGGCCCACTAAAGCAATACGTGGATTGAACTCATCAGTCCCTATGTGAGACTCATCAACTACATCAGGTTGGTCACTACAGGTATGAATCACATCGATGTCCATATCTACTATAGAAGATCCATTTGAGAGAGTGTCCCATTCGTACTCATTTGAATCAGTTGTGGAACTTCTGCTGGGATGTTTTCACCAAGAAGGCTTAGGATGCCTAGAAGTAGAGGTGTTCATGTCATTATTCATGATATTTCCTCTTTCTAGCAATCATGCAATATTTCTACATTGTCTATCAAAGCTCAACGACTCATTAAGCACAAAATTTCTAGATGTGGAAGCTTCAGTTGTATCATCAGTAGGCATGCATTCTCCTCCCCAAAGGAGTGAAGTAGAAGGAAGATAGTCTTCCATTTGGGCCATAGTGCATAGTGGTGATTCCTTGACATTTGTATATAAGTCACTAAGCACGAGAGTATTTCTAGAATATTCAGGGATGTCATTGTCAACACTATATCCTAGACCTGTGGTATCCTTAGAAGGCCGACCATCAGTATGGCTCAAAGGTTCAACTAGAGCATGCCCATTGTTATTTAAAGGTTTGTGACCTTGATAACCTATTTGCTATAGAAATTTATAGCCTTTACCATAGCATTTAGGAGAAATGGGAGTAGCAATCGTCATACTATCTTCTTCTTCTCTATAAATCCACTCCCTAATGGCCTGTTCTTCTTTTTTAGCCTGTAAGGATACAGATGATTGAATGAATGTACCAAAAACTATCATGGTAGAAGCGGAAGGCTTTGTCTTGTCTAAAGGTCTCCCATAGGACTTAGGAGAAGTAGGCATAGCAGCAATAGAGTCCAATGTATATTCCCCCATACCAATACTCATCATCTTTAATTTTTGCTCAGTAGCAATAAGGGATGCATTATGATCATGAGAAGGCTTGTTGTGAGGAACAAACATCTCAGCAGTAGTTAGACTATTGATACAAATAGCATTGTCCCTAGGAATCACAATCTCTGCTCCATTGTGTGAAAACTTGACACACTGATGATAAGTGGAAGGGACAGCTTGCATTTCATGGATCCAAGGTCAACCCAGGAGAATGTTATATGTGAGTGAGATGTCCAACACGTGGAAAACAATATCTTTTGTGACAGGGCCCACTCAAATAGGTAGTACAACAAGACCTTTGGAATATCTTTCCACTTCATCATATGCTTTTATGGTGATCTTTCACCTAGGATCCACGGCCAATTCAAACAATCCCAACTATTGCACCACATGGAAAGAAACAATATTTAACCCAACACCATTATCTATCAGGACTCAGCGGACTCGGGTATGGTAGACTATAACTTCAATGTGTAAGGCTAGATTATGAGGGTGACTAAGAGATGTGTCATCTTCTGTAGAAAAGGATAGGTAGTGGGGAGATGTGATGTGGTTGACCATAGATTGGAATTGATCTGGATCAATATCATTGGGAACTTTTGTTGTACGAAGACCTTTCTGAAGGATCTCTTTGTGCAAAGGGGATAGCTCAAGCAACTCAAAAATGGATATCTGAGTGGGTGTCCATTATAATTGGTGCACAAGATCATAGCTAGACAAAACTGAAGGAACCACTTGTTTGGAAGAAGAAGCTTTCTTGGGATCATGCGCGGTTTTAAGAACAATTTTGGCTTGCCCCCTAGTAACAGCATTCAATGTCTCACTTTAGGAAGATGAACCATTTAGTGTTTGCAAGACCAATTTTGGCATACAATGATTGGAATTATTATCATATTGAGATCCCACCATAAGAACACTCTCAACAGGCTCTATCATATTGATCACAGGTGAATCAAGAGTACATGTATAGTTGATCTTTGCATCATGATTCTTCTTATTTTCTTGGGAGGATTCTACCTTCTCATACTCAGGTAGAGGAGTCTTGAAAGCCTTGTGATCATAATTTTTAACTAAGCCATCTATGAGAACTGTACCTCCATCAATAAGATCTTGAATAGCATCCTTAAGCTTAAAACAATTATTTGTCTTGTGGCCCTTATTTCTATGATAGTGGCAAAAATGATCTTCTCTCCACCAATCAGGTTTAACTGGTGGATCATAGGGGCAAGAATTGTCAGGAAGTGTAAGATACTTGTTGGCCACTAGAGTCTTAAGAATCACATCGTATGGTTTAGCCAACTTAGTGTAGACTCATCGTTGAAATGTCCTCTTTGGCTTGTCTGCATGTTGAGGCTTAGGAGCACTATGAGTGTTGGCAGCCTCTTGTTTTTTTTCTGCATATATAGCATTAGAGAGGTTGAAAGTAGGCTCTTTGGCTTTTGGGACATCCACAACACCATCATTAACAAGATACTTGTTTTTATTCCAAGGTTTACCTTTGTCCTTGCCATTGCCCCTAGTATGTTTATTGATAACAATATCCCCCTTTCTTATGGCCACATCTTCAATCTGATATGCACTTTCAACCATGTCATTGAAAGAGGAGAAAATTTGTTTCCTTAGATCATAATATAGTTTTGGCACAAGAGTGTTGATGAAAATGTCAATCTCTTCTCTTTTGTCTAGCTGTTGAGGATATCGAGAATACAATCACCTCCAACATTGTAAGTAAGTGGCAAATGGCTCACCTTGATTTTTCTTTAGAGCACTAAGATCTATCATGGTGATAGGATATTGGATGTTGTATGAATAATGTTGAGTGAAGCACCTAACCAAGACATCAAAAGTTTTAAGAGGTGGTGTCAACTTTGCAAACCATTCTAGAGCTTGTCCTCTTAAACTTCTAGGGAACAATCATAGAAGAAATGTGTCTTCATGAAGGAAGTCCATGCTAAGAGAATAAAAGTGACACACATGGTCATGGGGGTCACCATTTCCATCATACTTGTCATAGTTGGGAACCTCAATATCCCTAGGAAATGGGACCATGTATAGAATCCTATCAAAAGGAAGAGCACAAATAGATTCTACAAAAGAAACCTTTGGAGGTTCTTTTTCTATTGCAAGTTGAGCAAGACATTGATTTGTTCATTGCAATTCATCTCTAAGGATTTCCAATTCAGTTGGTACTCTTTCTTGAACAATCTGGCATACATCATAGCCAGGAGGGAGCTTGTATCCCCTAGAAGTCATGTATTGGAAGTATTGATCTCCATTTCACTCTAAAAGTTTAAGCATCATACGTTGGGAGGCTTCATCTTGTTCAAATCTCATAAGCTCTTCACTAGAAACCTCATTGTTGGATTCTTTCTCATGGTGAGAGGGAGGAGGTCTAGGAGGTGAAGAAGGAGCAGAAAAAGTCCATCTTGGAGGAGATCTAGGTGGCGTGTTGTTTCCATAGTTTCCAATAGTACCAAAAGGAGGGGGTCTATAATCGTAACCACTAATCTCAGGTTGTTCTTGAGACATTCCCTTCATAGCCATGCATCTAGTAGCATCCATTTTATCTAAATGTGCTTGGTTGTCCTTATGCTCAAAATGCTCTTGCAAATGGTGGAACTTTTCTTGTTCAGTCAGAGTGAGTGAGACACTATCTATGCTTTTGGAGGTCTTGAATGCGGAAAAAAGGAAGCCTCCTTTGTACCATGGGGTGACTTTAGAATCCTTAGATTGGTTGGGACTAGAGCTATCATTGCTAACTAGCACTCATGAGTGTCTTGTAGGTGAGGGTAATTGTGTATAGTTGAATGGAGGGTGACTCCCTTGCTCAAATTGGGACCGAGTTGAAACTGACATGAAAAAGGAATGTTGGTTGACTAATAGAATGAGACAAAGTTTTTTAGATATTGAGATAAGCAAAGCCAAAGAAGATCACTTGTCAAGATAGAAAAATAAAGATGGCTGGTCAAAAGTGCTCAAGAACTTACAAAAATCAATTGACTCACATCGAGATATGAGCAAGAAGCTCAATTAGCAAGTAGCTAGAGAGGTAACCATAATGCAACAAGTGATCAAAAGTAGCATTTGAAAGAATCAAATCCAATAGTTTCAACTCATCTTCTTAGTCTAGAATAGACTTAAACATGCAGATAACAGACTAGGTTCAGGTAAGAACAGGAAAGGACACTCAACAAACTAAGTTTCAAATTCAGCAGCAGTGAGATAGCGAAAAGATTCTAGGCGATAATTTTTAGGCAAACAGGGTGATAAAAATTTACTAGGTGATATTTCTGACAGAGACCAAGCAATACTTTCCTGGCAGCCTGAGCGATAGAATCCATGTAAGCAGGGTGATAAAAAAACCAGGAACAAAATATCGTACGATAAATGTTGGAATAGTGTGTGATATGATTTCAGTGTCGTACGACTCTTTGACCAGTGAGTGTTCAAATTTCCATTTTTTGAAGGTAATTTTGTTAATTTTGCAATTTGATGGTTGACTTCTTTGACTCCAAACACATTGACAGTAATATTTAGGTAGGTTTGCAAATAGTAGAGGATAAAACATGTCTTCAAACACTTGTACAAGAGCAAAATCAACCTTGCTAAGACAAGCAATTGTGATATGAAAATGAAAAATCTATGAGTACTACTGTGATGTTTTCATGTTCGAGAATGTTTGCATGGGTATATCACAGCAAGAACACTTCAATCACTTGCTAGCCTAAAAGGATAAAGGCTCAATACTTAGCAACTTGACCCACACTTGATGTCCCGTCACCTCACACAAAGTGGTTACCCACAATAGATGTTGGCTTTGTCATGGAAGTGCCAATGGCGCAACCAAAAGAACATAGATGGTGAGTAGTCTTAGGGTGATCCGGGTTATTCCACTTGAATCAATCCTTGCACCAAGAAGCTAAGAAGAAAAATAAGGTGGCCTCTATCTATGGTTCTTAATTAGGGCTTCCATTTGTAATACTCCCCTTGCTCCCCAAAGGGACTTGGACCTCGCAGCCACAAGAGTACCTTAAGCATTCTTGCTCAACACTTTCCTCATGGTCACAATCCCACAAGTACTCACATCAAGAAAAGACAAGTACTACATCTACCAAGGTTTTGTGTCCTTGATAGCCTTGAGTTTATAGTGGGTTGGAATAGCCAAAAAAAAGTTTGTCCCCACTTGGGTCGTTCCTCTTGATTGCTCAAGAGCAGGCCCGCTAAAGGATCCTAATGCTAAACAAAGAGTGGATTAACTCTTGAGGTTCAAGGTTTTTGGTTCACCACAAGGGTGAAGAACATACTCCCCTATCTCAAGGATTTCTCCCAAACACACCAAACAAAGTTCATTTACCCTCTTGATTTCAAAATCCAAAGATGGGTCAACATTTTCTGATTCACCACAAGGGTGAAGAGCATACTTCTCCTACCACCCAAGAATTCCTACAACAAGATCTTAAGTGCCTAATAAATGAAACAACTAGTTTTTGCCACACTTGAAAGGACCTAGAGCTCCCTAGGCATGGAGTGCAAGGATATGAAGAGTGCTCTCAGCTAGAGCTATTAAGCCTATGACCTTGCTAGTAAACCATGCAATGGGAGATTCAATGAAGACAAGGGCAAGAATGCCAATATCCTCAAGAACCAATGAAAATGCAATGCAATGAAAGCTAAACTAAGAATGAAGGTACAAGCTATGCTATGAAAGGAAATATGCAAGTGTTACAACCCAAGCTAATTAATCTATATGAGCTAATCTAGAGCATGAAAATGAAGCTAATCTAAGAAAGCATAAGCATGAAACCATGATGCAAGAACTGGAAACTAGATACAAGAATGTCTTCAAAAAGCTCCAAAGTCTCCAAGTAATCCTGCAGCATAAGGTTAGTATTCAAAAGATGGATCCTAGAATGAGAAGAGAGCTCTTCTTTTATAGGAAATGAGGGAGAATGGAACATGGAGATTGAGAGGCAAAAGATTTAATCAATGGTGGAGCTTGAAAGAGGAGCAATCCATGTGCACAAGTATCTTCCAATGAGAAAATAAGAGTTGACTTTTGTGCCCCATATGAGACAAAAATGTCTTTTTCCTTTTTATAAAATAAGAATAATGCTTTATTTGTGTAACTTAGGATAAGAGGAAAAGTGAGGGTTTTTTATTTAATAAAAGAGGAGGAAATTCCTTTTAAATAAATAAAGACTTAGGATAAGATGGTTAGCCCATAGAATAAAATCAAATAAATGATAGAACTAGGATTTGATCAAGAATAAGCAAATTGATGATTTTAGCAAATAATGCTAGCAAGGGGCTAATAGTCTAGATGACCATTTTTAGATGATTACAATGGTTATGTTGGCAGAGACTGGGACTACCATCCAGATGTGGTAGATGTTGGAGTTACAGATGGATACATTGCTTGGCTCGCAGAGCATCCTATATATAGATTTTCAGATCCTACTGAGCTGGTCGCCAGTATGGAGGAGGCTATGGATGTGATAGGGGCACCGATGGGTTGAGGCTAGAGATGGCATGATGTATAGATTCCTATGCCCCATCCTACACCTCCAAGGCTAAGAGTAGTGGTGACACCACAAAGACCATCTAGTCACATGAGACCACCTCATCTTACTACTTCTACAATAAGTAGGCCTATAGTTTTACAATGGAGATCCACTAGAGGAGAGAGCAGCACTTTGGGCAGTATTGATAGCGCAGATGAGTTACTGGGTGCACAACAAGATGTAGGTTTTGGTCCTGATCCTACACAGGGTGATACTAATTTTGATCTAGGTGTCGAGGTGAGATGCCATAAGGTGCAGAGAGCAGATGCTGCTGATCAGCTAGTTGAGGATACAGAGATGCCCACTGAAGATGCCAGTCCAAGACAGGCATTGACTCCCTAGGAGACCATTAGATGGCTCAGGCTATAGGTCAAGGAGCTAAAGTTATAGAGTGATACCCACAATATACAATGGAAGGAGCTAGAGAGGTAGCTTTTGTTGAGGGAGGTAGATGTTAGGATATTATAGGTAGAGGTGACACACCAGATAGCTTAGAGAGTTCCCACATATTCATAGTACATGATAGCTTCAGAGGGAGCCAAGGCACCATGAGCTGAGGTAGTGCTAGATGCACCACCACCTCCTCCACTAGATGTAGAGGATCAAGTCGACAGCTGATTTGTCTTGATATTTTGTTTTTCACATTTTGTTCATATACACTAATCTAACTGCTGATAGCTCACATGAGCTCATTCTTTTGTATCATGTACCAGTAGTGCACCCTTGACTAGTTTGAGTTATATGATATGAGATCAAGATTTTGGTTATGATGTCATTTTTACTTGTCATGTTTTGATTTATGATGATATCATGTGATGTAAATGCTAGGAGTAGTGTAGAATGTATGTATGGATTTATGCAATGCAATGATTTCTTTCAAATGTATGTAATTGATTATGGAAAATGTATGAAAAGGTATGATTTTGATTATGCTATGGAATTATAAATGCACATATATATAATGTAATGCAATAGATGGTATGATCATGAAAATATAATGCAATGATACATATGATATGTTTTGTAGGTATTGATGAATACAAGTACTCAGTCTTATGTCAAAAAGGATGGTTAACCCAGGATGGTGATTGCTTGCGGTTCTGTGAGGAAACCTTTTTGTGAGATTCAACTCTTCATGTCAAGTTTTAGTTTTTGAAGAATCTTTTAAGCATTTTAAGTGTAATCAGCAATTTGTGAGATCATGCAATCATGCAAAATGACATGCAAAATTAAATGCAAACCTAAGACCTAGGACCTAGTCACTGATCATGTGTCAGTAATTTTCATCATTGAATTTTTAGGTAACTAGATAAATCAATACAATGCCCACTAGTTAGGAAACTATAGACATATGAATATTGATTTGTATGTGCAAGAATCAATACCACGCCCACTGGTTAGGCAGCCATGGACATATGAATATTGATTTTGTTTTTGGAATGTTGGATTAGATATAAGCACCAAGGCACAAATGCTAGGATGACCTGAATATCATGTCCATTTTGATATAGGAATTTTTATAAGGATCAAAACATAGACATTGTGATGACCTGAATATGCCTTGTGGTACAAACACATCAAATAGTCAAGAGATCATTCTAAATCCAGTGTGAATTACCCATAGTGACCCTTTATCATTCACATCCTTAGGTAAGATCATGTTTCATAGTAGGAGAAAGAACTCACTCAAAAAGACAATAGTTAGATCAAACTTCCTTGAATTTTCTAGGTATCAATGGTTGAGGTACTCATGGCCATCCAATACGAGATAGAGGCTCTTACAGATGGACACCATTTCAATCCATAATTTCCAAAGTTGTTAGATTTTCACATACAAGAAGAAAACAAAGAAAATATTATGCCCGTAGTCATCACCCCCTAAATCCTGTAAAGGACGTCATCAAAGAGCTCGAAAGGACACAATATGCAAAAATATCAATGCGAATCAGTAAGCATATAAGGAGATAAAATCATGTGAAGCATAGATTGTTTTTGTTCATGTTGATGTTTGATTGCATTGTTGTAGATGCAAAATCCTTTCTGGAGAGGAGACTGGCTGACTGACTCAGATGTAGCTTCAAAGGACCTTGACTGGATATGAATCATCTGAGGTATACTAGAGACCATAGGATATGACATTGATTGCCCCCAACTTTTGAAACATTGATAGGATACAAAATTTTTAGCTGATTGGTGTACATACCAACTTTATTGAAAACAAGAATGCAGAAACAAACCAAGAGATATGTATAAACTAAAGCAAGACTAAAAGCTAGAAAAGACCAAGATTGTGCTCATAGATGGACCGATTTGAACAAGTGGTGCCCATTTTCTAGGTTTTCACCATCTTGGTAGAGATTCTATTTTTTCTACCAAGGTGCCTGTTTCCAGGTTTTCACCAAGGCACTTTTTCTTTTTCTCATTTTTTTGTATTTTTCATTTTTTTTCAAATTTTTTGTACTTTTGATATTTTTTGATTTTTTTGTGAAACATCAAGGTGCCTATTTGCTAGGTTTTCACCAGGATGATCATTTTTTCGGGACTTTTTCTGATTTTTATAATTTTTTTAGGACATTTTTGAATACTGAATGCCTTAGGCGTAGAATTTCTTCAGATGGAGAATGTTGATTGGTTCTCAAAGATGTTCTCCTTCATTCATTGAGAGTTAATAGGCTCTAGAGCCAAAAGTAGTAGTGATTATAAAGGAACCCAACCAGTTGGGTTCAAACTTCCCCTTGTGCTCTCTATGTGATTGATTTTTAGGATTCTCTCTCAAGGCTAGATCGTCAACCTAAAATTCTCTATGTCTGACTTTCTTGTTGTAACCTATAGACATCCTCTTCTAATGTACTCTGAGATGATCATATGCTACTTGTCTGCACTCATCTAGTAGTTCAAGTTCTTGCAACCTAGACACTCTATAGTCATCATCAGTTACTAGACCATGCATTCTGATTCTTAGTGATGGGATTTCAACCTCAATAGGCAGTAGTGCTTCAGACCCATAAACTAAAGTGAATGGTGTAGCCCTAGTGGGCATTCTGATACTTGTTCTATAGGCCTAGAGAGTTGGATTGATCATGAGATGTTAGTCTCTTCCTATTTTATTAACTATACGGTGTAGAATTTTAAACAAATTCTTGTTGGATTCCTTTGCTTGTCTATTCCCTTGAGGATAGTAGATACATGACCAATGTTGTGTAATCTTGAATTTTGAACACAAGGAATCTAAATCCTTATTCTTGAATTGGCCACCATTATCTATGACTATTGAATTTGGAATTCCATACCAACATATGATGTAGTTCAGAATGAACATTGATATTTGTTTGCCAATTTCTTGAGTCAAAGGGACTACTTCTACCCATTTTGTAAAATACTTTGTAGCTTTAATAATATGAGTATGTCCATTAGAAGAATGAGGATGTATGGTTCCTATAAGATCAAATGCCCATTGGTGAAAAGGCCATTTTGTAGTAAAGGGAATTAGATCTCTCCCTGCTGCATGAATTAAGTTACCATGTACTTGACACTTTTGACAATTCTTTGCAAACTTGATAGCCTCTTTCTCCATTTCAGGCCAATAATACCTAGTCCTAATAAGTTTTTGAGCTAGTGTTAAACCATTGGAATGTGATCCACATATACCTTTGTGGACTTCCTCTAATGCACTTTGAAACTCTTCATGTTCTAAACATCTAAGTAGTGTACCATCTAGACCTCATTTATATAGATCGTTACCAATGATGACATATTGGGATGCATTGAAGATAAGGTATCATTTCTCATCACGGTTGAAAGTATTGGGAATGATATGGTCTTGGAGATAGGAGAAAATTTTTTTGTATAGAGATGAATCATGACCAAAAATAGTGCAGATCATGTGGGTTTTAGGGGAATCATATGCAGGATAAGATAGTGCTTCCACCAGGAACTTGTAGCATAGCTCATGTTCGGGCTGCTATAATAAATTAGATAGCATTTCCATAGCATTAACAATGCTCAAAGGTGATAGATATGAAATATTCCTTTAGATCATCTACCATTCTCTTGTATGGGATTAGTTTTCCATCTTTCATTTGATACACATCATTGACTTGGTGTATTACAAGTTGTGAGTCTCCATGAATGTGTAGTTCTGTCACTCTCCACTCAATTGCTATTTTCATGCCATTAAGAAAAGCTTCATATTCAACAATATTGTATGTGAAAGGAAAATTGATTCTGAATGCTTTAGGGATTGAGTATCCTTGAGGTGTGATGAACAATATGCCTACACCAGATCCATTCTATGTATAGGAGCCGTCAAAGAATAACTTCCATGCTCTAGAAGAAAGATTCATGAGAGAAGAATCTGGGAATTCCATTTGCATTGGTGTATCATCAAACAAAGGTGCTTCAGCTAGTTGATCAGCAATAACTTTTCCTTTGATATATTTTCTTTCAACATATTCAATGTCAAATTCACTTAATAACATCACCCATTTAGCTAATCTACCTGTGAGGGTGGCTTTGCATAGTAGGTACTTTAGTGGATCAATCTTAGATACCAAATGTGTGGCATGAGCTAACATGTAGTGTCTTAGTTTCTATGATGCAAAGATCACAACTAGACAAGCTTTCTCAATCATTGAATATTTCTTCTCATATACTACCAATGTTCTACTGATATAGTATATAGCTCTTTCCTTCTTGTTCTCATCATGTTGTGCTAGTAATGACCCCAGTGATGTATCTGTGGTGGAGACATATAAGATCAATGGCTTCCCTTGAATAGGAGGGATCAAGATAGGAGGATTTGATAGATATTTCTTGATATGATTAAATTTCTTTTCACATTCCTCGTTCCATGCAAAAGTCACACCTTTATGTAAGTTTTTTGTGAAAGGTTGTGATATATCTACTAGCTGAGATATGAAGTGTCTAATAGATTGTACTCTCCCTTGTAATGTTCTCATTTGACTGATATTCTTGGGAGGTTGCATCTCCATGACAGCTTTAACTTTTCCAGATCTACTTCAATTCCTTTCTTTGAAACAATGTAGCCTAAGAGCTTTCTAGAAGTGACACCAAAAGCACACTTCTTAGGGTTCAATCTAAGACTAAACTTCTCCATTCGATCTAGTATTTTTCTCAAATCATTCAGATGTTTAGATCTTATCATATATTTTTCTAAGGTATCATCAACATAATCCTCCATAGTTCGATGCATCATGTCATGGAAAATAGATGTCATAGATCTTTGATATGTAGCACTTGCATTCTTTAAGCCAAATGGCATGACATTCCAACAGAAGGTACCCCATGCACATGTGAAAGCAGTTTTCTCTTGATCCTCTTGAGAAATTTTTATTTGGTTGTATCCAGAAAAACCATCCATTAAAGAATACATCTCGAAGCCCGCAATCATGTCCACTATCATATCAATGTTAGGTAGTGGAAAATCATCCTTAGGGCATGCTTTGTTTACATCTCTAAAATCTATGCATACTCTTATAGATTTTTCTAGTTTTGATACTGGAACTATGTTAGAGATCCATTCTGCATAATTAAAAAATCAGATGAATCCAGCTTTAAGTAGTGTCTCTAATTCAACTTTGACCAAGAGTGCAACATGTGGATGCATCTTTCTCAATTTTTGCTTAACAGGTTTGACACCTAGAGCTATAGATAAATGGTGCATTATAAGATTAGGATCCAACCCTGGCATATCTAAATATTTCCATGCAAAGTTGATCTTCTTTTCTATTAGGAATGTAGTAAATTTTTTCTTTTCTTCTTCTGATAAGGATTGTGCTACATGGATCAACTATGGTTCTTCTATTTTTACCAAATTGATAGATTGAGTGGGCTCAATCAGTACTAGAGATCTGTCCTATAAATGACTCGGAAGGACATCAAATATCTCATCCATAAGCACCTCAGAGAGGTTTTCACCTTTGGATACATCTTTTATTTTTACTTTTGTAGGTTTTGAGATTGCCACAAAGTGATTTTCACCCTCAAAACTCCTTTTCTTTTTATTTTTATTCTTATTCTTTTGACTAAGATACTTGATGTCTGACTCCATCATGCTAACACTTAGTTCACCGATGGAAGTCATCATAGGCTCAACTACATTGAGGTAGAAAGCAAGGGCATAGTCATTTGGAAAGGTATAGATACCTTGGCTTAGATTTGTGGAAGTTTGGTCAAGAAGTTCGGGATGTTGGATAGTCAAAGTGGGGAAAGATTGGAAAATAGTGTTTATAGATATTGATCTATCATCATTGGTCCTAACTTGACTCTCGAGTTTTAAGGTGATATTACAACTCAAAATGTTCAATTCATGAATAGGCTCAATGTCATTGTGGGAGTCCAATTCAGCCATAGGTGGATCATACTTGTTAAGTTCGTCATTTCGCACTAGACTTACGTTGGGTTTAGGTGCATATTGGTGAATAGCATCAACATTTTTTTCTATGATAAGCTCTAATCCATCAGGAAATTTCACACATTGATGGTATGTGGAAGGAATAGCTCTCATTTCATGTATCTAGGGTCTCCCTAGAAGGATGTTGCAAGCCAAAGGTAGATCAAGAACTTGACATGTGATATCTCTGATAACTGGACCTGTTATGATAGGCAAGACAATTGTTCCTTTGGAAGATCTTTCTTGTTCATCATATGCCTTCATAGTTATCTTCTTCTTCAGATCAATGGAAGCTTCAAATAATCCCAATTGTGTGATCAAGTTGTAAGAACAAATGTTGAGACCAACACCTCCATCTATCAACATGTGTTTGACATGATGGTTTTGGATCAAGACTTCAATGTGCAAAGGCTGGTAATGCAGATGACTTAAGGAGTTATCATCTTCCTCTAGAGAGGAAATATACTATAGGGACATCAGATGACCAACTATAGTTTGGAATCTATCTAAATCAAGGTTTTTAGGAACATTGGATCTGAGCAGAGCTTTATCTAGAATGGCTCTATGAGCTGGAGATATCCGAAGGAACTCAAACATGGAGATTTTCGCATTGGTATGCTAGAGTTGTTGGACAATACTGTATGATGTTGGCCTTGTGTCTTTAGGATTTGATGATTTAGAGGCAGGTGTCTATTTAGAAGCAGATGAGAGATTAAAAGGCATCTTAGGGACATTTGATGAATCTAGGATTTATCCTTGCAGATGCGCCTGAGCTTGTGATCGAGTAACTGCATTTTTTGATTGATTATCTCTATCTTTTCTTACAATTGTGATGACATTGCAATGCTCAGATAGGCATGGTTCAACCATATTTATGACATCATTGTTTCCAGAGTAAGCATAATTGACTTTAGCACCCACATTAGGCTGAGAAGATGAATCTCCTTGACCATGTTTCAAAAATGGCTCCGTGAATGATGTATGATCATTATTTATTTTATGATTGTCAATTACGATTTCTCCATTATCAATTTTTTCTTGTATGATGTGTTTCAAGTGTATGCAGTTATTATTTTTATGACCCTTATTGTGATGGAAGTCACATAAATTGTTCTCTCTCCACCATTTTGGTTTAGGTTCAGGATCAAATACTTTTATCTCAGGGAAGGTAATGATATTATTGGCAAACAAAGTTTTCATGGCAGATTCCAAGGATTCTCCAAGAGGAGTAAACTTACGTTTAGGATATGTAGCCCAAGGTTTGTGGTCAGATGGCTTCTTATTTGATTTTGTTTCTTTCACCTCTAAGGCTTTGATGGCTTGGGTACCAATAGTGAGATTGAAAGTGGGTGCCTTAGATGGGGCACAGATAGTATCAACAATGCCATCTGTGACAACGCCTTTATTCTTGTTCCAATTTTTGCCTTTGTCTTTAGAACTAGATCCGGATTGGTACTTGTCCTTTTGAAGTGATGTCTCCTTTTTGTACAAGTACTTTCTCAATTTTGATTGCATTTTCTACAATTTTATCAAAGGATGTATGATTTTGCATTTGCAAATGGTAGTTGATTTCTGGAACAAGATTGTTGATGAAAATTTCCAGCTTCTCAGTTTCTAGAATGGGTCTAGCATATAGAGAAAAAATTTTCCTCTATCATTTAAGAAAAGTTAGGAATGGTTCTCCCAAGTTCTATTTCAAATTGCAGGTGTCGATCATAGTGACTAGATGTTGGATGTTGTAGGAGTATTGTTGATAGAGCCGTTTGATTAAGTCCTCAAAATTTTTGATGGTTGAAGGCATTTTTTTGAGAACCAATGAATAGTTGACCCTCCCAAAGATCGAGGGAAAAGATGCATTAGGTAGGTTGGTTCATGTATGAACTCCATAGATTGAGTATAGAATTCTCTGACATGACCTTGAGGATAAGATTTTCCATCATACTTATCATATTTAGGTATCTCCACTCAATTCGGGAATGGCAGCATGTACAAGTCTTTATCAAATGGAAAAGGGCATAGAGCCTCCATGGAGAACTCCTTAGGTTCCTTTTATTTTTTGATTTTATTGAGCTTGACTTGCATGGAATGCATCTATTTCATCATAGCGGTGATCGGAGTTTATTCCTCATGCGTAATGATATCTTCAACATTGAATTTGGGAGGAAGTTTAGTCCCTTGATGAGCTAACTCTAGGAAGTATGTCTCTCTATCTTCCTTCAACAAATCCCTCATCATTTTCTTGAAGTCATCATCATTTTGATATTGAGAAATTTCAGAAGGTGTGGGTTCTTGATCTGCACCATATTCGGATTCATGTCCTTGGGACCCTTGGCTTGTGCCTCCTCCTTGAGACATAGTGTTGTTGAGAGAACTAATAGGGATTGATCGATGAGGAGTTTCTTGATGACTTGCATGGGTTGATGCAGGAGGGGTGACGTAACCAGCTATCAAGTAAATATTTCCAAGAGTGTCTTCTACAAATTTAGTTATGTCGAAAGGTTGATGAAATGTCTCAACAATCACAGAAGATGTAGATGAAGAGAATCTAATTTTTTCTCCTTTTTTTTGCTATGATGAAGCTCTAGTTTCCACCATTAACCTTGGGTGAAACAAAAGAGAAAGATGAAGACAATTGAAGAATGAATTGATTCAAGAAGATCGAATGATGCAACCTTGTCAAGATTGGATTGATTAAAGATTAGATTAGACATAAATGAAGGATACTATGCCCTAGTAGTATGGGTAGACACCCAAAAGATGGCGGACACGACCTCGCAACACTTAGCCATTTTTGTTGAAGATTAAATTGAAGATAATTTTGACAAGGTTTTGACACAAGATGAAAAAGAATCAAATCGATAGATTAGAAGGCTAGATCAGACTCAAGAGACCACTTTAGGAAAATGATTGAATTCTTTCTAGTTTTTTCTCTGTTCCTGACACAATAATTTGTTTGACAGAATCTGGAAGTAGGCTGTAAAAATTGGATTTCTAGCAATTTTGACAAGTTTCTGGCAAATTTTCAAAATTTTCATATGACTTTCTACAGGCTCATACAACAGTGGGTAAGCTTTGGCACAATAATTGACAAGACTTGTATGATAATTGCAAAGCTCGCACAACAATTGATAGCAGATTTTGACTTTTTTCTTGTGATTTCTAACAAAACTTGTACGATAATATACAAGCTCTCATACGACAATCCGGGGGTTCTGATATGACAAAGGGTCAAAACTTGTACGATTTTCTGATCCTGTGGGATGACTTTTGACTCCAGAAAGGAATTTTGCATCAGATCTTGCAATTTTTCAATTTTCAAAATCAGTGTGTTTTGCAAGGTTTTATGTCCAGATTTGAAGTTCATTTTGGGATTGTTCATTTTCAATAACCAAGTAAGAAAACAAGCATGTAGAATAGTAGGCAAGTGATTTCAAGCACATTTGAAAACAATGAATAGGGGACAAAGCAACCCTACACATGAACAATCAAGTGACTTAATGCGCTAATCCCTAAGAATGCTAGTTGTGTATGTTCCAAAAAGTTTTTCAATAATGCACATAGTCCTAGAAAATGAAAAATTTGGCCTCACTAGGGTCTGTAGTAATGGTTTGACTCTACAACTTTTGTGATCTCAAGAGGGAAAAATCCAATCCAGGCGCACCGAGGTTTTGACACAGTCTGAGAATTTAATCAATCAAGAGCTGCTAGGGAGATCTGACAGCCCAACAAGAGACCACACCTGTGAAGATTTCCTCCACAAGGATATTTATATAGCAGTTGTTGCTACCATGATGAAAATGGCTATTACCACTTGAGGTTCTGTCCACATGGTTGGCCCAATAAAGGGAATGTCCACTATGGTTAACCCTCTCTAAAGGTGACTCACAAAAGATACCACATGGAGACTTGGTCCAGATCCAAGGATTTGAGTTTCTAATACTACCCAAAAAGGGAGTAGAGCATATTCCTCTAGCCTTATCACTTTTACCCAAACACAGCAGACAGATTAATCTGACACACTAAGACTAAAATTATCTCACCAAGATTTGTGATGTCAACAAATATGCTCTATCAATCTCTCCAAAGAGAGAATGTATCGATCAAAAGTTGAAGACCAAACCTAGTAGAACACAAGATAATCTCAGTATCCTCCCTACCTACAAGGGGATGCTTCGTCAAGAAGAGCTTTGCATGCGTGAACAAGAGAATGAAGCCCACTCTCTCAAGATCATCCACAAATAGTGTTCATAGGGCCTATTTACTATGTGTAACAGATATGAAAAAAGAAAATCTATGTTCATTTTATAGCCCAAAACTGAAGTGTGAATTATGAAAGCCGTAAAAGGCACTCAAGCTTGACACAAGAGAGTTCATTTTAAATCCAAATTGAAATGTTATCATACCATAGCAGAATACCTAAATTCCTTGCAATGCGCTTAGTAGATTTTACCTATTTTAGCAATTTTTCTTGCGCTTTTCCAATCAAAATCAACAAATACCAATCAAAAATAGAAGATCTCAATTGTTAGGGTTAGCTGTTAGTCCAAATCCAAAAATCAAAGCTAGAAAATTGCCTGAAAATCTGAAACGACAATTGAATTCTGATGGCAAAACTCGTACGACAGTCAGTTACCTCCCGTACAATAATCTGGAAACTCATACGATAGTGGGTGTCTTCCCACATGACAGAGTAGCTCCCAAACAACAATGTGTAAGTTCTGATATGAGCCTTGAAAATCTCAACTATCGTATGACAGTCAGGGGGTGCTGGTATGACTTTCTGACAAAAGTTGTACGGAAAATGTATGGACAGAATCTGAAAATCATAGAAATGGCAGAAAATGATAGAAAATTAAATGAAATTGTTAGAATAGAAATGGAAAACCATTTCAGGGCCCTACGGTGGGCGCTAGAAATGTGTGTGTGAAAATTGTACCTAGCTGTGGACACAACACTTCAGTAAAACATTAGAGGTTAACAAAATTCAAATCTGTAAGTAAATGAAACTAAGCTAACCAGGTGATTTACTGCCTTCTAGTAGGTGTGAGTATGGTATTCTTAGATTAGACCAAGATCAGTGATGATGCAACACCTAAACAAAGGATTTAATGCTAAAAGATGAATGTAGAATGAGTGCAGATTAATCAATATTTTTGTATTTTCTATGCAATTACGATGAAAATCTGTATGAAACTAATCTAGATGAAATTGAAATGATATGCAGATTTAAACTAAGAATGATATGAATGAATGCTATGATATGCTATGAAAAGCTATGAATGCTTATGGCCAACAATGAAAAATCTCACAAATCGTCTGTCGCAAGTGCTCGATCCTTCAGCTGTGAATTCACTAGAGTAATTGTGCAAATTTGAGAGTGGTAAATTTTGAAGAGCTAAGCCTTGATTTTATAGAAATCCAGGGCTTGAGGATGCATAAAAAAGACCATAAATCACTCTTAATAAACTCAGGTTGATTTTTGAGTTAACAAGAAATTAAGAATAAATAAACTCATAAAATCATGCAAAAGCAGTTTTTATCTCAAAATAGAGTTTAGTTCTCATTTTCAACTCATCATCAGATGTTGAGTTTAGAAAGTTAACAAATTGAAATTGAAAATTGATTTAAAGTTCACTACTTTTCTGATTGTGCATGATTTAATATGAATTAATTTAATAAATAAAGTGATTTATTTTCCACTTAACTGATTTTGAATTAAAACAATTGATTTATGGGTTAATCAATTATTAAATCAAACTTTATTCCAATTAAATTGTTAAATTTGACAACTTTGATTTTAAATCAATTAAATAAATATTCAATTGATTGTTTGTAGTAATTTTGATTTATTGTCAAAATAAAAATAATATTAATTAGGAATAAATGCAATTAAATCTAGTTAAATAATTAAGTGGCAGAATTAAATTAATTAATTAAATATTCATCATATTCAATTAATCAACTTTAGGATAAATAATGACATTTATCACGAAATAATATTCAATTAAAGATAATTATGATAAATTAGGAATATTCAAGGAATATTCCCCGATGTAGAATTAAGATAATCAATTAGGTTTTTGATAAACTGATGTGCAGATGTGCTTAGGTTAGGACTTTGATGTCAATTTTGATCGAATTGTTGATGTAAGAGGTTAATGAACCTATAGCTCATTTTTGGGGTATTACACATCCCTTGTAGGTCGATTTCTAATAGGTATTCTCTTTTAATGATTACTTCTAGTTTTGACACTAGAGAAATAATCTTGTCGACCATTGTTTATTCTCCAACTAACTTTGTTGGAAAGACTAGATTTACGAATCACAATAGATATGTGAGATCTTTTAATTCTCTTTGACCTTATATTTTGGTGGGATATTTTAATGCAATCACTAGTTTAGAGAAGAAAATGGGTGGAATTGAAAGGCTTGATTCATCCTTATATTTTCTTAAAGAGAATATTCTCCTTATGCATTTGGTTAATGTTAATCCATGGAACAGTGAGTTTGTTGGAATTAGGAGAGATAGGTACTGAGAGGGGAGGGGTGAATCAGTGCCTTCAAAAACTTTACTTGTAAACCTTTCAGATCTATGACTGTAAACAGTGATAACCTTACAAAATAACTTGTATCTAATTGCATGTATCAATCATCCATTTAACTTATGAAAGTAAACAACATGAAATCAAAATACCAATCACATAACACAAGTATTTTGGTAATGCAAAAACCCTTGTTAGAAGGTAAAACCTGCGGTGGGGATGACACCCACAAATTCTTCACTACTATAGATAGAAAAGGTTTACCTATTAGGGCTACAAGTTTTGATCACTTCTGGTGATCTTACCCTATTAGGATTAATATGTTAGATCAACTTAATCTACCTAGTTATAGGATTTTAACAACACTAATGAAGTGTGCACTCGGTTAAGAGATTTACATAAGATTGTTAAGTCTACTATGTTAAGATATTTATCCAAAAACTATATTATAATTGTTAGAAAGCAATAGGCAATTATCTGCTAATGACAACTTGATTATCTGATACAAATCTATAAAGTACTGACAAAATATCACCTTTACTGTGATGAATCTCTGCTCTAAACCACTCGATATCCTTTTCTGATTCTGCTCAATCTGATATCCTCTGCAATCTGCTTTGTTAACCGATAGACTTGAAGCTAGGCAAGTGCTTCAAGTTTCTCCTTGATTCATATATCTATTCTCACATCAATTCACATCGCAAATGATGTTAACATACATTTATATAGCGATCTACTTTTGCTGCTTTAACAAAATTAGGTTACACAACTTCATCATAACCCTAAGATCTACGATGTACAAAAAATGACCTAGATCAAACCATTACATAAGCTATACATTGCATTTAATTAATATCATAACATTAAATATTCCTTGATCTTGGTAAAACATTTTCTGATCTGTTGTAACCATTTGCATAGAAGAATGTGCCATTTCAGATTACTATGCCATTTTTTTGTGATCCTTAGTAAACACTATATAAATTGCTCAGTGTATACTATGACGCTTGGTGTTTACTATTTGTCGGTGTCGGTGATGTTGTTGCTCGGTAAATTGTGTAGTGCTCGGTGTGTAAGCTTTACCGACTAGTCTGTCTTGCTCCTAGTTACCAATTTGCTCAATGTAAGTGACCGACCGATATATTTGATAACCTTTGATACTAATGACAACCTTGAATGCTCAATAGAGATAAAAATCTCCCCCTTTGGCATTAGTATCAAAACTCGAATGTATATAGACAAAAATTTTCTATATATAACTTATATCTCTGCCATATACATATGCTTATCAAAATTTCTAAGTACTCCCCCTCGGTGCATGCTCCCAGTTAATATGTAGTATATGTAGCATCTTTGTACATATTTATTTGGCATAATGACATATACATTAATTTCCCCCTTTTTGATAGTAATGCCAAATACAAAAATGTAACAGTATACTCACATTTTGTCAAAAATATGCTAGTGGGTTTTCTTTACTGATGCCAAGAGGTTTTCCCATTTGTCTTTCAAGTTGGTGAGAGCAATATGATCAAGACCGACTTGTGCATGCATGTCAAAGATGCTATCCAACACAAAAATTTCTGGTGTTGCAACAAGTTGATCTACTTTGACAATGTGTTCCTCAAAAAATTTCAGGTATGGCAAGAGTTCTATCTGTAACTCAATGACCTGATTTGTTATGTGCTCTTCTTGTTTCTTTAAATCTTCTATTAACCGCCAGAGTTCCTGAACTCGGTGAATGTGCTTTATGAAATCATTTGGCTCAGTTATAGCTGCAGTTGTACTAACCTTGATTTCTACTTCCAATCCTTTTATCTTTTCATTGACTTCAACAGTGAAGATGTCTATAGTACAAAGCTTTAGTAAGAACTGACAAATTAGCTGGGTGATAGATTTAATCTCGAAGATTACCTCAGATAATTTGACCTTCTTAATTACCACTTCTTGGCTAATTTTCTCTGCTAGTTTATTTTGTATCCTTGACTCTACCCTTTCTTCAATCTGTTTGTTTGCATTGGTATCTGGGGCATTGATCTTCTCTGTTAATATAGCAAGTTGATCTATGATGGGAGTATCTTCATCAATATTCACCTCAGGTACTACCTATTGTAGGATATCCCTCACATCTGCTAGAATTTCTTTTCTCTTAGTTTCTTGCTTCATCTTCTCTTGAGCTACCTTCCTTGAACATAATTCCCCATATTTTCTTAGTTCTTCAGGGCTCATGGTCCTCGGGTCACACTCAAGAATAATTATCACTTCATCTAGAGTGATCGGCCCTTTTTCTTTCTTTTTCCTCTTCTTCTCCGATACTAATGGTGATTTCTTCTCAATAACAACAAGAGTCTTGCCTCCAGTGTTCGGAGTATCCTTCTCGGTTGACACACTCTCTTCCTTCTTCTGCTCCTCGGTGGCTATTGTCTCAGTTGGAGTGGGAGCCTTGGGTGTGGTGTCAGATGGGATTACCTTGGTTGCCTTTGTCTCATCTATTAATTTTGTCTCAATGGAAGTTGCCTCTATTTTGTTAGGCTCATCTGTCTCTGCAGGTTTTTCAATTTCTTGCACCCCTATGGTGTCTTTGTGTTGCTTGAGGTCTGAGCCATTGGGTTGTACTTGTGAAATGATTTTAGCTACTTCTGCAAGTATAGGAAGCTCACCCAGTAATGATGTAAATACACACTTAGTGACTTGATTTTCATCTTGATTGTTTAGGAGTACAATATTTACATCCTCATCTTCCTTGTCATCAGGATCACCATTTGTGATGTCCTCAATGAGTACATGGTCATCAGTTTTCTTCTGCAATTGGATCTCTACTGGATCTGGTGCATCCTGTGAAATATTTATTTCTTCCTTTTTCTCGGTGATATCAATTACCTCGGTAACTGATATACCATTGTCCTTTGACTTCTTTGTTGTGCCATCATCAATATAAATACCTTTACCTTTGGAATTTTGTCTCTTCTTAGACAAGTTTAAGAATGCCTTTTGCTCAGCTTTGTCTTTGGCCTCAAGAATAGATCTCCATAGAGAATCACCAGTCTCATCTACATCTTCCATGTTCTCATCTAGTATTGTCATGGCCCAGTGCTTTAGCATAAATCTTGCTTGGTAGTTAGCCATGTGTTCATCAAGTTCTGGTATACTGATATGTGGGGCTGCCTAAACTAGAGATCTTTCTCTCTTTCTTTTCTTAGTTTCAAGTGCATAAGCCCACCTTTGATTTATCCTATCATCCAACTCCTTCGGTAATGAACATGAAAATTCCAATGGAACTCTCTTGAATTTTATCATCATTTGGATGATGGCCTCCTCTATCTTGGTTTGATCCTCAGTTGACATCTTGTCAGATTTTCCTATTTCTGGATCAGCAAGGTCTCCATTCTCAATTATATCTTTAATGACTTCATCTATTGACCTTACCTTGTTGCTAACCACCTTGAATTTATTGATGTCATCTTCATTTTTAGTGTCCTCAAGGTCTTCTCTACCTCTTACCAATCTTCTCCTTTTCTTAGGTGCTTCAACTGCAACCTTGGATCCTTTCTTTGCATAAGTCTTGGTCGGTGTAGCTGCCTTTCATTTTATTACCTTTTCTACTTCCTTCTTTTTTGGTGGTGAAGTTGTAGTTGAAGATCTTGTCCTTATACCTTCTTGTACTGGTAACTACTTCTTCTTAGGAACTTTAGGAGGAGGAACTAGTGTGGGATCTTTTTCTTTTTCAGACTCAGTTTCCTCACTATCATATGGCTTTTCAGCTAACATTAACTAACTTTTGGTTGCTTATTCAACTGGTGTCTCCTCAGATGATTCAGAGACATCTCCAAATCTAGAAGTAAGATCTTTCTTCATCTTCTTTTCCCTTCTAGATATTTTACTGATCTTTATGCCTGTAGTGATTCTAGATTTGGCCTCTTCATATGTTCCGAACCTAGTGGCAATGGGGTCTTTTGGTAATGCAAGCAATGCATTAATAGATTTTAGTGTGAAATCATGGTTCATTTCATAACCCATAGTTGCCAACCATTTTGATCTAGGTTAAATTGCTTTTATCATAGAATGATTTATGTCTACTATAAAACAAATGTCTGTCTCAAATTTTTCAACTAATTCCCTTGGAATTCTACTTCTTTGATGCATTTTGGTATGAAATTCTTTGAAGTATGCATCAAATTCTATATTTAGTTTATCTCCTAAATTACTTATCATCTCGTTAATTTGTGTAGTTATTGGTTTATTTGTTGTCCAGTTTACTTTACCGACGCCAAGTACATACTTTTGTAGATAGAAAAATATACAAACAAGTAGTGATCCAAACTTACATGTGTTTGACTTCTTTGACCTTATAGTCTTCATGTTTTCCTGTAGTTGATGCATCAATACCTCAGCAAGATCAACCTAGTGATCTTTCTTCACAATTTTGTATGCCATGTCTACTATGCTATAGGGTACGCTGTTGAGTCTGCTCAATTGAAATATTTTGTACCTGATTACATGCGATGCAAACTTAACTGTTGGGTCTTTGATTGTTGAAATCTTTAGTGCCCGACTGTCCCATTGAGCTCCAATGTTCTTCTCAACATCAAGTTGTGATGAACTATGGAAGGCTTTTGCCTTGTTAGTTGTAGGGAGGCCAGTAACCCTACTGATCATTTTCTTAGTGACCTCCATTGGTTTATCTAGCTAGAATTTTCCATCGTGATACCTACTCAAAACTATTCTGATCCAATCTATCTTAAATGATTGTAGATAATATGTGATACATCATAACCTTGATTCCTCAATCTTCTTGTATTCTTGTTTTAATTTTCCGTCAGTGCCACAGAGTAGTTGATGTGCTACAACAATTCCAAAGTCTCCTACTTATCCAATTTTGCAGTGAATATATGCTCTTACGTCTTCTTTCAATAAAACCCTATCTGGTATGCTTGAGAAAGTTCCCATTGAATCTGTTTGTGATGTGACCTTGGGATGTGGCTTGAACTTAGGTTTGTCAAAATTTTCCCTTACAATCAGATTAACTTCTTCCTTGACACTTTGTGATTTTCTAGCGGATGATGTAGATGCCATAAATTGATTTAGGGTTTCAGCTAGCAGCAGGTAAATAAAGTGTATGATAGCAAATGAACTTACTTAGAGTCATCAAAGAGTGATGTCTGTTCAATCTACACTAGCCTTAAATCCTTCTTAAAATCTTTTAGCTCAAACTCTTCTCTATGAAATATTCTCTCTTTGAAATCGTAATGTAAGAATGAACTCTGTTTCCCATGTATTTATAGACTTTTTGTTATTCCCACTCAAACTTTGGTGCATTTAATGCTTGACCTAACTTACAGTACATAGCAGCTGTCAGCTCGGTGAAAATAACTTGTCACTTGGTTAACATAGGATTTCTCTATCAGTTTGCATTGTTGTCCAGTTAACCTTGTGTAGTGATTATCGACAGGTAACCAACTCTCAGTCTCTCTTTTACCGACTGTATAACATTGTTAGCTCATAACATACAAACCATAATGCATCTTTATTCATGTTGATTGATTTGGTATTTGTACATCATGTATAAGGAACTATATGTAAGATATGCTCACTATAAATATCAATCCCATACATACCTTTGTCACATTATGTGGAGTTACTAATGTCACCCAATCTAGTGGATGAGGTTTCACCGACAACATTACTTGACTCAACATTATCATTAGATGCCTTCTTCCAAATAGTGTTCCTTATCTTCATGATATCTACAATAGTGTGTCCACTCTCAAATACATGATTTGCATTTGGTGCTTGGTCTCTGCAATCCTTGCTTAAATGACCGACTTTATGACAATGCATACATGTCATTCCAGTGCTTTTCTAGCTTCTTGATTGTCCAATCCATCTCTTTCTATAACAATTTTCTGCAATGTGTCCATATCTACCATAAGCAGTACAATTAGCCCATGTATTATAATCCCAAACATAAGAATTACCTTGTTTCTTTGGTTGATAAGGCTTTTTCTATGTTTTCTGCTTAGGAGTCCATACTTGTTTCATCTTAGCCTTACACTCTCGTGCAGTATGTCCATGTTTATTACAAGTATAGCATATTTTCTCCATAGTAGTATTGTTAGCAATATCATTCTATTTATCTCTACACTCATAAGCTTGGTGTCCAAACTTACCACAATAATAACAATATCCATTGAATTTAGGAGTGACAGGAGGTTTACCTTGTACTTTGCTTCTACACACATTTGAAGTATGTCCCAGTTTGCCACAGTCATAACATGTCAACACTTTAGGTCTTTGATCTTGATTGTTGTCAACTTGTTTAGCTTGTTGTGATGATTCTCCTTCGTCGGTATAGCCTATCCCGGCTCTACTCCCAAATCTTCTTTGATTAAACAAAAATTCATCAATCTTCTTTGAACTATGCTCAGCCAGTTTCTTCATTTCATTGTGTTGCTATTGATTTTTCACATCATTTCTCAGCTTTTCATTTTCCTTTCTGAGTCTTGCAACCTCTTCAAGGTTCCTTGACAATTCTCCATTCACTCAGTTTACTTCTTGATTCACAGTCATCATTTGATTAGATACTTGGAAGTGATGATTAGTAAGTCTCTGTATTTCATTTTCTTTAGCTTGAAGTTGTTCAATCATCTGTCTTCGGTCATCAATAGCTAGATTCCTTTCTCTCTCGGCTTGTCTAGCATTGTTCATAGTCTCAACCATTCTCACCATCTGAGATTCTTGACCAATTTTTAATGCTTTCACCTGATCAAGTAGATGTTGATTCTTTTTAGATAAATCAGTGATTATACTTTCAGATCCATCAGAGATGCTTCTAGAACTAAATCCAATATGCTCGAACATTTCATCAATGGATTCTTCATGGTAACCGATCTCATTTTGTAGAATAGCCATGTTCTTCCTTTCAACCAATAATTTCTTTAGTCCTTCTCTAGCTTGCTTGTATTGTTCAACAAATATCTGCATCTATATCTTCTGATTCTCAATAGTTTTATCAAGCTTATATCTCTCCATGACTTAGATCTTTACCCTTCAGTGGTTAAACTGTTCAACAAGAGAACTATGCTATAATACCAATTGTTGGAATTAGGAGAGATAGGTACTAAGAGGGGAGGGGTGAATCAGTGCCTTCAAAAAATTTACTTGTAAACCTTTCAAATCTATGACTGTAAACAGTGATAACCTTGCAAAACAACTTGTATCTAATTGCATGTATCAATCATCCATTTAACTTATGAAAGTAAACAACATGAAATCAAAATAGCAATCACATGACACAAGTATTTTGGTAATGCAGAAACCCTTGTTAGAAGGTAAAAATTGCGGTGGGGATGACACCCACAAATTCTTCACTACTGTAGATAAAAAAGGTTTACCTATTAGGGCTACAAGTTTTGATCACTTCTGGTGATCTTACCCTATTGGGAGTAATATGTTAGATCAGCTTGATCTACCTAGTTATAGGATTTTAACAACACTAATGAAGTGTGCACTCGGTTAAGAGATTTACATAAGACTGTTAAGTCTACTCTGTTAAGAGATTTATCCAAAAACTCTATTGCAATTATTAGAAAGCAATAGGCAATTATCTTCTAATGACAACTTGATTGTCTGATATAGATCTATAAAGTACTAACAAAATATCATCTTTACTGTGATGAATCTCTGCTCTGAACCACTTGGTAGCCTTTTCTGATTCTACTCAATCTGATATCCTTTGCAATCTACTTTGTTAATTGATAGAATTGAAGCTAGGCAAGTGCTTCAAGTTTCTCCTTGATTCATATATCTATTCTCACATCAGTTCACATCACAAATGATGTAAACATACATTTATATAGTGATCTACTTTTGCCACTTTAAAAAAATTAGGTTACACAACTTTGTCATAACCCTAAGATCTACGGTGTACAAAAATGACCTAGATCAAACTATTACATAAGATATACATTGCATTTAATGAATATCATAACATTAAATATTCCTCAATCTTGGTAAAACATTTTTTGATCTGTTGTAACCATTTTCATAGAAGAATGTGCCATTTCAGATTACTATGCCATTTTTTGTGATCCTTAGTAAACACTATATAAACTACTTAGTGTATACTGTGATGCTCAGTGTTTACTATCTGTTGGTGTTGGTGATGCTATTGTTCGGTAAACTGTGTAGCACTCGGTGTGTAAGCTTTACTGACTAGTCTGTCTTGCTCCTAGCTACCGATTTGCTCAATGTAAGTGACCGACTGATATCTTTGATAACCTTTGATACTAATGACAACCTTGAATGCTCAATAGAGATAACAGAGTTCACTTGGTGCAATAGGAGGTGTAGAGAAGATTCTATTGTTGATGATATGTTTATTTTTCCATTGATGTCAAACTGAGCCATCCACTATTTCAGATGCTCCATAATTTGGTTTGAAAGTATTTTGTGGTAAATCGATGGAATGTTCATGATCTAGAACAATCTGTTCTTATTCTTGAAGTACCAGGAAATTATTTTTGGTTATAAGGGAGATGGTGTCTTGGTTTTTTGGTCGGGATCTCGTTAGAAAGTAAATTACACCAACACAATTGAGAGGGGGGTTAATCAATTGTGAGCTTAATTAACTTAAGTTCAACTCTATCAAATCTTAAACTTGTAATCAATAACAACAACTACAAGATAATAAACATACACAATAACACTAGATTTGTTGACTAGGGAAACCCTTGATCAAAGGGAAAACCTCAGTGGGAACTATGCCCACAAGATGATGTACTAATATAAAAGCTCCTTGTGAAAGGATAGACCCTCTTAGAAGTATTTTACAATGCAATTAGTACATATGAGTCCCTATGAGGAGATTTTAAATCCTTGCTAAATGATCCCAACCTTATGAGGATTTGATGAGAAACATAATGAAGACAACTGAACCCACTGTCCAAATTGCTTCAAGACTGTCTTCACTAAAAAATCTTCAAGATAACATATCGAATGATGAATTAACTAAAAAAAAAACTTTCTTTTCCTACTCAATTACTTTGAAGTCCTCAACATTCCAACAACATCATCTTCTTCTCTGATCATAAATATTTTGCATTCAAAGCTCGCACAATATCTCATGACTATATGATACCATTTTGCATCCAAGTAAACTTCCTTTCATTTATACCAAGTCCTAATGATTATTGATTCAGCCAAAAGGCTTTCTCAATTTAGAATTAATAATATAGGACATCAATAAGAATTTACAATACATGTTTCATTATATCTAAACACTTCCATAAGAATATTAATCTGTAGCTGGCTCCCAAAGAAGTAACACACTTCACATCGTTCACAATTCTTCACAGAATGTAAAGTAGATTATGTCATGTTTATCCAAGCATCCTAAAAATGTCTTCAACAACATACCAACCTTGCTAAACTAGCTTCAACCTTTCCTAAATAATAAATTTTGAATAACTGTCACCAATTCCTCGAAACTCTCACTATGAATATTCTTCAGTAAAATTTCCATAACTCAAACATATCTTCATAATTATTTTTTGCACTTGCAACCACATCATCAAAACACATTCCTGAATTCTAATAAATCTTTGTAAAACTCAATTCATTAGTATAAAACTCACCAAATGAATCTTTATCTGTAACTCTATTAACACTGTCAAGAAAGTATATTTGTTGACATCAATGAATTGAACCTAGTCATGAATGTAACATATAAGAACTCAATCATATCTAAAAAACATCCAATCTATCCTTCTAACAACATTCATTAACATTCATGCTAACAATATCCTCCTTTGGCATTCTTGGAAACATAGATGAAAAACCATCTAGTCCCATCAAGTCATTATGTTAAGTCATCTCCCCCATTGACATTTATCAATATATTTCTTCCTTATTTACCTGTACTCACTCTCATACTCAATTCTCCCCCATTCAATCTTCTCTTATGGTTTTGTGGTCAATATTTTTTTTCATGTATATCTCTCCCCCATTGACATCAATGAAAAAGGTGTCAATATGTCAATTCTCAAAGTTCAATCATATCCAATACAATCTGCAAAAGTGCCTCAATAAAAAAAGATACTATAGAAAACTCATGTCCAAGAGTCCTTAATGACTCAGCTCAAGAAGAGATACTACCCCATAGGAGAAACATGAAGTGCTACATAATTGTAATAGCCTTTGAAAGAATTTGAACATTCTATCTACAAGTTACAAAAAATGAAGAGTTAAATACCTAGGTTCTGTGTAAAATATCTCACGTGAATTTTTGATTATTCCAGTAAGGATTGGTGCGAGAAATGAAGTATGGATACATTTTCATGTACTACCTTTCCTAGATAAGTCAATCAAATTTTGAATTCATCTGAAATTGGCAATTGATACTATTAGGATTAAGTAATACTGAGAGGGGGGTGAAAAATTATTACGACACTTCAATTTAAACTTAAAGCAATTGCAAATAAACCATATGAATGCTGAAATGAAAAGAACATAAACACATAACTCATAACACCATGATTTATTTTTGAGGAAACCCTGGCCAAGGAAAAACCCCAGTGGGGATGGTACCCACAACTATGCACTAAAGTATAATATCCCTATTAGGAGATCTATCCCTATTAGGAGTTGAGTATTACATATTACATTTCCTTGTTAGAGGAATTTCAACCCTGTTAAAGATATACAAAAACCCTGTTAAAGGTATAGTAAGCTTACAGATCTTACAATCAATAATTCAATTACAAAAAGTAATCGTCAAGAGTGAACAATAAAAGTATCTTCTATACTTGTATAGTTCCAATTATAGCTCTCAATAGTCTATGTCAATCTCTCATCTCCAATATTCTATCAACTATTACTGATATCCCAAATTCACATCCATATCTCATACATATCTTACACACATATCGCTTCCACAAAACACTCTTTATTTATATCTATTTAGTCATCCAGTCAGCTCTCAAATACAATACAAAACATAATAATTACTTATACAAATCATAAATACCGAGTTGGCAATTTGATATTACCAAAGTTTCGTAAATATACAATCTTTATATGTCTTAGCACATTACCATTACATCTAGCCTTCCCTTAATCATTGTGACTGTTCATATGCCCAGTTTCACTGTTCCTTTGTCTTCACATGCCTTCATATAACTGTAACTTGCTGATATCAATACCAAAACACATGCGACCTTAAATAAAGGTCATACATATCCCAAAATATCTTCCTCTAAGTTTGTAAGCCATAAAATAACATATATTGTCTTCGCTGATCAAACCAATACTACAGTATACTGTAAATTTGATTCCTGTACTTAGTCATTTTTATGATTGTGTCTCCAACACTTATACTTACTCCATGCAATAACTATAACATGTGTGTTTCCATATATGACAACCCTCAAGTGATTCTCAGTGCACTCAAAATATTACTTGCCAGCAATCTCTCCCTTTGGCATTGATGAAAACACTTAGTGAAAAATGACTAAGTGTACAAAATACTGATTGTACTCTTCTCCTTTTGTTTCTTATATACATATACTTTACTTTTTTTTTTACAATTTTCTATTCTTCTCATTTTTTTGTTCTTCTCTTCCTTTGACATCAATGGCAAAGATACTCACAAAACTTCAAAATCTTAAGCATGTATGACTTAGTGCTTACTCACCTAATTCAAAATGTCTTGGAAGGAGTCTTCAAAGGTCTTCACTTCATCATTCCATGTCTTAATCAATATTTCACTAACATGGATCAGTCCATTCAATGCATAAGATGTGGTATTTTTTGCCTTCAACTCAGTGGGTACAAATTTGGTCATTGATTCCTTAATCTTTTCCATCTCTGTGAGATGAGATTCAAGAATTGATAGCTTAGGAGTGATAAAACTCTTTAGAAAACTAAATCTTATCACTACTCTCCCTTTCTCTGTATCTAAAACATTTACTTTGTCCAAGATCTTGGATTTCCTCTTATCCACTTCTAATATAGTTTGTGAGGAAGTCTCACAACTGTTCATCATGTTATCCAATGCAACCCGGTCCTTGGCTATTATGTCCTCAATGTTATTTACATGTCTAATAGGATTGATGCAATAAATTTACAACTTTCTTCTGTGTGCCACACAACTTTTGGCCTTAATTGTAGTTGCTTTCAGAATGCCCAAGTCCCATGAGATGGACTAGTAGACTTCCTTCAACTTATTTTATAGGTATCTGCTCTCAGCCTTGTCTTTTACAATCTTCATAAGTGACTCATAATGGCTGTAGAAGTTCTCCAGTGCCATGTTTAAGCTCTTTGCATCATATTTTCCTTGAAATGTAAGAGGTATAAGGAGTATTTTATTCACAGTTTCTACTGCCCTAGCGATCACCTTAACCTTCTTATCTCCTTTTTGTTCTGACAACTCCTTTTCCTTAGCAAATTTCATGAAGGATAATCTCATTAGTTCATCCTCATCCATACTTTCCACATCAGTTCTTATAGGTTTGGACATACTTGCCAACAATAGGGTGGAGGAGGTATTAGGTTCTTGTTTGAGCTCGACTCTTACCTATTTCTTCTTTTTCTATTCCTATCTCTTTTCTATGTTCTTCCTCTTTCTATTTTTCCTTTTCCCATCCTTTCTCTTCCTGTATTTATTATTTCTAACCTTCCTCTCTCTGTCCTACCTCTTCTTCTATCATCACACTATCTAGGTTTCCTTGAAATGGGTCACTCTCATCTAGTGAGGTGTCAAGTGTCATAGACACACCAGCAACAAAGAATTCAGGTTTCTTGTCAACTTCTCTTACTTCCATACTCTCCTCAGCTGTCTTAGAGCTTTTTGCCATTGCCAAAAGTGTAGGCATAGTGGCTTTGGGAGGTGAAGTCTTATCAAGCATCTCGTTCATTAGTATTTGATCTAATTCCTTTTTTCTTTCCTCAATTACTTCATCATATTTTCTTTCCATTAATTTTACAAATCTAGCCTTAGTCCTTAGTAGGGGTTTGAGTTCCTTAATTATTCTCTTCATTTCTTGTAGAGAAACTATAGGCAACATGTCTTCAATGGCTTTGTTCCTTATTTTTTCATCCTCTGATTGTGCTAATTATTTTTTGATTTCCATCTTAATGTACAAGTCCTTTGGTATACTTCCCTCTATTTCCAATAGGTTCTTTTTATAAATTAGTAAGTTTTCAATCACTATGTCCTCTATCACTGACTAATTTTTAGAATCATACCTTTCATAGTATCTGTTCAGTGTCTTCAAATTTACATCTTTTATTATCCTTTACTATAACATTTTTATGTCCAGTTTCCACAAATTCTTTGTTTTCTTTTTCTCTTCCTTTTCTTCCTTCTTCTTAGTTACCTTGTCCTCTTCTCTCTTTGTCTCTACCTCAAATTTTTGTTTCTTAGGGCTAATAGGTCTATTTGATCTTGTAGATCTCCTAGGAGTGCTTGCAGGTGCATCCTCTTTTGCTATCTTCTCAGGGGTGATTGATAAATCAATTATGTCAGAGGCAGTACTTACTATCTTTTTTTCTTTAGAAGGAGGAGGTGCTTCAATTGTAATGCTAGAAGACCCTTCTATAATCCTAGTCCTTCTTGTAAGATATAAAAATATATCTATAAGATATATTTTTATATCATATTTTGTTTGGGGGTTTGTGTGTGTGTGTAGGAGATGATGATCAGATGGGAAATATAAGATCTACCTCTAAATCCAAATTGATCAACCAAAAGGTTAATGCACAAGAGAATCAATCTATGGAGAATATGAATGAAGGAGAAAACCTTATATTTTGTTATGAAAAGTATGTGATAACAAAGTGTAAATATATGATGGAAAATGTAATGGCCATAAAAATTGAATAAAACAAGAATACTTATCTTGAAAAGAGGCTGATGTGGAAATCACTATTTTCTGATGTCTGTGTTCAGTTTCAGGAGATTCTGCAACCTGCTCTGGACTGGAAATGTCGAGATAGAGAAAACCCAGAAAACTTTTGTCTTTCGAAGCCAGGTCAACTTTGACCTCAGAATCGGGGCATAATCTTACTTCGGGGCACAATCTTACTCCCCACTAAAGGTTGACCTTGACCCAAAATAGCTCTGACAGAAATTCTGTTCTTAGATCTCGGAAGTTCACCGAAAAGGGTATCTAGATCTGAATTGCAATTCGATGTCCTATACCTTTACCTACAAGAAAAATAGTTTTTTTTTTTGGATGAGGGGTTTGCCTTAGTCAAATCCTAGTTTGTAATCAACCTTAATAATAGAATTGAAATAGAGAATGCTATCAAGTAGTAGAAGTAGATCTAACAATGAAGCTATGATATTCAATAGATATGCAATTGTATTTCAAATGTAAACAAGTATGTTGATATGAAAGCTTGAACACAACATTAACAAATGTAAATCAAAACCTCAATGATTGTATACTTGGAATCCACCTTGAGAGAATAATGAATGGATCTTTAAGATGAACAAAGGATCTTGAAGGAAGATCACACCACCATGATGGATAGATCTAGGGTTTAAATGATGAATCTTGAATACTTGAACCAAATCCCTTCAAAGGCTTGAATGCTTGAATCCTTGATCTTCAATGGAGAAATGAATGAAGATGATGGCTTGAATGCTTCCTTGAAAATGGTTGATGAAATGCTTTCTTGATCTTCTTGATTGAGAGTGCTTGAGAGATTATGAGATGCTTGCTCATAAAAAGTGGATGTGAAAATGAGAGAGGAAGGCTTCATTTTATAGTGATCTAGGGCACAAACTTCTAGAGAGGCCGACATTGGAGAATTAAATCCCAATTAACATTAACCCCTAGAAATGGAACTAGATTAAATGCAATTTAAGATTTTACCATTCCGAAATCTGAAGCAATCGACCCGAAAGCGGGAAAATAAAACTTTCTGAAGCCCGATATCCTGAAACCTCCAAAATTTGAAAATTGGACCCAAGGTCAGGATTGAGGTTGACTCTGCCCTAGGTGAGGGTCAAGGTTGACTCTTCCCTAGGTTAGGGTTGAGGTTGACCTTGACCCAAGAGGTCGACTTTGACCCTAAGGTGACAGATTTCAAATTCTCACGACTAGGTGCCAGAAGAAAGATGGAAATAGGTGGAAAGAGAAGCAGAATAGGGGGGAAAAGCCACATCCATGCAAAGACCAATTCAAGGTGCTTGACATGACCCCAGACTACTTACTCGGAGGGCTAAATGCTCTTAACATGGAAGTGCTTCCATTTTAAGATGATACATTAAGCCCCCACTTTAGCAAGAGTATGGATTCAATGAAAACTCTTGGTAAAGGAGAAGAAAGAAGAGATCCAAGTGGTATCACAATGAGATAAAATAACACTTAGCTAAGGACACAAGCCCCTAGGCTAAGGATTCTAACTCAACACATGCACAAGGGTGCGAAAACAAAGAGAAAACTAAAAGACACAAAAGAGGGGTTAGTACTAAAAAAAAACCCAAATCAACTAGTAGAGGAAACCTTGCTAAGAAATATTTCCTCTACTAATATCATATTTCAAAAAATATCATAAAATCATAAATGAGTACATAAGAAAGACAAGAGAAACACTATAAAGAACATAGCTTCATGATCCAATCCTACTAGCATGAAAGCGAAAAGAATGAAAAGAGAAAGTGATTACCTCACCTAGTAAGATGCCCACCTTACCATTAATCACCTTGGAGGGAGAGCCAAATAGGTGGCCAAACTTGATAGTTCACCCACAAACTACTCTTTGTAATTGTAATGTGTCTTCTGACGGCTTCTGGAATACCCATAGATCCACCTTCTTGTATCACTATGAATATGAAATGCATGTCTCCTTGAGATTTAGAAACTTATGTGCACTACCCTCAGAAGATTTAGCATATTGAAAATTTTAAAAATGTGTGTCTCTTCAGGATTTAGCAACTTATGTGTGTTACCCTTTGAGCATTTAGCATATTGAAAATTGAAAAATGTGTGTCTCTTCAGGATTTAGAAACTTATGTGCATTACCTTCGAAAGATTTAGCATATTGAAAAAAAATGAAAAATGTGTGTCTCTTGATGATTTAGCAACTTATGTGCGTTACCTTCAGAAGATTTAGCATATTGAAAAAAATTGAAAAATGTGTGTCTCTTCAGGATTTAGCAACTTATGTGCATTACCTTCAGAGGATTTAGCATATAAATGAAAAACTATAGTACAAGGGAGACCCTATATATGCCCCCCTCCTTATTGTGGCTATCTACTAGACATGATAAGGAAGAGGAAGAGGATACCTAGTTCACAATGTAAGGAGATATCCTATTAACAATAATGTACACTATAGTCCTAGCGAAGGGTATTGACCCCTACATCCAAGAGAATAGATAATCATGAAAAGGATATGTCACTTATGGAAAAGGATCCTCAAAGAGAAAAAGATCTTATCAACAAGACCCCCATCATAGAGGAGAGCTTTAGATAAAATATCATCTTTCAAAGATAAACCAAGTGGGAACAAAGATTCAATCATCAAACCCCCTGCAATCAAGAGGAAGAGGAATCTTTGAAATGAGGGAAACAACTCTAACACCAAAGCAAGGGTAAGAGTTTATAAAGAACATAATTTGCAAAATAACAAAGAGGTGATGACCTAGGATAACAACCTCTCATATAAAAGGATATCCATAGTCAAAACATCTATCAGTATAATGAAATAATGTTTCCCAATAAACAAATGCCACTAAGCTAAGGAAAGCAGTTCCCTAGACAAAGAAAATTAAGGGAGAACCTTGCCCCCCAGGGATGATAGCAAGGGATACCTTTGCAAAAGAATGTCTTAAAAAAGATATCTTGAATAGAATCTATGGATGATTATAAACATAATACAAAAACATAGAGAGATAGGATAGAAAGAATGCCAATTAAGCCTAAGACACAATATATGGTAAAATCCTAATGGATCCTAGGAGACTGGATGAAAATACACCTCTTGCCCCTCAATCCAGAGACAAGAGGAGAATAAATCTATATTATATCAGAATGAGGGGTATCCCCTATATCAAAATTATGAAGGAATTGTAAAACTGCACGAGAGTGAGATATAATTCCTAAAGAAGCTCTTTCCCTAACATATAACTTGAAATGCTTACAATCAGCAAGTAAATGTGTATTACTATAATGAAAAGGACATTTGTACTTGGATAAAGCATCTTTTGACATAGGTTTAAAGATTTATTTCTTGGAATTCATCAACTGAACATACACCCTATTAGCTACATCTTGATGAGTATCAGGGTTATCTAATTTAGGTGTATAGAGAAGACCATGAAGAGGAGGATGACAATCAACATCACCCACCTTGAATTGAGACTATGAACACCCAACACCATGCATATCTTGTTTAGGGGTTATATGAATTGGATACTTGATACCATTCTCATTAACTCCAAGCCCTAAACCTCTATAACCTTGTTTAGTCATCATATTATATCCTGTAGTGTACATATCATGTAAAGCTTATACGAGAGGTGATTGTTTATCATGTTCATGAGTAAAGGTTGTATAAGGTGGAATAATAGGTTTTTAAGATGTTTCTTTACCCTTTCCTTTAATATCATCATGAATCAGAGGAGAAGGTAAATCAAAGAATTCTTGCACATTTGCATCCTGAACTATAGCTTGAATCCCATCATAAGTATGGGAAGAAGTAGGATTAACAGATGGAGATTTAGGCATTGAATTAGGAATAGGAAGGTTAGGAATCAAATTAGGAATGATAGGATTAGGATTAGGAAGATTAGGAGATGGTGTATCATCTACCAAATTCTTCACATAATCCAAAAGAGCAATAAGTGTACCACATGAATTTTTAATGAAAGTTTTGAAAGTAGGAAGACTAGTATCGGTCAATTTCACAAAAGAATAGGCATTTGAAAAATGAATTCATCAACATAATGAAGTGAATGATACTCTCATGAACATCATAGGTATGGTAAAGAGATGCTAAAAGAAGGGTAATAAAGAACATAATCACACACCAAAGCATCTTAAAGATCTTCATAGCAAATGAAATGCAAGAAATATTTTTGGATTTTGTTGAATATATAGAATTTTTTATATTTTTGACATTAAAATGAAAGAGAATAAAATAAATCTAATCTTGATGCAAGAAAAGAAAAGATCTAACACCAAAAAAGAAGGATTTGTCTATCGTGGGTTCACCAAAATGTAAGATATAAAAATATATCTATAGGATATATTTTTATATCGTGTTTTGTTTGGGGGTTTGTGTGTGTGTAGGAGATGATGATGGGATGGGAAATATAAGATATACCTCTAAATCCAAATTCCCAAATGAGAGATCCAAATTGATCAACCAAAAGGTTAATGCACAAGAGAATCAATCTATGGAGAATATGAATGAAGGAGAAAACCTTATATTTTGTTATGAAAAGTATGTGATAACAAAGTGTAAATATATGATGGAAAATGTTATGGACATAAAAACTGAATAAAACAAGAATACTTATCTTGAAAAGAGGCTGATGTGGAAATCACTATTTTCTGATGTCTGTGTTCAGTTTTGGGAGATTCTGCAACCTGCTCCAAACTGGATATGCCAAGACAGAGGAAACCCAAAAAAAATTTGTCTTTCAAAGATAGGTCAACTTTGACCTCAGAATTAGGGCACAATCTTACCCCCCACTAATGGTTGACCTTGACTCGAAATAGCTTCAAAGGAAATTATGTTCATGAATCTCGGAAGTTCACCAAAAAGGGTATCCAAATTTGAACTGCAATTCACTATCTTGTACCTGTACCTACAAGAAAAATGGTTTTTTTTTGTTTGGATGAGGGGTTTTCTTTAGTCAAACCATGGTTTGGAATCAACCTTAATAATGGAATTGAAATAGAGAATGCTAGCAAGTAGTAGAAGTAGATCTAACAATGAAGCTATGATATTCAATAGATATGCAATTGTATTTCAAATGTAAATAAGTATGTTGATATGAAAGCTTGAACAGAACATTAACAAATGTAAATCAAAACCTCCATGATTGTATGCTTGGAATCCACCTTGAGAGAAGAATGAATGGATCTTGAAGATGAACAAAAGATCTTGAAGGAAGATCACACCACCATGATGGATAGATCTAGGGTTTGAATGATGAATCTTGAATACTTGAACCAAATCCCTTCAAAGGCTTGAATGCTTGAATCATTGATCTTCAATGGAGAACCTGAATGCTTCCTTGAAAATGCTTGATGAAATTCTTTCTTGATCTTCTTCGTTGAGAGTTCTTGAGAGATTATGAAATGCTTACTCATAAAAAGTGGATGTGAAAATGAGAGAGGAAGGCTTCCTTTTATAGTGATCTAGGGCAGAAAATTCTAGAGAGGCCGACATTGGAGAATTAAATCCCAATTAACCTTAACCCCTAGAAATGGACCTAGATTAAATGCAATTTAAGAGTTTACCATTCTGAAATCCAAAACAGCCGACCTGAAAGCGGGAAAATAAAACTTTCTGAATCTTGATATCTCGAAACCTCTGGAATTTGAAAATTGGACCCAGGGTCAAGGTCGAGGTCAACTCTACCCTAGGTTAGAGTCAAGGTCAACTCTTCCCTAGGTTAGAGTCAAGGTTGACTCTTCCCTGGGTCAGGGTCGAGGTCGACCTTGACCCAAGAGGTCAAATTTGACCTTGAGGTGACAGATTTCAAATTTTCAAGACTAGGTACCAGAAGAAGGCTAGAAATAGGTGGAAAGAGAAGTAGAATAGGGGGAAAAAGGTAGATCCATGTAAATACCAATTCAAGGTGCTTGACATGACCCCAAACTACTTACTCAGAGGGCTAAACACTCTTAACATGGAAGTTCTTCCATTTTAAGATGATACACTTCTTTCAATTGTTCATTTGTGATTCCTGCCTTCGTTGCTATGTCATCAACCATATTTTCTATTTTCCTCTTCCTTGTTCCTTTATCATGTTCCTCCCTAACGTTGGCTGACTTTTCTAAGTATGTTCCCCATCTTTCTTTAGATGTATCTATCTCAGATTCTAGTACATATTCAATTTACATTACAAGAACCTTAGAACTAACCTCATACCCCATAGGGTAGCACCATTTCTTCCTAGGCTCAACTGCTTCAAAGCATACACAATCAATTTCAACCATGAAATAGATTGTGTCCTTGTATCTCTCAACTAACTCCTCAAGAATCTTGTATCTCTCCTTCATTTTCCCATCAAATTCTATCATCTTATCTATCTTCTTGTATATTTCCACATCCCCTATAGTCTCATACTTACAATGAATATAATCCCTAATGTCTTCTACGTGAAGGATGCCGTATGGGGTTTGTGAAAATGCTCCTTTAGGATCATCCTCAAAAGACTTGAAAGGGTGTCTTTTAAACTTATACCTTGGCCTATCAACTACGTCATAGATCATAGGTGCATCCATAGCTTCTTGATAGAGTATATGATCTAAATACCTTTAATACACTAAAATCTGGAACTTTTGCTTCAATCAATTACATAATGTGGTTTCTAGGTGGCTGATGTGCTTCTTAACTCTGTTCTCCTTGGTCACTGCTTATCAAATGGTGAAGAAATGATATTCTTTGAGGTCTTTTATCCATCGCTAGGTGAGTGAATGAATTTATCATAGTTAGCTAAACTTCGCATATTGTCTAGTCAAAAAGAACTCTCACGCTCATAGGATATGAATCTCTAAATACTATGATCACATATATAGACTCCATAATGTCTGTATAAACCATATCTAAGATCACATGAGCTCCTTCCACATAATCAGGGGCTTGATATAATATTTTATCTTCATCCAATGCTCCCCCTAAGGCCATACTTGACCTTTTAGGTTGATGTAGCAATGTTAACATCTTGTGAAGACACAACAAAATCTACTGTCTCTCTCTAAACCAATGCCTTATTAAAATATCTTACCTTCCATATCTTTCCATCAACTTCATCTTCTGGTTTCTTGAAATTATTCTTGAATTCATCTATGAATTTTCTAAGACGTTTACCACTATCACCAATATTCTTCTTTATAACCACAGGTGGTGGTCCTCTTCTATTGTCCATTCCATTATACCTACAAAAATTCATTGTGTCCTAAGTTGTGACATTTGAAACATGTAGGTGGTCTTTTGTCCTGATAACCTACAGTTTACAATACCTTACAGTATGCCAAAGGTTATTGTATTTGTAGCATGTGATCTTTGCTATTGATTCTTCTCTGATGTAATCTTGTCTTCTTCTTGATTGATCATGTTTTCTACATTATTCTTTCGTATTTCCATATGCATAATAGTTATAACAATAACCAGTAAAGAGTTTGAAAGGACCTTTACCTTTGCAATCTCTTTTCATGTGTCCAAGTTTGTTGCATCTAAATCATCTACCTCTAAAAGGTCTAATCTGATCTTTAGGTTCTTCAAGAGTGGATCTATCTTCAATCTTTGCTTCATGTGATTCTTCAAGAGTCTTAGAACATTCTCCTTCATTGTAACCAATTCTAGTCATGTCTCCTTTAGGTTTTTTTCTCTCTCTTTATTCATCAATTTTATCATTTCTCATGTGTAACTTCTCAATGTGTAACTTGGATTGAGTGAGTTCACCTTTAATGATCTGATTGTATTTATCCAATTTCAAGCATTTTTCCTTGTAGTGATCAAGTTCTATCTGCATCTCTCCTATCTGCATGTTTGCTTCTTTTAGAGTCTCTTCAACTTTGTATCTTGCATCCTTTTCATGTTGAATCTCTTTAATCATTAGAAGATTAGTTTGTTCTTTTCTTGCTCCAGCCTCTTTACTTGGTCTGATGTATCATTGTCTGAGACCTCCTTGATCTTTTCCATAAGGTCTTGTCTTCGACTTCTTGAAAGTTCAAGTTATTCCTTTAGTTTCTTGATAAAACCTTATGCTCTTCTTGACTTGAATTTCAATTCTCCATTCTCATCCTTTTCTTTTTCTAGGTCATCAAGTACTTCTTCAAAGTTCTCTTGCAAACTTTTTGAATCCATTCTGATCTCCCTTAAGTTGTTAGGCTTTCTCTCCAAGGGCCAATAGCTCTGATACCAATTGTTAGGATTAAGTAATACTGAGAGGGGGGGTGAATCAATATTATAGCACTTCAATTTAAACTTAAAGCAATTACAAATAAACCATATGAACGCTAAAATGAAAAGAACATAAACACATAACACCATTATTTTTTTTCGAGGAAACACTAGCCAAGGGAAAACCCCAGTGGGGATGGCACCCACAACTATGCATTGAAGTATAATATCCCTATTAGGAGATCTAGACATGTTAGGAGTTGAGTATTACATAGTACATTTCCTTGTTAGAGGAATTTCAACCCTATTAAAGGTATAGTGAGCTTACAACTCTTATAATCAATAATTCAGTTACAAAAAGTAATCTTCAAGAGTGAACAATACAAGTATCTGCTATACTTTGATAGTTCTAGTTATAGCTCTCAATAGTTTGTGTCAATCTTTGATCTTGCATCTGCTATCAACCATTATTGATATCCCAAATTCGTATCCATATCTCATACATATCTTACACACATATCGCTTCCATAAAACACTCTTTTTAATATCTATTTAGTCATCCAGTCAGCTCTCAAATATAATACAAAACATAATAATTAATTATACGAATGATAAACATTGAGTCGACAATATTATATTACCAAAGTTTTGGAATATATAATATTTATCTGACTTAGCATGTTACAATTTCATCTAGCTTCCCTTAATCATTACGACTATTCATATGTCGTGTTTCACTATTCCTCTATCTTCGCATGCCTTCATATCACTGTAACTTGTTGATATCAATACCATAACACATGCGACCTTAACTGAAGGTCATACATATCCAAAAATATCTTCCTCTAAGTTTTCAAGCCATAACATAACATATACTATCTTCACTGATCAAACCAATACCGCAATATACTGTAAATATGATTTTGTACTTACTCATTTTTATGACTGTGTCTCCAACACTTATACTTACTCCATGTGATTACTATAACATGTGTGTTGCCATAAATGACAACCCTCAAGTTATTCCTAGTGCACTCAAAACATCACTTGCCAACGGATACGAGTGAATGTCTATTCTGAAGGTTTGTATTTTTCTTTCACTCTTTTTCCTTTGTAATGACATTGATCTTCATAGAGGTATCATAAATTTTAAGGATGCGGATGGGGAAGGAATATTTAAATATATTAGCTGATAAAATCTAGTCAAGATTGCATTCTCAAAGGACTCTTAACACACTGACATGATGAGGATATATAAATCAACTCTTAAGATATGGATTACTTAAAATTAATTTAAATGACTTGCAGGAGAGATGATGATTCTTGAATTAAAATCTTTTAATATGAAGTCAACTTCCAATATTTAATCAATCTTGATATATGGAAATATAACTAGAAAGATAAATTATTGAAATTTGAGAAATGTTGAAGCAATTTTCTATTCAAATCCAACTAAGATTAGTTGGAATGAAAGATGGTATGAAAAACATCCCTGCCATGACACATAATGGTTATTTCATACAACGGAATGATGCAAAATAATTTATGCACAACTCTCATGTTACTAATCATACTTAATGTGAATGATACTTGATTTAGATATAACTATAGATATCATTTCAGCATCATTACTGAAATTGCATCTATTATATTGATTTTGTGCTTCGGTTCTATTTTTTCTACTCTTGATGCTTTTATCTCAATTGATCTCATATAGTAATGAAATTTGGTAGAATCATTTCCTTATCTTGTTGTTTGCTTCTTGATTCCTATTTGAAGAACTTGAAGCTTCGAGTGTGTCTATTCTATTGATTTTGTGCACCATTTCTATTTTTGCTTCTCTTGATGCTTTAACTTCAACTAACTTCATATTCTAAAGAAACTTGGTAGAGTGTTTTTTCTTATTTTTTTGTTTAGTTGCCGATTATTGTTTAAAGTTTCTTCCTACAATGTATTTTTTCTTTCCATGAGTTTGGTTTGTGAAATATCTTGCAACTAATATCCATAATTTTTATGAGAATTGTATCAGTAAACATTAAAATTTATATATATTTTTTCTAGAAATTTGTGCCTTTTCCATTTCACTTGTTTTTTATGTTTTTTTTCTAGGCTGGCTTGTTTGATAGAATGAATCATTTACAACTAAATGAAGATTTTTTCTTTAAAGAAATAGATAATGGATGCTTATTTATAGAAATTACTAGATTCTTTATTAGCTTTTATTCCATGTAGGTCTGGCCTCATAGGAAATATGTTCACTAAGGCCCAGAGGTTATACATGTAGCTAGAAAAAAAATATGGAGCTGATCATGGCTCATTTATTTTAAACATTAGGTTGAGTTCTGATTGTGAAATTGAATTGGATAAACCTGAAAATGGAGCAGCAAATGATGACTGAGACATGTGGTGAAGAATGACTTTAAATTTTCATGTGGAATATACCTGAAATTGGTAAATGGAATGTACTATTCAAAATTAAAAAAATGTTAACATGTCTATTATACTTAATATAATAATGGCCCAGTTATTCATATAAAAATAATAATATTAATTATCTAGAAAATTTACACCTAAAATTTTGTGATCCCTAGAAAATACTTGCTTTCTAATTGGTGCCTATATTAGGATGATAAAGGCAAGACAACTGAAAAATAAAAATAAAATTCTTCCCTTACGTCACTTTGATGCAATGCATGAACTATCATGTCATAAAAGGTTACTAAATCCAACAGTTGCTCGCTAGTCATCCAACAACTATTTGCCACATGGATTTTATGAGTTTTTAGTCTTTTCCTTTAATTGTGGTATTGATATTAAGGTCATAAAATGCTGAATTATTTTATTTATTCTCAAAAGTGGAAGACAATAAAATAAGATGATAAATACATCTTCGTCACAATTTCGTAAAGAAATATTTATGTTATACAATGCATCATCATTAAAATTTCTTAATGAAATCTTTATGTAATAAATTATCAAGTTGATAAAATATAAATATATTTTAATAGGAGGTAATATATATATTCATAGTGGATAAAGGATACAAGGATTACATTGCATCTTTTGTTCTTGTCAAATGTTAAAAGAAACCTCTTGCAATGGTAGAATATTAAAGGATTGATATTGGTAGATATGAATGTTGTTTATGATAGATGTTGACAGATTAATAGGTGGTATATTAGAATGGTGAAAACATGATTATTTTAAGAGTCATGAGATAATTAATATATTTGTTTACTTGGCAAGAGTCATGAGATAATCATTCATAGTGTTCCCTATTGTTTAATTTTACTAGAGAAAATGACACTCTAATGATTGTTAATCCTGCTCAACAAGGAAAAAAGCATGCAAGAGATTTAATTTGAATAGCCTCTTCCACTCAAGTTAATGTAATTGGATAATGTATCTCTTTTTCTTTTATGGGGCACAATAGCTATTCTAATTGTTGTCTATCATGTCAATGCATAAAGGAAATTTTCCTAGATTTGCAACTTCTAATATGATCTATCTTGGATGGTTACAATGTTTGTATCTTCCCTTTCGAATGAATTTGTTCTAGAAAGACATTAACAATGGCAAGTCACATTAATTCTACTATATGTATGATTATTGAAGCCATTGTTCTGATAATGTAAGAATAAAATAAAATCTAAAAAAATATTGCACATTCTTTACTTCAATGTTAAGTTAATGTTTTCCTCTTTCAAAATACAAAAGAGTGAACACAATTTTGATAATGGTGTTAAACAGGTTGTCCTAACAATTGAATTGATATAAATTTAACTCTATACAAAATAGTAGTGTTAATGCATCCTAGAAAAGTTGAAATGCCTAAATTATCCATAAATTATCTTCAAGTGGAATATTGATTTGTGTATGTGCAATTAAATAAGTTAAAAAATAGTGAGGAATAATATTAATAAAATTTGGAACTCAATATTAGATTATTGTTTAAAGTTAATATGTTAGTAAGCATAATTTATTATGTGTATAGAAGATACACAAAATTAATTTATAAAATTTTATATATAATTTTTTTTTAAATATAATTTTTAAATGTTTATAGTATTGTTTATGTAAATCTATTAACAATTAAATATAAGGATTTCATATGAAATTTCTACCAAAAATATGAGGTACATGAGAATTATTTAATGGAAACAACTTTCCATGTCAAACTTGATTTATACAAAATCATCTTTTCCAATAATGATAAAATTGTCAGCATGAGACAATTAATCTTATGTAATTCCCACCTATACACCTCAATTATTCTTGAAGCATTAATTCTATTGTTATAAATTCATCTTCCACGAAAATCTACTATGTCCTATGAGTGAATTAACTAGAACAAGTCAATTTTAAGAAGTTAGTACTATGCAAATTGTCAAATAACATTGCACATGTACTTGCCTCAACAATATGAAGACATCATCTTGCACACTTAAATTGTTCTTAAAGTATTAATTATATTGTTAAAAATTCTCTTCTACATAAACCTACTCCGCCCCATTAAAGAATCAACTAGAAGGAGTCAATTTCAAGAATCTAACATGCATATTAATCAAAAACATCTGTTGTAGTGTATCAGACTAAAGATTAATGTGTCTCGTAAGAGTACAGTTAATTTTCCTCATACATTAGATTAACATTACTCAAAATTTTGTCCTCGTCCTTCAATTTAATATTTAGATATATCTTCCTATCGGCTAACCATTGCACCTTGTTAGGGATTGTTAGTTATAGGCATGTAAAGAATAAAAAACATACTCTCTTTATAAGTTAAAAAATAGTGAAGAATAATATTAATAAAATTTGGAACTCAATATTGGATTATTGTTTAAAGTTAATATGTTAGTAAGCATAATTTATTATGTGTATAGAAGATACAAAAAATTAATTTATAAAATTTTATATATAATTTTTTTTTAAATATGATTTTTAAATGTTTATAGTATTGTTTATGTAAATCTAAATTCACGATTAAATATAAGGATTTCAAATGACATTTCTACCAAAAATATGATGTACATGAGAATTATGTAATGGAAACAACTTTCCATGTCAAACTTGAAATATAAAATCATCTTTTCCAATAATGATTTAAAATTAATCAAACATGCATATTAATCAAAAACATCTCTGGTCTATGTATCGTACTAAAGATTAATGTGTCTCATAAGAGTACAGTTAATTTTCCTTGTACATTAGATTAACATTACTCAAAATTTTGTCCTCGTCCTTCAATTTATTATCTAGATATATCTTCCTATCGGCTAACCATTACACCTTGTTAGGGATTGCTAGTTATAGACATGTAAAGAATAAAAAATATACTCTCTTTCTCATTTCTTAAATGACTATGTCACATTCAAATGATTATACTAATTGATAAAAAATCATACGAATTATATTATCTAAGTGAAAATTAGCGATGAATGTACTTTTTTAATAAAAAAATTAAAATAACATAAAATTTGTATATAAATTACAAACTTGGCTTAATTAATTATAAGCATGTAAAGAATACAAATATTATCTCTCATTCCTTAAATGACTATGAGAGATTCAAATAATTATAATAATTAAAAGCATGAAAGAAACACCCAAATGAATGCATGTTCTCTTTCGAAGATGGAACTCAAACGCCTATTATGTAATGGTCTTGCTTTTTTTTTTTCTTGTTTTCAACGCCTATTATGTAACGGTCTTGCGTTTTTATTTCTTTTTTTTTAATATAAGCTTGATTTCATCAAGCCTATTTATGGGCCATTCATGCGCAAAGGAGGGGCAAGTTATATTTTTATTTTTATTTTACCTGTAAAGGCTCAGCCCGTGGGTGACAACTTTCCGTTTTCATTACAATACAAATTTGGTATCGATAATAAGTTTGACGAGTAATGAAATTCTTTATATTTTGAACATAGTCGTTCTAGTATTTAAAGTATTTAGAAAATTCTATCTAAGAAACTATTGTCTTATTAATATAAAGATAAATTATTTCTTTACCATCTATAGGTATTTCATGAATATCGATTATGAATAAAAAATTGATACATTATTGTATCCTTTGTTAATAAATTAAACTTTATACTCCTTCTCATCTATCTCATATAGACCATTGGGATTCTATAGCGAGAGATCTTTCGAGTGCAATAGCTACCAAAAACATTTGCGAAATTTAGTTTAAGCATCATATTAAACCATTCACATTCCTTTCCTGGTAGGTGTTGTTGATTCCTCCACCTACTATGTCCTCCAAATAGATCATGTACTTTTCCTTGGCTCTAGTATATTTCTATTCCTTGAAGATAGTTTATTGAAATAAACTTTTCAATTTATTATACAACAAGCTATTTTATATCATTTTTATATTACTTTGCTAACTTGCAATTTTTATGTTCCATCACAAATTTTGATATTTTTTTAGAATTAAAACCCATAATATTGCATTCACTAGAGAAGGTTCACAACCATGACACAATGAAATCGTGTCTATAAGATAATTTTGTCAAAAATTCATTTACTTGTTTTATTTCTCATAATAGTCAATAGTTAAAAAAATGTGATGCTTTTTTCATACATTTGTACGTCTTATTATCATTTAACAATTTCATTGGGTGACTTTTCAATCTTCATGACTTCTATTTCCTCTTTCTACTTTTGGCCTCTAAATAAGACACGTTGAGTCAATGAATGAAGTTTATCATTGCCAAGGTAAGTAATTTGCTTGAAATAATAACTGGTATGCAGTTTGTCTATGCTTTTTCTAAAGTGCTAAGGACCATCATAAAGTAATAAAAGAGTTCCTTCTAAACAAATGGAAAATAAATGTTTCAAACTTATAAATGGAAAAAGAAATAATGATTCAATTTAAAATTGTATGACTTTTAAATGAATATTAGGGTGAATATCTTGATGGATAATGAAATGATACTTCCAGGGTTTGGCCTTAATACTTACGGAGGATGTGCTTTACTTTTTCAGTCTACTATAGACCCAACAACTTTATATCACTCTTCCATAGTTTTGACAACTTGCGACTTTTGTACTCCATCACCACTTTTCAAATTTGAATACTCTTGAAACTACAATTGTATATTTACTAGAGAAATTTTCCAACTGTGACACAATGAAATCATGTCTTTTAGATAATTTAGTCATGGATCATTTTGCCCTCCTATTTCTTGTATTAATTTAAAAATTGTGTGGTATTTTGATGATTTTTTGAAATATTTTTTCCTTAGATTTACATTTTATCATTTAACAATACTATTTGGGGCAAGTGTTTTGTTTTGAACACCAACGGTCTTTGCTTTTTGTTTTTTTGGTTTCTTGTTTTAAACGCCAACGGTCTTTGCTTTTTGTTTTTTTGGTTTCATCAAACCTATTTATAGGCCACTCTGTCGGTGCATCAAAACTGTGAGTTGTGCTGAGTGTAGAAGGAAAGACTTTTGTTATGCATCAAAGTCCATTGATTTGTTCGGGCATTGAAGATGCTCACTTTGTTGGTTGCTCTGTGTTCTTCCCTCACTACTCCTCTGCAATTGCATTCCTGGCGAACCAAAAGATGCACGAGAGGTTCTCGTGCTCATACATCACAGCTGTGTAAAACCATGATTCCGTCACGCCCAAATGCTGAGGAAACATTGGAGATCGCTACACAGTAATCAAGTATTTAAATATAAACAGACGCACTACAAAACGGTAAGCTGGGTCTTTCAAGGCTTCTTGATATTATTTTTTAATTGCAATTCAATGTCTTATGTTACTTAGAAAGGGCAGAGACACCCATTTCAAAATTGATTTTGATGTTATGAAGTAGAAGGAACCATAAATTGGCAATAACATGACAGAAATGGTACGTAAAATTGACAGGACAACAAATATGTGAGTGAAGATGGTAATGCATTGGCGATGAAGCTATTCATGGTTGCTAATGACAATGATGAATGGAAGCCATTAAAGAACACTGCGCGGGACTCGAACCCTCCATGTTCCACTGTCTGTGTTCAAAGAACAGGTTAATACAGTTAACATTGCCAAGGTAAAACAAACCCACTTCTCTAAGCAGCATTCTTTTTTTTTAATCAGCACCCAAATGTTAGAAAAGGTAAAAGAAATTACTCGCAGCAGTACCCAAATGTTAGGAAAGGAAAAAGAAATTACTCGCAGCAGTACCCAAATGTTAGAAAAGGTAAAAGAAATTACTCACAACAGTACCCAAATGTTAGAAAAGGAAAAATAAGTTACTCACAGCCATACCCAAATTCTAATTTGAAGGATTCTTGATCTTCAAACTAGGGATTCTTGATATAGTCGTAACAGATTTCTATTTGAAGGATTCTTGATTATTTGATTTAATGGGATGGGACTTCGGCTCATGGAAGCCGACTGCAGGACTTATCTGTGACAATCTTTCATCCTTATCAAGCCCATCTTCAAACACATTCCCAAACTCAAAATCATTTCTTGGATTTGCCACCGCTTCAAACTCATCCTGAAATTTCTCTAAACTGGCCAAGATTCCTCTGAAGTTTGACTAAAATCTTTAAAGGAATTCAAGCCTTGCCCAGATCAGAGGCATCGATCTGTTGTGGAAACCAAAGATGTCAATGTATGCAAATAATTTCCCCTAGTTTGCTGCACAGGTTCTAAACTTTGAAATCAATTCTCTTTTATATAATTATTCATTCACTTATTATTCTAAATGTAATCAATTCAATTTCATTCTTTGGCTGCTCTGTGTTGTTCTCTGTTTTGGCTGCTCTGTTTTGACTGCTCTGTTCTTTTCTCTGTTTTATATCAGCAAAGATCCATCCTGTGTTATGATAATTTAGCTGCAAAATTCTAGATAATTTTCATTTGAAGTCTCAATTTCAAAGGTCTTTTGTTTTTTTGCCTATCCAATGGATTATCACAGAGTTATCCGTTTCTAATATTTCAAATAAGAAAATCAAGTTACAAAGGGATAGTAAGAAATACATTCATTCAAGTATCGAATTCCTGAAAAGGATACACTGCAGAAAAGATTGATATATACTCATTCACATGACTATCTTCACGTCTGATTTCAGATCTTAAATATGCTACTGGTTTTTCTTCGTATATCTCACAATACAGGGACAGTAAGTATTACTAATAAGCAGTAATTTGTCAAACAAAACTATAAGCCCCACACAATCAAGAAACCTTCAAATCTTGTGTTGGTTTATAAATTATAATAGATAAGGACACCGTACAGATCCAAGGCAGTTCAATGGTGTGAAAAGTGAACAGGGCCATTCTAAACAGGGAAAATGCGGGCAGATGTTACCAAGAAATTTGAAGGAATGATTCAGGCAAAACTTTATAAACATAAACAAAGTCATGTCATTAAGTCATTGAGTAGAGCAGAATGAGGATAGGGAACACTTTTGTATTTAACTCAGTAGCTTCTGGCTTTGATTGTATTTATCAAATTTATCAGATAATGCTACTAGGTTTTAAGGTTTTGAGAATCGGGATGTAGTAATGTTGAAGGCATGGTGATCAAGAAGTAGCTCCTCTTGTGGTACACCAACAGCAACAACAGACACTTACAAATGATGATGGGAATGGTGAAAGAGGTGAAGGGTGGTGGACGTACTAATAGATGGCCCACGAGGAGACTCGGGCTCTCTTGAAGATTCGTTCTCAGATGGACTCTCCAAGATTCGTTCGCTGTAACTCATCAGCAACTCAGATGGACTCCAACTTCAGCAACTCAGATGGACTCCAACCTCAGCAACTCCAACCTTAAGGGGATCCACTTTGGGATTATGTCTCGCTGTGAAGTCTGAAGAATCTTTTGGGCATTTGTGTCATTGAGCATCATTTTGGGGAAAAAACCATCATTTTTTAATGCTATTCTTATTAATCGTTATGTACAGATTTTGTATTTTATAAAGTTCCATTTAGTTGTTTATAATTGCTTCTTTCTGTGTTTGCGGTTTGCATGTTCAAAAGTACAGTGTCTTTGTGTCAAATTTATGTTCAAGAATTCAGCATATTATATTTATTGTATTCTACTTTGGCATCTACTTATTGTTTATATTTGAGGCACTTATTATGTGTGTAAGAGAGGGGGAGGGACAGAGGGGGACAGAGGGAAGAAGTGAGGGAGGGAGTGGGAGAGATTCTTTTTCCAAATTGTTGGAGGTGGATTCACTCTTCGTGGCCAAGACCTTAGCAAATTTTATGACTTTCGAAACCTATTTCAGAATGTATGCACATAAGACTGTTAATCTTGATAACACAAAAATAATTTTCCTTTTTTCATTTAAATAGCAATGTGATTCAATGCAGATAACTATCAAGACTTCACAGTTTAAATGAAATAGTAAAACTTTGCCAGTTTGAAATAATTAAGAAATGGAAATTGTTGTTTTCAAATTTATGAAGCTGAATTTGGTCGACTGTTTTCAGGTCTGTGAAATAGTTCCCTAGGGCGTGTACGATTTCTGTGATTTATTCATTGAGAGGATGTTGTTCTGCTCGATTTCAGAAGTGATGATTTCACTCTCATTGGTATTTTTGGGTTTCTCAATATCTGGTATTTTCCATATTTATTTTAGAACTCCATTCAAAATCCATTCCCTGGGATTCCAAGGCATTCCATTTTTATTTAGATTTTAGATTTTAGATTTAAGCAGGCATTTGTGTCATTGAGAATTTGTCTCCCAATTACCAATTTTATCAATGGCTGAGGGAAAGTAATGTTCTGAACTCAGAGTAATTTTAACAATAAAGAACCCGTCTAGAAAATCAGTTTAGTTGAGAAAGCCAGTCCAGAAAATTTACAGCTTTCCACAAAAGAATTCTGCAACTATTCAATGAATTTTCCATCAATTTTTCCAAATTAGAGTTTGGTGTGTACATGTTTCTCTGTTGGGAATGCTGTTGCTTTGTTCTTTCTCTTTCCATTTAATGTCTTTACAATCTATTTAAGTAGACACCCTTTGAATTCTAAATTATGTCTGAGAATCCCAAAATGTTATGAAGTATTCTCAAACTTGTTCACAACATGAACATGAGAAAAGTACAGATTTTGTATTTTATAAAGTTCCATTTAGTTGTTTATATTTGCCTCTTTCTGTGTTTGCGGTTTGCATGTTCAAAGGTACAGTGTCTTTGTGTCAAATTTATGTCTAAGAGTTTATTAGTATGTCCTATGTTAGTTTTTCCTGAAACAACTAACTAAAGTGGTGTACATTCACAGGAGGTCAAGAATTCAAAATGGGCTCATTGTCCGTCTGAGGGTCATTTATTTTCTGATGTTCATGTGCTCTTGATGATGAATTGCCTTTGAACGGGTTTCTTTATTGTTGAAGATGAATCATATTCCACACATTGCATGCTTTTCTTTGGCTTTGTCTGTGTTTTCATTTTCTTCCCTCATTAATCCTCTGCAAAGGCCACCACTCTGAATCCTCTGCAATTGCATTCCTGGCTAACCAAAGGATGCAGGAGAGGTTCTCGTGCTCATACATCACAGCTGTGTAAAACCATGATTCCGTCACGCCCAAATGCTGAGGACTTGTTGCAGCTTCTCTCCATGAAGAAGAAACCAGGAATGAGAATCCCCTGCATACTTTAGGAATTGTTCTGTAACAATACGATTGTGCTCAAAATCAAAATCCAGGATCTATTTATGAAAGCATGCATCAAAGCATGCAATGCGGTTGTTAGGGACTGCATTGATCAAACAAGAAACTTATTCAACTTGGAAGTTCCCTAATGGATTCCCACAGATTATAACTCGTAAGATTCCCTAATGGGCGACACAGAATTGTTCTAGTCATCTGTTGATGATATTAGTGAATCCTTGGTTTGGGGTTATGAATTGTTGTAGTCATCTGTTGATGATATTAGTGAATCCTTGGTTTAGTCATCTGTTCAAGTATTTAAATATAAACAGACGCACTACAAAATGGTAAGCTGGGTCTTTCAAGGCTTCTTGATATTATTTTTTAATTGCAATTCAATGTCTTTGTTACTTAGAAAGGGCAGAGACACCCATTTCAAAATTGATTTTGATGTTATGAAGTAGAAGGAACCATAAATTGGCAATAACATGACAGAAATGGTACGTAAAATTGACAGGACAACAAAAATGTGAGTGAAGATGGTAATGCATTGGCGATGAAGCTATTCATGGCTGCTAATGACAATGACAACGGCTGTGATGAATGGAAGCCATTAAAAAACACTGTGCGGGACTCCAACCCCCCATGTTCTACTGTCTGTCTTCAAAGAACAGGTTAATACAGTTAACACTGCCAAGGTAAAACAAACCCACTTCTCTTCTCTAAGCAGCATTCTTTTTTTTAAATGAGCACCCAAATGTTAGAAAAGGTAAAAGAAATTACTCACAGCAGTACCCAAACTAGGGATTATTGATATAGTCGTACCCAGATTTCTATTTGAAGGATTCTTGATTATTTGATTTAATGGGATGGGACTTCGGTTGAAGGAAGCCGACTGCAGGACTTCTCTGTGACAATCCTTCATCCTTATCAAGCCCATCTTCAAACACATTCCCAAACTCAAAATCATTTCTGGACCTTCTTGAAATTTCTCTAAACTGACCAAGATTCCTCTAAAGTTCGACTAAAATCTTTAAAGGGATTCAAGCCTTGCCCAGATCAGAGGCATCGATCTGTTGTGGAAACCAAAGATGTCAATGTATGCAAATAATTTCCCCTAGTTTGCTGCACAGGTTCTAAACTTTGAAATCAATTCTCTTTTATATAATTATTCATTCACTTATTATTCTAAATGTAATCAATTCAATTTCATTCTTTGGCTGCTCTGTGTTGTTCTCTGTTTTGGCTGCTCTGTTTTGACTGCTCTATTTTTTTCTTTGTTTTATATCAGCAAAGATCCATCCTGTGTTATGATAATTTTCATTTGAAGTCTCAACTTGAAAGGTCTTTTGGTTTTTCTCCTATCCAATATTTCTGTTTCTAATAGTAAGAAATACATTCATTCAAGTATCGAATTCCTAAAAAGGATACGCTGGAACCAATTTTGTAATCTCCAAAATGGTTTGAAGATGAAACAAAGACGAGTGCAGAAAAGATTGATATCTTACCATTTAATTGTTTATATTTAGTGGTGTACATTCAGTTCATAGATGTCAAGAATTCAAAATGGGCTCATTGTCCATCTGAGGGTCATTTACTCTATGTATTTGACCATGAGTAACTTCTACCATATTATTTTCTGATGTTCTTGTGCTCTTGATGATGAATTGCTTTCTTGCCTTCGAATGGGTTTGAATCATATTCCACACATTGCATGCTTTTCTTTGGCTTTGTCTGTGTTTTCATTTCCTTTTTATGACGTGGTAATTCCTCCTATTTTATATATTGGTGTTTGGCTTAAACTTTAGCATTCACTTTTATTTTATTAAATTTGTATGTTTAAAATTGAATTTACTTTTTATTTCATTTTTGTATGTATTCAAAATGAGTGAGTGAGTATTCAAAATAAGTTTGGAATTAACTTATTTATTTGAACTTTGGAGTCCACTTTGTTTAGTGTATTCCACCTTAGCATCTACTTATTGTTTATGTGAAGTGTGTCAAAATTAGATTTTAGTCTTTTATATGTACTTATTTGATTTAACTTTGACATTCACTTGGTTTTGAGGCAGTTATTATGTGTGTGCGTGTGTGTGTATGTGTGAGAGAGAGAGAGAGAGGAGGGGGAGGGAGGGGGAGGAGGTGAGAGAGAGGGAGGGAGTGAGAGTGAGAGGGAGAGGAAGAGGGGGGGAGGGCGAGCGCGAGGGGGAGTGAGAGTGAGAGGGAGGGATAGTAAAAGGGGGAGGGGGAGTGAGGGGCAGGGGAGTGAGAGAGAGGAGGGAGGGGGAGTGAGAGGGGTAGAGGGAGAGGGAGAGGGAGAGGAAGGGGAGGGGAGGGGAAGTGAGGAGGGGGAGTGAGAGGGAGAGAGGGAGAGGGAGGGGGAGTAAGAGAGGGATGGAGTGGGAAGGGGTGGGGAAGTGAGGAGGAGGGGGAAAGAGAGGGAGAGGGAGAGGAAGGGGGAGGGGGAGAGAGGGAGGAAGGAGTGGGAAGGGGTGTGGAAGTGAGAGGGAGTGGGAGGAGGAGGGAGAAGGAGAGAGCAAGTGAGGGGGAGGGGAGTGAGAGGGAGAGAGGGAGGGGGAGGGAGAGGGAGGAGAAGGGGGAGAGAGGTTGGAGGGAGAGGGAGAGGGAGAGGAGAGAGGGAGTGGGAGGTGGAGTGAGAGGGGGAGTGAGAGAGGGAGGGGGAGTGAGAGGAGAGGGAGAGGGAGAGGGAGAGGAGGGAGGGAAGGAAGGAGTGGGAGTAACAGAGAAGGGAAGTGAGAGGGAGGGGGAGGAGGTGTGAGAGAGGGAGAGTGAGAGAGAGAGGAAAAGGGGGGAGGGTGTGGGGGAGGTGGAGGGAGAGGGAGCGAGAGGGAGTGGGAAGGGGAAGGGGAAGGGAAGGGGAAGGGGAAGGGGAGGGGAAGTGAGGGGGAAGGGGTGTGAGAGGGATGAGGGAGGGGGAGTAAGATGGTAGAGGGAGAGGGAGGGAGAGGGGATGGGAAGTGAGGGGGAGGGGGAGAGAGAGAGAGAGAGAGAGAGAGAGAGAGAGAGAGGGAAGGGGAGAGAGAGGGGGAGTAGAAGGTGGAGTGAGAGGGGGAGAGGAAGAGGAAGAGGTAGGGGGAGTGAGAGGAGAGGGAGAGGGAGAGGGAGGACGAGGACGAGGATGAGGATGAGGACGAGGGAGGGTAGGGGAGGGGGAGGGGGAGAGGGAGCAAGGGGAAGGGGAGGGAGAGAGGGAGGAGGGAGGGGGAGGGGGAGAGGAGGGAGGGAGGGGAAGGGGAGTGAGAGGGAGGGAGAGGGAGGTAGAGAGGGAGAGGAGGGAAGACGAGAGGGAGAGTGGAAGGGAGGGAATAAGAGGGGGGATGAGGGGGCGAGAGAGAGGGAGGGAGTGGGAGACAGAGTGAGAGAGAGAGAGAGAGAGAGAGAGAGAGAGAGAGAGAGAGAGAGAGAAGAGGGGGGGAAGTAAGGGAAAGAGGGAGGGAGGGAGAGGGAGAGGGGGAAAGAGAGGGAGAGGGAGGGGGAGGGGGAGGGGGAGGGAGAGGGAGAGGGAGAGGTAGGGAGTGGGAGGGGGGTGAGAGGGAGAGGAACAAGGATAGGGAGAAGAGTGGAGACAGGGAGAGGGGAGGGAGGGGGAGAACGAGGGAGAGTAAGAGGGAGGATGAAGGGGTGAGAGAGAGAGGGGAGGGGGAGTGAGGGAGTGGGAGAGGTAGGTAGAGAGGGAGAGGGGGAGAGGGGGAGGGAAGAAGAGAGGGAGATTGGAAGGGAGGGAATAAGAGAGGGAGGATGAGGGGGCAAAAGAGAGGGAGGGAGTGGGGGAGAGAGAGAGAGAGAGAGAGAGAGGGGGGGGAGTGAGAGGGAGAGAGGGAGGAAGGAGACATAAAGGAGAGGGAGGCAGAGAGGGGGAGAGGGAGAGGAGGTAGGGGGAGTGAGAGTGGGAGAAGGAGAGGGAGGGGGAGAGGGAAGAAGAGAGGGGGGAGAAGAGAAGGAGAGTAGTGTTGGAGATTTGCTAGCAAGCCTATGTTGATTGTATGTTTGTCATTGATGACAACATATGGTAAGTAACGTGCGTTGAATTTATATGCAGAGAGCCTTGAGCATATGTTCTATGGATATGTTATCAGTATGATATCATAGACACGGAGGTTGATTCATAGTACAGACAGTTGTGCAATTGTTTGTAACAACAGTGTTCCTGACAGTGTTACAGGTAGAGTTTTGTATGCGATTTACAGTATGGTTATGTTGGAGCCTTGCACGTTTATATTTTTTTTGTAGACATTTTTGTGAAGCTATGTTTATGGGTGCAGAGTCAGTGGTGTAGTTGAAGTTAAGTTATGATGCTTCTATTTGCCAGTTATAGTTTCAGTCCTTTTTGTGGTGTCTGATTGGTTTAGCCATTGGAGATGTTATTAGAGAGTTGTATTGTTTCTCTAATATGATTTTAAGAAGGTTCTAACAGGCCGACTTGATTATATCTTATGGAGAAGGATACTTATAACCGGTTACTTGTGATCGCAAGAGAAAGATAAGAAAATGAAGTGAAGAAAAGAGTAGAGCAGAAGGTGCGAAGTATTGGGCCAGAAAAGCTATATCAATCATTAGTTGAAGATCTATGTGAAGAAGTAGAAAGTGTATACTACTCATTGGAACTAATCAAGACAATAGGTCTAATTTGAAGTTCACCAAGATCCAGATATAGTGTGTATCTATTGTGCAGAAGGTTGCAACCTTCAGCATTTGAGCAGTGTGCTCCCGGATAGTGTGTCATGACCTTTAATAGGGTTATTTATAAAAGACTCCTAACAGGGTCTGATCTTTGACCAGGTCACTGTACTTCATGCATTGTAAATATCAACTCCTAACAGGGTTGTAAGATCTTCTAACGTGGATCATCATACTCTAGTGTATTTTATAGTGGGTTCTAATTCCCACCAGGGTTTTTACCTATTTGGGTTTCCCTATAACCAAAATTGTGGTGTTGTGTTAAGTATTATCTTGTTGTGTTTATGCTTAATGTTCTTCTGTGCTAATTTGGATAAAGAATTGAATCTTGTAGATAACTGATTCACCCCCTCCCCTTCTCAGTTATCTCTTGGGAGTATTCCTAACAATTGGTATCAAAGCCAAGTGCCTCAGAGAGAAATTTTAACAGGTTGAGGTTGATCAGATGATGTTCTTTAGAAAAGAAAGTCCTAAGTTTGATGGAGAAAATTATCTAGACTAGAAAAACAAAATGATAACACATTTGTAGCTCATTGGTTTTGAGATTTTTAGTAGCTACTCAAGATGTTCAGATTCCCTCTCTAAAAGATCTTCCAAAAGATGATGCAACTATTAAACAAAAAGAAGTGTTCACTCAAACTGCAACTGTCAAAGAATTCCTTATCAGTGCCTTATCTGACAGTGAGTTTTCAGAGATCAAGAAAGTAGATAAAGCCTAAAAAATATTGAAGTATATAGAAGACATGTTTGAAGGAGATATCCAAGCCAAGAATGTGCACAGAAAGACATGGAAGAAAAGATATAATACTTTGGAGATGCTACCTGAAGAGAACATCAGAGCCTACAATCAAAGAATCAATGAAGCAGTTGCAGGAATCAGAAATAATAGTGGAGAAATTTCAGAAGAAGACATAATGGATAAATTGATGACTACTCTGACAACAAAATATGAGAGTGAGATAAACATCGTAGATGAGACTGTAGTTTTCAAAAGACTTCAAAAAAGAGACATTAATCAGCAAGATTTCAGCATTCGAGATATCAAGATTGAAGACAGCACCTAAAAGTGAAACAACATTCAAAGCCTCAATCTATGGCAAGAAATCTTTGAACACTTTTGGTAATTTTGAGGATGAAGATGAGGATAAAGAACTAGAAGAATTCATTGCTATGGTTGCTAAGAAAGAAAGAAAAGGAAAAGGGAAATATGAAGGTCAGTTACCATTTAAATTCTTTTCATGTAACAAGATTGGTCATTTTGCATCTAAGTGCCCTACAAGAGTCAAGAAGTACAAAACTAACTACAAGCCTAAGTATACAAAATAATGTTATTATATTGAAGATGGAGTGACAGATGAAGATTCAGGAGAAGATGAAATTGGATTTATTGCAATTGAAGATATGGAGAAACTATTTGATGAAATGATATTGAAGATGAAAAGAAAGCACAAGAGCTAGCATTGATTTCAAAAGTAGACATCAAGATAGACTAGATCATTGACAACAGATGTTCATATCACATGACAGGAGACAAAGACAGATTTGTACATCTGGATAAATACAAAGACGACATGGTTAGATTTGGAGACAACACTCCTAAACCTATCATAGGTAGAGGAGCTATCACTTTGGATGGAAAGAATAATATTGATGATGTTCTATATGTTGATGGTTTCCAGCATAACTTACTAAGTGTTGGACAGTTGCTTGACAAAGGATATCAGTTGGAATTTAAAAATAATAAGTGCATCATTAATAACAAATAAGGAGTAATGATTGCATCTGGTTCAAAGACAAAAGGTAATGTTTTTTGGCTTAATTCAGAAGCAAGTTATTTTGTTGCAAAGGTAGATGACAGTTGGTTATGGCACAAAAGACTATGTCACATCAATTTTGACAATATAGTAAAGATAAGCAATGTAAAGGCAGTGAGAGACCTCCCTAGTATTGCAAGGTCAATTGATACTATGTGTAGGGAATGTGTGATGGAAAAGCATGTAAAGAACTCATTTAGAAGCAAGAATAATTCAACAGAAAAAATTAGATCTAGTGCATAAAGACCTATGTGGACCAACTCAAACAAGATCATACTATGCTGAAAGGTAATTTAATTTATTTGTTGATGATTATTCTAGAATGATGTGGGTTGCATTCTTAAGAGATAAATATAAAGAATTTGAGAAGTTCAAAATATTCAAAGCTAAAGTTGAAAATGAGTCTGGATTAAAGATAAAATGTCTAAGATCAAATAGAGGAGGAGAATTCACCTTTGACAAATTTTATGAGTATTGCGAAGAACATGAGAAAAAGAGACAGCTAAGTGCACCTAGAACCCCTCAACATAATGGAATTGCAGAAAGGAAAAATATGATCATAATTGACACAATGCACACTATCATGATTGAAGGAAAAGTTACACACACCTATTGGAGAGAAGTAGTCAATACTGCAGTCTATACTATCAACAAAATTCAATTAAGGCCAGATGCTAACAAAATACCTTATGAGTTATGGTTTGGGAATGTACCTACAATAAAATACTTCAAAATTTTTGGAAGCAAGTGTTGCATAAAGAGAGATGATGTTATCGGTAAGTTTGATGCAAGAAGCGATGAAGGTATTTTCTTGGTTACTCTACTAAAAGAAAAGCTTATAGATGTTTTAACTTGAGATTGAAGAAGATCATTGAAAGTGCACATGTGAAGATTGATGAGAAATTTATGATTCAAGAGAGATTCTATGATTATGCACCTATGATCAAAGAAGAACCTAGACCTATCAGTAAAGAAGTAGTTGTTGAAGAAATGTTTGACAACATTGATGTATTATTCAATGAACCTGAACCAAGTGAAGAAGAATCACAGAAGACAGATGAGAGAGTCACACCTAATGTTCCAAAATTCACATCTAGATACCATTCAAAAGAAGATATCATTGGAGATCAGAATAGACAATTCATGACAAGATCTAAAGCAAAATTTTCAACAGTTGATGAAGTGGTATGTTTACTTTCACAAATTGAACTGTTAAGTGTTGAAGATGCATGTAATGATTCAGATTGGCATGAAGCAATGAAAGAATAATTATATCAGATAGTTAAGAATGATACATGGGAATTGGTCCCTAGGCCTAGTGACAAAAATGTGATTGGAACCAAGTGGATATTCGGAAACAAGATGAATGAAGATGGTATAATAGTAAGAAACAAAACAAGACTAGTATGTAAAAGATATGCACAGAGAGAAGGAATTGATTACTTTGATACATTTTCCCTTGTAAGAAGATTGGAAGCCATAAAGTTATTTCTAGCCTATGCAACATTCAAAGACTTCAAGGTATATCAGATGGATGTCAAATCAACATTCCTGGATGGAGAGTTGAAGGAAGAAGTTTACATAGAACAACCTGAAGGATTTAGTTTATTAGATAAACCAGACATGGTATGAAGACTGAAGAAATCACTCTATGGACTTAAGTAAGCCCCTAGAGCATGGTATGAAAGACTAGATGGTTACTTGACAAAGATTAGATTCAAGAAAGGAGCAACAGATTATAACTTATTCATAAGAGAGACACCTGAAGGATTATTACTAGTTGCTATTTTTATTGATGACATTATTTTTGGTGGTAATGACAAGCTTAGTGCATATTTTTCCAAAGAGATGCAAAGCGAGTTTGAAATGAGCATGATTGGATCTATCAAGTACTTTTTGGGATTGAATGTGCAGCATACAAACAAAGGTATATTCATTAATCAGTCTAAATATGTGAAAGAAATATTAAAGAAGTTCAAGATGGATGATTGCAAGCCAGTAAGCACCCGTATGATAACAAGAAGAAAAATTTCAAAAGATGACGATTCAACAGCAGTTGAAAAGACTCTATATAAGTCTATGATTGGTAAACTCATATATCTTACTCAATCTATACCAGGTATTTCTAATGCAGTTAGCATTGTTGGTAGATTTCTAGCTGAACCTAAACAAAGTCATCTAATGGCAGTAAAGAGAATATTTAGATATTTGAAAGGCACTATAGACTATGATTTATGATATCCTAACTCAGAGAATATAGAACTTCATGTGTATATAGATGCAGATTGGGCAGGTTGCATTGATAACAGAAAGAGAACCTCAGGAGGAGTAGTATTTCTTGGAGACAGACTATTTTCTTGGACAAGAAAGAAGCAGAATTGTATTTCTCAGTCAACAGCAGAAGAAAAGTATGCAGCAACAACATTAAATTGTTCTACAATTGTTTGGATCAAGCAGATGATAAAAGACTTTGGAATTCAGATTTGATTATCCTATTATTATTCATTGTGATAACACTAGCACTATCAATATAACAAAGAATCCTGTGATGCATGTAAAGACAAAACACATTGAGATAAAATATCACTTCCTAAGAGAGAAAGTTGTAGAGAAAGAAGTAAAATTGGATTATGTGAGTACTAAAGAATAGTTAGCAGACATATTCACAAAGCCTTTGCTGAAGGATACATTTGAGTATCTCAGGGAGAAGTTGGGAGTAATTCTCTTCCCTGGATCTGATTAGAGTTTGTAGTAGTGCATCAGTCCTCAGTGACTAATGAATGGTTGACTACTCTACTTTAGGAGTAGTGCCTGTGCTTATTTGTTTCTGGAACCCTTTTCCATTGATGTCAAAGGGGGAGTATATAGTCATGAAAAAAAAAATAGTTGGAGTATGAAGTAAGGGGGAGTATATAGTAAGAAATTGTAGCAGCAAATATTCAGAGCATTCAATAGTAGATGGAGAAATCATTAATGGAGAGTATGTTTTTGAGGAAATGGAGAATGTTATTATACTTTTGGATTGATGGTGTTTTTCATTTCATATGTTTCCATCAATACCAAAGGGGGAGATTGTTGGAGATTTTCTAGCAAGCCTATCTTGACTGTATGTTTATCATTGATGACAACATATGGTAAGTAGCATGCATCGAAGTTATATGCAGAGAGCCTTGAGAGTATGTTGTATGGGTATGTTATCAACATAATATCATAGACACAGAGGTTGATTCAGAGTACAAACAGTTGTGCAGTTGTTTGTAACAATAGTGTTCCTGACAGTGTTACAGGCAGAGTTCTGTATGTGATTCATAGTATGGTTAAGTTGGAGCCTTGCACATTTATATTTGTGTTGTAGACATGTTTGTGAAGCTATGTTTATGGCTGCAGAGTCAGTTGTGTAGTTGAAGTTAAGTTATTATGTTTCTATTTTCTAGTTACAGTTTCAGGAGATTATTTGGTGGAGCCGATAGTGTTTGTATTGTTTTAGTAGTTGTTCTTATCATTATGGTATGTGTGTTTGGTTTTGTGTGTTTTTTATGAGCTAAGGTTGTTTTTTTAAGAGCGCATAATGTATTTTAGCTTGTAAGTAAAGTTTCAATTAATTTGGTGGAGCCAACAATGTGAAGCGATGCGTCTACTCATATTGAGTTCTACGGTCCTATTTGTGTTGCGTGCTTGGTTTAGCCATTGGAGATGTTATTGGAGACTTGTATTGTTTCTCTAATATGATTTCAAGAAGGTTCTAACAAGCCAACTTGATTATATCTTATGGAGAAGGATACTTATAACTGGTCAGTTATGATCGCAAGAGAAGGATAAGAAAATGAAGTGAAGAAAATAGTAGAGCAGAAGGTGAAAAGTATTGGGCTAGTAAAGCTATATCAATCATCAGTTGAAGATCTATGTGAAGAAGTAGAAAGTGTATACTACTCATTGGAACTGATCAAAATAGTAGGTCTAATTCACAGTTCACCAAGATCCAGATATAGTGTGTATCTATTATGCAGAAGGTTACAACCTTCAGCATTTGAGAAGTGTGCTCTTGGACAGTGTGTCCTCACCGTTAATAGGGTTATTTATAAAAGAATCCTAACGTGGTTTGACCTTTAACCAGGTCACTATACTTCATGCATTGTAAAGATCAACTCCTAACAAGGTTGTAAGATCTTCTAACAGGGATCATTATACTCTAGTGCAGTTTATAGTGGGTGCTAATTCCCACCGGGGTTTTTACCTATTTGGGTTTCCCTGTAACCAAAATTGTGGTGTTGTGTTAAGTGTTATCTTGTTGTGTTTATGCTTAATATTTTTCTGTGCTAATTTGGATAAATAATTGAATCTTGTAGATAACTGATTCACCCCCGCCCCCCCCGCCCCCCCCTCTCAATTATCTCTTGGTACTATTCCTAACAAGTAGGAGGGAAGAAGAGAGGGGGAGAGAGAGGGGGGGGAGAGAGAGGGAGGGAGGGGGGTGGGAGTGGAAAGGGGTGGGGAAGTGAGAGGGAGAGGGAGGGGGAAGGGGAGGGGGAGGAGTAGTGACAGGGGTAGCAAGAAGAAGAGAGGGGGGGAAGAAGAGAGAGGGAGGGAAGAATAGAGGGGGGAGTGGGAGGAAGGGGGATTATGAAGGGGTGAGAGAGACGGAGGGAGGGGGAGGGAAGGAGGGGGAGGGGAAGTGAGAGGGGGAGTGAGAGGGAGTGAGGGGGATAGGGAGAGGGATGGGGAAAAAATAACAGAGGTGGAATGAGGGGGATGGAAGAAGAGAGGGAGGATGAGAGAGAGAGAGAGAGAGAGAGAGGGAGAGAGGGAGGGGGGAGTGAGAGAGGGAGGGGGAGAGGGGGAGAGGGAGAGGGAGTAGGAGGGGGAGGGGGAGGGAGAGTGAGAGGGGAGAGCGAGAGAGGGGGAGAGGTAGAGGGAGTGGGAAGGCGAGAGAGAGAGAGAGACTAGTAAAGTGATAATACCCAAGATTTGTTTAGAAACATTATGAAATTCATAGATAGGAATAAAATAAGGTTTAATTGATGAAATATTAACCTTAATTTTATACAACAAATCAATACTACACATATTAAGACCATATCCATTATTAACTAAAGTTCTTTGATTAATATTACCATTGATAAGATGGTGTGCAACAAGGGGGTATAAGTGGCCACTTTTTTTTTCTAAAATTGGGTAAACCTGAACTTCAAAAAGAATTTGGAGGGATTTTCACTCAAAATTAGAAGATGTGTAAAGAATAGGAATTTTAGTACTTTGAATCTATTTTCTAAACTATTGATTTTTTTTAATGGATAATACTAAGAGGGTCAAACCCTTCGGGCATGAAAACCTATTCCTGATTTTTTCAGAAAAACATAACATAGCTATTTTCATGCGCTCAACAAAAGATATAGTTAGATTTAATATTTTGAAAAACTGTTTGGTAGGATGGTACATAAGAATGAGATCTATAAGCTGTGTAGTTTTCCATAATTTTTTGTTGAGTACTTTTTTTGTAATAATTTTTTTAAGTGACCACATCCTGAAAATATGGTACATGTTCATGTGTTGGGCATAACTTGCATCAAAATAATAGAAAATACAATCTTATTAGTTTAAAAGTGTATAGATTCAAGTCTAGAACAATAATATGTAATTTATTTTGCAATTGGTTGAGTAGATAAAAAGTTATTAAAAAAATGGTAGACATATGTTTGTGAGGCCTGTCAGGACACTGGTAAAGAAAATTATATTTCACTATGTTAATGTTGCCCAAAAATTGAAAAATTTACATGGTTAGAAAAATGAGAAGATGTAAGATTATGGTGGTAATTTCAGAGATACCGACTTGATCATTTATAAACTTGATGTGGATGAAGTTGAGAATTCATGTTGGAAGATGAAAAAATGTGTAAAGGGACTAAAATGGAGGGAAAATGGGCTTTCAAGCCTTAGGGTCATTTACTAACCCTTTTTCCAATCCTAAAATGCATACAAGTTTTTGTAGCCATCATAACCCGCTCCTGTTTTGAAAAGAAAAAAGTACATTTCAAAATTTTCAAAATCCGTACGTGTTTCAAAGATGTCAAGACATGAACTTTATATTTTACAGAACATGCATGGGTTATGAATATATAAAAACACATGGTCCTAAATTAAGAATACACTAAATTGTATGTATATAATATATGTCTATGTTTGTATATATACATATCTATAGTTTTATATTCATATATTTATATAGATATACATATATGTATGTATAAATGTGTTCCTCTCTCTCTCTCTCTCTCTCTCTCTCCTCATTTCCTTCTTGGGTTCCTATTTTACAGAACCCGTACGAGTTATGGAAAAGTAGAGTTGAACCTCTAATTTTTCATAACCCGTACGAGTTATGAGGAAAATTTTAACTTTGGTTTTAGGTTTCCATAACCCATACTCGTTATGATAAAATATCTATATAAAATTTTCCCAATGGCCTAGAAACCAACACTACAAGTTGTTTGAAGGTTCCACCGCACTATTTGGCATTAGTTTTCATGACAGTAACAATCAAGTTTGTATTTTGTTTTTGTCAATTTTTCTTTGAAATCATTGATTTGATTTTTTTTTTGGTTTGTTATTTTAGATTATAATAAAATGATGCTCATTTGTTGTTTACTTTCTATTTGATTGTGGATTTTCATCATGATGTTATCTACATAGGACAATCAATATTAATGTAATGGGAAAGAACAAGAGAGGAACAAATGAACAATGAGAGGCAACAAAGATAAGACAAAGGGAGCATATGAGGAGGTTACATGGAGGTATGATATCTTATGCACCTAATTCTAGTGATGAACATGCAACAATCCAAATTGACATGATAAATGTACCTAATGCACCAAATCAAAATGATCAACATGCACCAATTCAAATGCACATGACGAATGCACCTAATGAATGCAATGAACATACTCCATTTCAAATCAATGTGATGAATGCACCTAATGAATTTGAAGAATATACACCACTTCAATTTGATGAGATTAATGCACATAATGCACCTAATGGAAACCAAGAGCATGCACGTATCTTAACACCTCCTAGAATAATTCATAGAAAACCAAAGTTTCTAATTGACATTGATGAAAATATTGTGAGGCCAATGCATGATAAATTTTTTGAAAGAACTTGTAGAAGAATGGTTAAAATAATTTGGAATAACTATTTTGAAAATTTAAACTAAAGTGGAAGATTCCAATTAGTTTTTGAAATGATTAAAAATATGAAATTTAGAGAAACAATGAGAATTTTTGGGTTAAGAACAACCAAAAATTGTAGTGAAAGAACTATTATGAGAAATCTATTTGATGCATACCAAGCCATTAGTAAGAAAGAATGTACAAAAGATGCCAATGTTACTCGACGTGTCCTCACATCAACCGTAATGGGAAATGAGTCATCCTGTGCATGTTAGATGCCAATTTTAGTATATAAAAGGTGCAATGAGCTTCCATGTGCATATTAGATGCCAATTTTTATGTAAAAAAGGGAAATGAGTTATCGTGTGCATGTTAGATGCCAAATTTTGTATATAAAAGGTGCAATGGGCCTGATTTGCAAATATATTATTGAAATACATGTATTCAATCCTCTCAATCCCTACCTTAGAAGAATTTGGCGTTTACTTTTGAACTTTATCTGGGTATGTGCAGGATCATGGTATGCCAAAACATGGTGATGTGAAAAACATAAACTTTTCACTCATCCAAAAGTGCACTAAAAATTTTGTTGGCTTTTTAGCATGCCTGGGTGTCAGTACACCTGGCCAAGCCAAAAGCCAAAGCATAGACCTAATCGGATATCTGATAATATCAGATATCCGATTTTCACTAGTAAATTATATTTGTATCCCGCGGTCGCGTTCAACATTTTCATTGTGAAAACATTGAACACATCTCAAAGGGTTTCACATATCCGATAAAATCTCATATCTAATTTTCTCAAGATCAATAGGTAAGTTAAATTTTTAAGTTTTTATTGTTTCTATTATTTTTTAATTGAAATTTACAATTTTTTATATAAAAACTAGGGTTTAAATGAGATTCTTTATTATTTTTAAAATTGATTATAATTGTCTATTTGGCTTTTAATTGTAATCAAACATGGACTCAAACCAATCAGAAAACCCTCCTAATGATCCCTCAAATAATCGAGAACCACCTCCAAACAATCCCCCACTTTCAGAAGACCAACCAGTCTCAAACCCTTGACATTTAGAGGATCTCATAGGAGACAATCTAAATCAGCTTAGAGGATATTAGACCACATATGCCAATATCCCCACATTGTGCCCCATGTTTTCCACGTTGAACTCCATTATTGAAAATATGGAGAAACTTATAGAGAAACATAATGTTGCACTTCTTTGGCACGATTTGATGCATGCCCAGTTTGACGATGGGCTTGACTATGATCAAGTTATGAACCTAAATCTAACAAAACATGACATATGTAATCTTTTTGTGGATCCCAAAATTGGTTTAAAAGTGGACCCTAAAAAACCCAAGTTGTCAATTAAATGGTGCACAAATGATGCAATACATGACAACTTTTGGGACCGTTGGTGGATGGTTTTTGATAGAACACCCCACATCCAAATAAAAAACCACCCCACAACAATTTGGATGTCCCATTCTATTTCATAAAAAATTGTATGTTGAACTTGTGCTCAGTCACAAGGTAAATTATTGGAGCATGAGACTGAACCAGGGTGTAGGCTTAGGCACTCCTCAGGATAGGCCATGGGCCTACCAGGTGAAATCCCGCACATATGTCCCCCCTCCTGAGATTTCACCACCTCCTACAGTGCAACATCCTAATATTATAGTTGAGGCCGTCTCATAGACTATTCAAGCCATTCACACCTTGAGTGATCTATTGGTTACATAGAGCGTGACATTGTTACCTCCTTGTGTTGATGCTTTTGGCCCTTCCACATCCTCCATGAGCTTATATGTTTGTGTTCCCCACACTTGAATTATGTGCAAGAATTTGTGCTTAGGTCCCATGAATGATAGTGATTCATATAACTACATCTTTGAGGTGGACGATACTACACAACACACTATGGGCATTGAATCACCTTAGGAAGATGCGCATCAGGGACATACAGAGCCATGGACTCCTACTATTATGGTAAGGGTAAAAAGTTCACTTGTTACATTGTATTTAATTTTAAATGTTTGTATTTTTAGTAGAATTTTCTTATAATGATTTCCCACTTATGTTTTTTTATTTGTTCCATTTATGTTCACTTGATGACAGAGGAGGAGATGGCACATGTGGAGGGGTCCATGCTTTAGGCCATATCATTTGGCCTTGAAACAACAACAATACATACATTTTAATGTAGTCATTGGTTTCCTTTTATTATAATAGTATATACATGAATTTTTTACTTTTTACAATCATCTTATTACATATTGATGTAGGTGTCACCAGTTGCCACTGGGAGGCAATGTGAGGGGGTTCAGGCATCTGGAATTGACAAGGGGAAGGTAATTAAGTAATTTAGATTGTTTATGCATACATGTATACTTGTCAGTTGTGCGTACTCATTTTTAATTAGCATGGTTTATTAGACAGAAGGTGGTGTCTGATGAATGTGTGTGAGATTTTAAATGGATTAACTAGTATCTTGTACAATAGTGTTTGGTTGCAGGGATATGCAGGATAGATGGTGGTGGAGAGACCACAAATGGTGGTAAATATTGATTGAAGGTGCATAAAGCAACACCAGTCATTGTTGTGAGCATATACTCCAAAGGATGAGTATATTTTGTGATTGATCTATGCTATTGGGGTCCATAGGGATGTGTTAGATCCATTGTAGGGATCTAGAGAGATTTGCAAGAATCTTTTTGAACAAGCCCTAGCCTAGAGACCCTAGCAAGGAGGGTTTGGTACCTAGAATGATAGGACATTATTTTCTCAATAACAGTTTGACAAAATCTTGATGTAGAAGCATCATTCCATGAATTTTATTATTTATTCTCATGGAATGATGTGTCTTTGACATGTATAATAGAGTTTTAACATGATACATTGCAGAAGAGTTGATTTTACAAGGTGATCACCGGATTTGTGAATTAAACTTTGAAGGATTTGCTTGGTTGAGAGCATCAGATATACATGAATAATGTAGCACATAAATTTTGAATTCACTTAAATGATGAATTACAGATGTGAACTGATGAAGGGTGCTCCCTTAATACCACAAACACATAACAGAAATAGAGAAACAACAACAATATGCAAGAACAGAAAATTGGCTTCTTATTATCTCCACAAATGTGGAATTACAAACTTTCAGAATTACAATAAGCAAAGCCACATGCGCATTCCCTTACAATATTCTGTAGGACAAAGCCTTGGATCAATACCCAGATCTACTACCCAAAACTGTCCTGAACTACCTAAGACAACACTACAACCTTCCTTATATAGGCAATTTTCCACCACCTAGGAAGGTTCCAAAATTTTAGCCAACAAGGCCGATCAAACTTAGAATTATTTTATTTTACAATTTATTACATCAAAGTTGGCTCAAAATAAATTTTGAAACCCAAACAGAAATTTTGAAAGAAATTCATTTTCTGCCATTTCAGGTGACCCAACTTTCGAAGACCATAAGTCATCGCTAGTTGACCCGATTGACTATTATAACCCCATTCTGGAAAGGCCACAAAGTGCTCTACAGGCTTGACTGGAATAAGTCCCTGTCACCCAAATTCTCAACCTCATCCGGGGCCTCTAAAGCCTTCAAAACTAAGTTCAAAGTTTTTGTACCCTATTGCCAATACTGAAAATCTTCAATATCTACAAAGCTAGACTTGATCTATCAATGAAACTTTACTGGCAGGCTGATATGACCAAAATGAACCTCCAGGGAAGAAATCAGAACATTCCAAGATCAGATGACCAAATTACTAAAAATAGAAAGTTTCCATAAATAGCAGCTCTGCACAAGATAGCCCTTATTGAATACAAAAATAGAAATATTTTTGGGTGATGCAAGATTGCTCTTACACCCAAGATGCTCCTGCATCAGACACCCAAGGTAATTTGAGAAGTGACCCTATCATGACTCAGGTGTGTAGAGGAAAACCAAGACAGTTAACCTCCTCCTTTGTTAGCCATGATGAATCTTCAACAGGTCATCCTTTCCATTTGACCAAATACTCTTCATATGTCATGTTCCTTGTGCTTCTGCCAACACAACTATCCAGTATGTCTTCAATCTCCTTGATATCTGAACTGGTTGCTGGAATACTCCACTGTGCTACTGTGATCTCATCTTCAACACCTCCTTCATGATACTTTGTTAAATTTGAAATGTTAAACACTGGTGAAATATTCAGCTCAGTAGGCAATTCTACCTCATAGGCATTTCCTGAATCATGCTTCTTCAGTATCTTACATGGCCCAAACTTCTTCATTTTTAACTTGTTATATGTACCAACTGGAAATCTCTCCTTCTACAAATGAACCATGACTTCATCTCCAACCTAAAATTTCTCATCTCCTTTTCTCATCTACCTTAGCCTTATACTGCACATTCATCTTGGTAATATGCTTCCTCACCTCCTCATGGATGTTCTTCAAAATCCTTAGCTTCAACACTACTTATTTCTCCTTTATCTATCTTTCTCAACTCAGATGCATTTCTTGGACTACTCCCATATACAATCTGTGGATGATGTGATGAACTAAACTTCAAATTTGTCTTCAACTCTTCACTTTCTGCTAGTGTCATTCTATGTGCTACCTTATTTGTTAAACTAGCTCCTGGAATCAAGTCCATTTGATGACTGATCTTTTTTACTGGTGGTAATCCATCAGGCACATCGGATACAATATCTTGAAACTCATTCAATAATTTTGTAACTTCTACAGGTACATCTTCTACTTCCTCTTTCCCAGCCTTTGGAATTAAGGTAAAACACATATGCTCATGCCGCATACCATCTAATAAATTTCCTCTATCAACAAAAGTTATTCTTGCATTACCACATATCTTTTCTTCTATTTCCTTCAATGGTTTTAGCTTATGTCACACTCTATCCTTTGTCAGGGAATAGGTATTCGCACGACTATCATGTACAACACATCTGTCAAACTACCAAGATCTACCCAACAACATATGACATGCATCCATAGATATGATATCACATAGTACCTCATCTTGGTACCCATCGATCTTGAACTTCACTAGGCACTATTCACTCACCATGACCTTGTGGTCATCCTGCACCCAGGCAACCCGATATGGATGTGGATGTTTCTGCCTCTTGAGCTTCAACTTTGTCACCATCTCTTTTGACACCAAATTATCAATACTACCACTATCAATAATCACATCATAACACTTACCTCACACTTGCACCTGGTGTGAAAAAGGCTCCTCCTTTGCTTAGGTTCATTCTCACCACTCAACAGGACTCTTCTGTTAATCAATGTTTCTCCTCTTTCAGCATCTTTAGAATTTGATGATCTGGAATCTTCATTTATATGTGCAACTCTGGCTTGGACTTCATTCCTCCTATTTTTCCTTCCTTGGCTTTGAGGACATTCAAATGCCCTATGACCTTCTTCTCCATAGTGAAAACATGTTCCACATAAGCCTCCTCTTCCAGATCCTTGTCCTCTTCCTCTTCCTCTCTGATCTCTATCATTCTGATCATGGAAATGATCAAAATTATCTCCTCTCTGATTCTGACTGTTACTAGCCTCATCCTACTTTTTCAGATCTTCATTTTGATCTCCATATGACCATCCACCAGATCTTCCATCATGACCTCTTCCGCTTTGTCTACTCTCAAACTTCTTGTTCAGCTTTTCCTCTACTTTTAGGGAAAATTGGTATGCCTCTTCAATACTGTGTAGGATTTATGCCTTAAGTATATTCATGTATATTCAAGTACATTCTTCATAACCTAAATTTATGTGTATGGTCCCACTTTGCCTCTTGACACACCAAAATGCTCGCCAACATATGCAATGGTGCTTAGTTCACCTTGGGGACACTTTGGTCTAGCATGTTCATGTGTAAGAAAATTTAGGTGTGGAAAAAGCTTCCTACGCTAATCTCTATAGGAGAGTATTGTGCAAATTCTTATAAATCTTTACAATTTCAGATTCGTTAACTACTTTAACAAAGATATTGCAACCACATACAATGCATACAGAAAAATAGAGAATGACACAATGATATACCTCGGGGAAAACCTTTCAGTAAAAAACTCCAGCACTCCAAAACCTGCAAAATGTATTATCTTCAACACAAAAATTACAATACACTTGCAATGCAAGTTCTTTCAGGAAATGAGAGACAAAGCCAACAAGACTTAAATTTTTGTTATATCTCTCCCATAGGAGCAGCATCATATATATAGACTCCTCTAGAGCCAAAAATAGGCACAACCACCAAGACCCATGCACAAAGCCACATGTACACAGTTGTTACATGCAATCCCAAGAATAGGCGTCCATCCCTAGAATAGACTATGACAGCTTGTCATAGAATTCGCCAAAAATAATGGTCACAAGAGAAGTGTAAGAGAATCTGTCATACCAACCTATTTTTGGCATATTCTCTTACACACACCAACCACTTCTTGGGCGCCCAAATAGGCCCAAGTCATAAGATGCTCTTACACCTGTCATAGCACATTCCTTAAATAATTCTTATGCGTCATAGGAATCCGTCATGACCATTTCAGTCATGATCTCCTTACGCACAAGATGTCGACACATCAAGTGGAGTGACACATGTACACTCACACTTAATTACATTATTTGCAAAAAATACATTTACAAAACAAATAATAAGAATAAGAATTATCCAAGGTTGAGACACCTTATTCCTAACATTCTCCCACTTGTCGAACACCTTGTAAGAGCAACAGGAACATAATAGGAACTAACCGCTATAGGCCAAAAGGCCCATAGACTCTGAACACCATCTAAACTTCTCAGTGCCCACTAGTTTCATTAATGCATTTGCAACATTCTTCACAGTATCTACCTTCTCCAAATTTACCTTTCCATCTTCCACCATATCTCTCACAAAGTGAAACTGCACATCAATGTGCTTCGTTCTGGCATGGAAAGTTGGATTCTTTGCAAGGCAAATAGCGCTCTGACTATCACACCAAATAGTAATCTGTTCTGCATCAACACCAACATCAGAACACAATCTTCTAAGCCAAATGGATTCTTTACAAGCATGAGTAGCAGCCATGTACTCAGCTTTTGTAGTGGACAAAGCAACCACAGGTTTTCGCTTACTCATCCAACTGATGGCACCACCAAACATAGTGAACACATAAGCACTAGTGGATCTCCTACTGTCAATATCACCTACCCAATCTGAATCCACAAACTCATGAATACAAATTGAATGCAGAGATCCAGAAGAGTTACCATGATAACATATGGAGTAATCTGATGTACCCCTCAAATATATGAATACTCGCTTAACTGCATCCCAATGTACCCATCCAGAATTAGCCATAAACCGACTCAGGACTCCCACTGCTTGGGCAATGTCTGGTCTAGTATAGACCATACCATACATAAGACTGCCAACTACACTAGCATAAGGTACTCTACTCATGTCCTCCACCTCACTAGGAGATTTTGGACAATCATCTACAGATAACTTTGTTCCCACAGAAATAGGAACACATAGTGGTCTACAATCTGCCATGCTAAACCTGTCCAACACAGACTTCACATACTTACTCTGACTCAACCAAAGTTTTCTGTTAGACCTATCTCTATTGATTTCCATACCCAAGATGTACCTAGCTGCCCCAAGATCTTTCATCTCAAACTGTGCTGACAACTGAGATTTAAAATCAGAAATCATACCCTTACCCTTCCCAAACAGCAACATATCATCAACATATAATGCAACAATAAGAAGGCGATCATTTTCAACTCTAAAATAAACACAATGATCTAATTTTGATCTTACAAATCCAATTGACAACACAAAGGCATCAAACTTAAGGTACCACATCCGAGGAGATTGCTTCAAACCATATAGAGATTTCTTTAATCTGCAAACTAAGGATTCTTTACCTTTAACAATGTAGTGCTCAGGCTGTGACATATAAATCTCTTCCTCCAAATCACCATGAAGGAAAGCTATCTTCACATCCATCTGTTCTATCTCTAAATCATATGACGCAGCAAGAGATAATAGAAATCTAATAGATGTCAACTTTGCAACAGGAGAGAATATTTCACCATAATCTATTCCCTCTACCTGTGAATACCCCTTTGCAACCAATCTAGCTTTATACCTTTCAACACTGCCATCTGCACAGAATTTCTTCTTGAACACCCATTTACATCCAACAGATTTTCTCCCTTTAGGCAAAGGTACAAGGTCCCAAGTTTTGTTTTTCTCCAATGAAGCCATCTCATCATCCATAGCCTCAATCCAGGAACCTACATCTTCCATGCCCAAAGCCTCTTTCACAAATCTAAGCTCATCAGTGTTAGTAATCAAAGCAAAGGCACAACTGGAATCTAACATAGAATAACCAAACCTTTCTGGTTGCTTTCTTTCTCTCATGGATCTCCTCAAGGGCTGAGGTTGAGGTTGTTCTTCCTCTTCTTCTGAACTATCAGAGCTTCTAGAGCTCTCCTCATCATTAGACCCAACATGGTCTCTCTGTTCAGTCTTCTCAGGGGTAGGAGGCAACTGAACAACATCTTTTTCCTTTTCTTTTTCATCTGGTTGTAGCCAATAGGAGAAGATGTTAGCTCTCTCAAAATAATATTTCTACTATACAACACCTTACTAGTCACGGGATCCAAAAGCTTGTATCTTTTCACACCAACACTGTATCTAATGAAAATACATTTAATAGCTTTATTTTCCAACTTAGATCTTTTCTCCTTTGGAACATGTGCATAAGCTTCACAACCAAAAACATGAAGATGTCTAATTGAAGGCTTCTTACCAGACCACACCTCCATAGGTGTCTTACCAACAAGGGCTGATGTAGGAGATCTGTTAACTAGATAGCAAGCAGTGGCCACAGCTTCAGCCCAAAAACTTTGTTCTAAAATAGCTCCACTAAGCATACTCCTAGCCTTCTCCATCAGTGTCCTGTTCATTCTCTCTGAAACTCCATTTTGTTGTGGGGTATAAGGAGTTGTCTTATGCCTCTCGATACCTTGTTCTTTACATAACTATTCAAACTCTGCTGAGCAAAACTCACCACCATTGTCAGTTCTCACACACTTAATCTTCTTACTAGTCTAATTCTCTACAAGAGCTTTAAATTCCTTGAACCGACTAAAGAATTGTGTCTTACTTTTAAGGAAACAAATCCATGTCCTTCTACTATAATCATCTATGAAAGATAAAAAAAATACAGACTTGGAGATTGAAGGAACTTTTATAGGACCAAATACATCATAATGAATAAGATCTATAACATCAGAAGATTTGTGAGAACTAGAGTAAAACTGAACACAATTTTTTTTACCATAGACACAATGTTCGCAAAAGCCAAACTCGAGATTGCAATCATTTAACCCCTCAATGAGATTTTTATTTTTCAGGGTTTTGAGACCCTTTTCACCAATGTGGCCAAATCTCATATGCCACAACATTGTCTTTTCTGCAGGAAGCTTACCTTCCAAAGTATTTGCACTACCATCGAAACCAATAGCCAGAGACTTCTTCACTGCTTGTTTAGATGGTGAGGATGAAGAACTATTACATAGAGGAATACATGCATCTAGCTGAAATAAGGTACCTCTCCTAGTACCCCTTGCAAACACTATCAATCCTCTCATCATCTTGCATCCTTCTTTCAAAAAAACAACTTGCACACCTACATCATTCAGCATACTTACAGATAATAGGTTTCATGCCAAACTTGGAATGTGCATAACTTCGTTGATTCCCTTTACTCGTCCATCAATAAATTTGATAGTGACCCTTCCGTGTCCAACTATCTTTAGGTGAGAATCATCACCCAAGTACACCTTTTCACCATCGAACTCTTCATATTTTGAGAACCAATTTCGATGAGAGGTCATGTGAAAAGATGCACCTGAGTCAACCAACCACACATCATCAGATGCATGGGCTACCAAAGCTGCGATGAATGCATCGCCATCTTCTTGAGATCTTTCTGAAGCTTAATCTAAACCTTTCTTCTTCTTCTTCAGCTCTTTGCAATCTTTACGGAAGTGCCCAGATTTATCACAGTTCCAACATTTTGCCTTGGACTTATTGGAAGTCTTTGACTTCCCACGAGATTTGGATCTACCCTTATTGTCATTTTTCTTCCCTCTTTCAGTGGATCTCCCATGAACAGCAAGGGCTTCTTTTTCTGAAATGGAAGCCTTTCTCCACATCTCCTCTGATAGCAGCGAAGACACCACATCATCCATTTTGAAGGTGACTAAAGTGCTTCTGAGAGCCATCACAAGATGGTCCCATGAATCTAGTAAAGAACACAAAAGTGTGTAGCAATGATCCTCCTCCTCTAACTTGACACCAGCTGATGTCAATTGTGTAGCCAGCAGATTAAATGCATTTAAATGATCTGTTAAGGATCCACCTTCCTCCATTCACAGAGAGTACAACTTCTTCCTTAGGAACAACTTGTTCACCAGAGATTTGGCCTGATACATGGCCGCAAGTCTTTCCCACAAACTATTTGCGATTTTCTCATCTAGAACATTCAGAAGGACTGCATCGGTTAAACAGAGTCTTATGAGACCCTTAGTTTTATGGTCTTTGATATCCCAATCTGCTTGAGCTATAGTTACTGGTCTTGTAGCACTTGAAGTCACTTCCCATAGGTCACGATCTTCCAACATGTCTTCCATCTTGAGTTTCCACAGCTTGAAATTAGTGCCATTAAATTTCTCCACCTCCATTCTTTCGTATGATGAACTTGCCATCTCAATCTACAAATAAGATTCAGAATGCTCTGCACAAAACTCCCACTCAAACTTGAGATCAACTCAAAAAACCCTACCCAACAACTAGGATCAAAAGTTGATCAAGCTCTGATACCACTTGTAAGGAAACTCAGGTGCGGAAATAGCTTCCTACGCTAATCTCTATAGGAGAGTATTGTGCAAATTCTTATAAATCCTTACAATTTCAGATTCGTTAACTAGTTTAACAAAGATATTGCAACCACATACAATGCATACAAAAAAATAGAGAATGACACAATGATATACCCTGGGGAAAACCTTTCGGTAAAAAATCCTAGCACTTCAAAACCTGCAAAATGTATTATCTTCAACACAAAGATTACAATACACTTGCAATGCAAGTTCTTTCAGGAAATGAGAGACAAAGCCAACAAGACTTAAATTTTTGTTATATCTCTCCCATAGGAGCAGCATCATATATATAGACTCCTCTAGACCCAAAAATAGGCACAACCACCAAGACCCATGCACAAAGCCACATGTACACAATTGTTACATGCAATCCCAAGAATAGGCGTCCATCCCTAGAATAGACTATGACAGCTTGTCATAGAATCTGCCAAAAATAACGGTCACAAGAAAAGTGTAAGAGAATCTATCATACCAACCTATTTTTGGCATATTCTCTTACACACACCAACCACTTCTTCTTGGGCGCCCAAATAGGCCCAAGTCATAAGATGCTCTTACACCTGTCATAGCACATTCCTTAAATAATTCTTACGCGTCATAGGAATCTGTCATGACCGTTTCAGTCATGATCTCCTTACGCACAAGATGCTGACACATCAAGTGGAGTGACACATGTACACTCACACTTAATTACATTATTTGCAAAAAATACATTTACAAAACAAATAATAAGAATAGGAATCATCCAAGGTTGAGACACCTTATTCCTAACATCATGAATGTTCTAGTGACTTCATGTTCAAAATGAGGTTGTCACTAGTGTTTATTTTTCCAACCAAAGCTAATGGTGTAGACGATTCGATGCCAGGACAAACAGTTTGAAAGAAACCCAGTGATGCAACTTTCAACTAATCCTCCCTGAAAGTTTTGGCATCAAGCAAGATTGGCATGCTCAATTCAAAAAGATTTGAATCTCCCAGAAAGGAGAGAGGTTATTGTAGGCCTTAGAAACATGGTCTTGTAGCATCTCACATTTTTTTGATACCTCTCACGAGGTCTAAGATACAAGCCTTGAAAGATCACTTCCCAATCGTGCTTAGTGAACTTTGGGAACACTTTAGTCCTGCATGGTCACGAATGTTCTAGTGACTCTGTGGTCAAAATGGGGTTGTCACTCACATTTACCCACCCAACTAAAGATAATGGCACAGACCATTTGGTGCTAGGATAAATGATTTGAAAGAAACCCAGTGTTGCAACTTTCAACTAACCCTCACTGCAAGTTTTTGCATCAAGCGAGATTGATGTGCCAAATTAAAAAAAATGGAATCTTCAAGAAAGGAGAGAATTTATTGTAGGCCTCAGAAACATGGTCTTGTAACATCTCATGGTTCACCGATAGCTCTCACGAGGTCCAAGATACGAGCCTCAAAAGATCATTGCCCAATCATGCTTAGTGCACCTTGGAGACACTTTGGTCTGACATGTTCACAAACATTCTAGTGACTTAGTGGTCAAAACGAGGTTGTCACTAGTGTTTACCCACCCAACTAGAGATAATGGTGCAGGCCATTTAGGGCTAGGATGAACGGTTTGGGAGAAACCTAGTGGTGAACCTTTTTGCTGACCATCACTACAAGTTTTGGCATTAAGCGAGATTGGCGTGCCAAATTAAAAAAAATTTGAATCTCCTAGAACATAGAGAGGTTATTGTAGGCCTCAGAAACATGATCATGTAGCATCTCATAGTTTGTCGATACCTCTCACGGGGCCTGAGATACGAGCCTTGAAAGATCACTTCCCAATCGTGCTTAGTGCACCTTGGGGACACTTTGGTCCGGCATGGTCACAAACCTTCTAGTGACTCTGTCGTTGAAATGGGGTTATCACTAGTATTTATCTGCCCAACCAGAGATAATGGTGTAGACCATTAGGTGTCAGGATGAATGGTTTGGAAGAAAATCAGTGGTGCAACTTTCAATTGACCCTATTGCAAGTTTTGTCATCAAGTGAGATTGGCATGCAAAACTCAAACAAATTTGAATCTCCCAGAAAGGAGAGAGGTTATTGTAGGCCTCAGAAATGTGGTCTTGTAGAATCTAATGATTTACCAATACCTCTCATGGGGTCTAAGATACAAGCCTCAAAAGATCGCTGCCCAATCGTGCTTAGTGCACTTTGGGGACACTTTGGTCCGGCATGGTCACAAATATTCTAGTGACTTTGTAGTCAAAAAGGGGTTGTCACTAGCGTTTACCCACCCAACCAAAGCTAATGGTGTAGGTCATTTGGTTCCAGGATGAATGGTTTGGAAGAGACCCAGTGGTGCAACTTTCAATTGACCCTCACTGCAAGTTTTGGAAGCAAATACCAAGCCTAATAAGATATCTGATAAAATCAGATATCTAATAATTTCAGATATCTGATAATATTGGATATCTGATATCTCATGCCCAATTCAACATTTCAACTTGAATGATTTTTTCAATTTTAAGTTATATATTATAAAAAAAAAATTATATTACCATTAAAATATAATAGCATAAAATTAGTATTATATAAATTTTTATATTAGTATTGTATAATATTATTATTATTTATTTCTCTATTGTATAATTGTATAATATTAGTACTAAATATTTATTAAAATATTTATATTATATGTTCAATAATACCTCAAGGAGACAAAGAGAGAGGGGAGAGAGAGAGAGAGAGAGAGAGAGACTGAGAGACTAATTGAAAAACAACTATAACTTTCAAATAGTTTATCCTTTTTGAAATCCAAAACATGCGTCACATTTTATGCTTTGCCTACTATGAGAAAAAATAAAAGTTTTTAATTTTGTAAATTTTAGAATTAGTTAAGGTGGTCAGACACCAAAAATTTTTATTCTAAAGAAGTTGTAGCAAAAAATTCATAATTAATTTTTTATTTGCCTGATAAAATTACACAAAAATATGCGTCACATCTGGGCATGAGTCTACTACTTATATCTAGAATCTTGTGAAAATATATCATCATTTTATTGTGATTAAGGTGGTCAGACATACACATACTTTTTATCATTTTCCTAAAATTTTCATACTACTACATTGAAATCTAAAATTTTGAACAATTAGACTATTTTTTTCAAACAAGGGCTAGTAGTTTAGAAACTACATTCAATTTCCTATAGATTCTATTCTTACAACTTTTTCACATAAGGTTGATAAGATGTTCAAATTTTTATGTCAAGTTGACTAATCCTAATTTTCTAACTTTTCATTGCCACTTAAGGCCATAGCTTGCTATACCATGATTTTGCTGATACCTCTCTTGTGGTCCAAGATACAAGCCTTGAAAGATCATTTCCCAATTTTTATTAGTGCACCTTACACTCTTTATCCACAAGAGATACCACACCTTTTTCTCTTGCTAAGTGAAGAGTGTTGGATTGGAGAGATAGGGTACTGAGAGGGGAGGGGTGAATCAATGCCCACAAAAACTATTCCATTTCAAACATTAATCAATAAACAGTAGTAACCTTGAACTATAACTTGAATCCATTGCATGCACCATTTATTCATTTAACTATCAAAGGTAAATAGCATGAAATGAACAATATAATAGTCACATAACTCAAGTATTTTGGTAATGCAAAAACCCTTGTTAGAAGGTAAAAATTGCAGTGGGGATGACACCCACAAACTCTTTACTACTGCAGATAGAAAAGGTTTGCCTGTTAGGGCTACAAGTGGTGATCACTTCTGATGATCTTACCTTGTTAGGAGTAACATGTTAGATTGATTAGATCTACCTAGTGATAAGATTTTAACAACACTACTTGAATGTGCACTCAGTTAGGAGATTTACAAAAAGACTATTAGGTCTACTCTATTAAGAGATTTTACCAAAACTTTGTTACAATGATTAGAAAATAACATGTATATATCTGCTAATGACAACTCTATATTGTCTGATACAGATCTATGAAGTACTGAATAGATATCACCTTTTCATGTGAATATCTCTGCTCTAAACTGCTCGGTAGCCTTGTCTGATTCTTCTTAATATGAATAACTCTAAATACTATTCTGCTTTGTCTAATAAATGGTAACTTAAAGTTGGCTAAAACTTCAAGAACTTATTTTCTTGTTCTTAGCTTCCTTGCCAAGCTCCGATGCATACATACAAAAGATTTGAAGTACAAATATATAACATACTTTTTTTTCCGCTTAGCAAAAATTAGGTTACAATATCTTAGAGAAAACCCTAAGATCTACGGTGTACAAAAATAACCTAGATCTAGCAATTACAAAAGATCATCATCGTAATTAATGATAGAATCTTACAATAAATGATCCTCGATCTTGGTAAAACATTTTGTGATTCTGTTGTAACCGTCTACATAGATAAATGCACCATTCCTAATTACTATGCCATTTTCTATGATGTTTGGTAAACACTGCCAATATTGCTCAGTAATATCTTGGCACTCGGTGTCTATTCTACTCGATGTTTACTGACGCTCAGTATCGGTGTACACTGATGCTCGGTAAAACTACTCCAGAGCTCAGTATGAACTAATATCCTTTTGTGTTCGATAGGCCTTAATTCAACTTGGTGTGAAGGCTTGTGTAATTTGACTGATTAGCATGAGTAGATTGAAGTACTTGTATTTACTGACTGAATAGCATAGGTAACCGACTAAATAACCTTTGATACTAATGACAATTTTTAATGCTCAAATAGAGATAACAATCTCCCCCTTTGGCATTAATATCAAAACCTTAAATGTATATAGACCTTATGTCTCAAAAATTATATCTCTGCCATATACACAAATACTTAAAAAAAATTCTATTACTCCCCCTCAGTGCATGCTCCCGGTAGTATGTAGTATACTTATCATTTATGTACATATTTTGGATATACATTGTTAAGTAGGAGATATTTTCCACATCAAGTCAAATTGTGATATTGCTATCAGGATTTAACTGTGTAGTTTTTTGAGTCAAAATCATTGACCCCTATTTCATGAGTAGTGGTTCACATAGTTAAATCCTGATAGCAATATCAAAATATACATTGTTATCCCCCTTTTTGATATTAATGCCAAATACAAAAAAAATGTATACTCACAACTTCTCAAAAATGTGCTGATGGGTTTTCTTTAGGGAATCCAAGAGGTTTTCCCATTCCTCTTTCAAGTTGGTGAGAGAAATGTGCTCAAAACTAACTTGTGCATGCATGTCAAAGATATTTTCCAACACATAAATTTTTGGTGTTGCAACAAGTGTTTCCACTTTGACAATGTGTTTCTCAAAAAAATTTAGGTAGGGTAGGAGCTCGGTTTGTAATTCAGTGACCTAATCACTTGTTCTTTCTTCTTGCTTCCTGATATTTTCTATCAACCGCTTGAGTTCTTGAACTCTTAATATGTGCTTTGCAAAAGCTTGTGGCTCAATTGTAGCTGCCTATGCACTGGCTTTGATTTCATTATCAAGCTTTTTAATCTTTTCACTAATCTCAACAGTGAATGTTTCCACAGTGCATAGCTTCAATAAAATCTGACTTATTAATTGAGTGATTGATTTGATCTCAGTGATTACCTCAGCTAAATTTACCTTGTTGATTGCCACTTCTTGGCTAATCTTCTCTGCCAGCTTGTCTTGAATTTTTTATTCTACCCTTTCTTCTATCCTCTTTTCAGCATCAATGTTTGGGGCATTTATCTATTTAGCAAGTGTGGCAAGTTGGTCCATTATAGGAGTATTCTCATTAATATGTACCTTTGGTACGACCTATTGTAAGATATCTCTTATATTTTCTAGTATCTCTGTGCTCTTGCATTCCATGCACAATTTATCTTGTGCAACCTTCCTTGTGCACAACTCGCCATATTTTCTTAGTTCCTTGGGGCTTAGGGTCCTTGGGTCACAATCTAGTATAACAATAAATTCCTCTAAGGTGACCGGCCCTTTTCCTTTGCCTTTCTTCTTCTTCTTCTTCTCAGGCTCTAGAGGTGAGCTCTTTGCAATCAGAACAATAGCTTTTTCTTTTGCCTTCAGTGTGTTCTGCCCAGTTGACATATTATCTTCCTTTTTCTACTCCTCGGTAACCAGTGTGTCAGTTAACTAAGATGGATCCTCTAATGTTGTGTCAGGTGGGGTAGCCTCGGTTGCTTTGGGGTCTTCTTGGCCCTTTGTTTCTATTTTAGTTGCCTCTTTTCCTTTAGGCTTGTTTGTTTTTGCACGTGTTTCGGTGCTTTGTTCCCCTATAGTATCCATTGCAAATTCATGTTGCTTATGATATATAATATGATCATTCGGACATGCATGTATTATTTGATACTCCATTCCAATATCTTTCATAATGGCAGATAATTCTCGGTACGAGCAAGGTAGAATGTTTGATGGTGGTAACAAACACTCACCTATCAACCTACAACCAAAAATATAATTTGTTAATTTAAAGAATATTAATTGTTACATGATTCACCCAATGTTAATTGTAAGGGAATTATGACTAAAATAATGAAAAAAGATGACATACCTTAACATACATGTCATTGCTACATTGGATAAACCATTCATAACCTTCAAGCTCACCAACAACAATACAATGGTAAGAAGAGTTGTTTGGGAGCCTTCATATAGGGGCTCGTGTGCCTTCTCAAATATAGGTACATCAAGGTTTGCATCAACATCATCATCATTATCATCATCATCATCTTGATCATCGTGATCTTCTTCATCATCGTGGTCTTCTTCCATGGGATCATTACCTTCTACTTCTATATTCACACCTCCATGTTCCCTCATTTGAAAATCCACATTCTCTAGATTGTCATGGTCCATGACATGAAACCTAGGGAGGTTGACCTATATGAAAATGATGACCTTATATTAACCATGACCATGATGTCATCATCAAATCATGTCTTATGTATTTTATAAATTATTAAAATACATACCAATGGACGAAATTCATTTCCCCCTTCAATGTGACCATGTTGCCTACAATGTTCCTCAACTGTTTTGATTAGATATCTTCGAGTCTTTAAGCCCTTACAAATTTTGTAAGGACAATAACATTTTCCATCACCTTTTCTTTTTAAGTTAGACCACAGTCTAGCAATTGTCTCCCTATTTTTTTGTGCGTTGATATTGTCAAACATGGTCTTTCTTGAATGGAATGACTCGTTGGTGGAAGAAGGATGATTTGTTTGCAACCTGTAGATACAAATCGTTATTGAACAACCATTTTCTCAATGCAAAGGGACATTTATCATACCAAATCAAAGTTTAGAAATGGATGGTTATGATGCTTTGCCATTACAATAATTGAGCATTCATCATTTCGTATTTGTATTCCATTTAAGTATGTCAACAATGTTCAAAATGTTGTCACCAAGTATAGACATAGGAAATAAAAAAGGGACAAAAGACAAGAAATAAGAAAAATCATTATGACTATAGAAAATCTGCATGTTCACAATACTACATGTGCATATAAGAGTTGATCAGAGAAGGTATATGCACAGGTGAAAAACATGCAGATTTATTGACCAAGCAATACTGGGAGCTCGACCCTACAACAAATGGACTTGTGATGATATTTCACAATAGTACATGTGTTGCAGGGTAAGCTCCTAGTAGTGCTTATACAAATATGCATGTTCATTACCTATGCATATGAAATAGTTCTAATGGTTACTTGAAAGAGTGGCTTAATATAAAAAAAAATGGTTACAAAGATGAGAATATGTCAGAATAATGGCAAAGAGAAAAAATATAAAAATACCACTATAATCCTTTAAAAGATCAGCATAAAAATACCACTATAATCATTTCAATTCACAAAGGCAAAGAGAAATTTCAGTTAATACCACTGACTTGATAGTGTATGTCTACTATGTCCTTGATCACAACCTCTTCCTTGCTTGATAGTGTATGTCTACTATGTCTACCTAATACATGGCATTTAAAATTAAGGGCTCTCTAATAATAACTTAGATTAAAATAAACTATAAACTAGAAAACCATCATGTTTGAATGCTAAACAAAACCAATTCAAAAAGATACAATTTAAGAATACTTGTCTATTTTGAAGTATACTTGTTAGCCATGCAATAACCAATCCCCTACATCATCTAATGTCATCTAAAACAACATCATCAAAATCTATTTAGTTTGGAAATTAGAAGGATCTCAGTATGCATGAAAGGCTCCTACCTAAAATTCTACTGTTATATGGCATTACAATAATCTGAAGGAGATAGATACCTACTATTTGCATGTTAGAATTTGTGATACTTCACTTCCAATAGTTATTTGGATCACTATTCTGATGATGGATCACGGACTATATGCCAAGATAGAGTAAAGAGTCTAAGAGGACAAGCTTCTTAGCATTTCATAATAGTGAGAGACATGGTCATGCAATTTTGAGGACATGACCAAAGAGGTTTGAGGTGTATTCTATTCAAGTTTCAAAAAAATTGGTGTATCACAAGTTCAATCTTCAAAGTGTTAGTATGATACAATTGACTAGTATGCTCTATTTTACCTATATAAGTGGTTTCCATACTTTCACTAGCATGTAACAAACATATACTATACAAGAAGCTTACAAGGACAATTTACAAGGCTAGTAATGCACACATATTGATCCACATGATAACATTTACTTCTCTCCAATAGAACAAGGTGACATAAGCTGTCAAATTTTAATGTTTGTTGTTATTTGGACCAACAAGGCATGTTCTCCTCCTTATGCCAAGATCCTAATTTTTTGCATCTATGTCTTGACATATTTTTGGGCCTTATCAAATGTTGTGTTGGTTTTCATCATGATATATTCCATAATTTATCTATTTGGTGGACAACTAATACATTATCACTTATTTTTACACATATGCTATCTTTTAACTGACCTTGTTGATCGTTTGAAAGAGTGCAAATGATACAAATAGAAAATCAAATCAATTGCAAGTGGGTGGAAGATAGAGAATGCATATGATGAAAGGAATAAGTGAACATTGCTATAGATAGAATAGAGCAAGGCACTATGATGATTGTATATCTTTAATAATCATCAAATATGTCATTACAAGGTTATAACCTCTTGTGAATATATTGTAACCATACTTCAGGTTTTCTTACTATGGTTTTTTCACCTGTTGGATTTTCCAAGTAATTTTGGTGTCGCCTTATGCAATTATGTGTAATTCTTTGTCCTTTCTATTTTATATTATTGTAGATGTATGAAACAAAGGTTTAACATAAGCTACAATAAAAAGTTCAAGAGTTTTACTAAGATACCGATACACTCCCCAATATCTTGTTGTTCAACATGTTTTTATCTTTGGATTGCCTTCATTACTGGTGTGTGAACTCTTTGCTCACATTCTTAGAATTTGTTTTCGCTTGAGCCTTATATGATCAAGCATAAAAAGAAGAAGAAACAAAGGTGTACAAGGAAGGTACAGGGTATACACTTCCAAAAGGTGTATGAGCACATGGAAACTAAGTATGGATAGCAAGTTGCAAGCATGGATACTCATGGAAAGGATAAAGATACTTACAAAAGGCATTCAACAAGGCAAGAAAGCATAGAGCATCAAGAGGCTGAGTACCAGTGTGCAAGAGACATGAGAGAACATGGAGATCTAGTTGGACGAGTTTGATTTTTTGAGCATTCCAAGAGGACTTGGAACAATTTCAAAGTTGGAGAGTATGGTGTAGGAGCACCAAGGTCACAAGCAGGAGTTATAAAGAGCACCAGGATCTCTGATGGATCCTTAGGTGGAATGGAAGCCAAATGTCCTTCTAAGGTCATTAAAACATGTAATAGGAAAAATCATGGTCATGGAATGTTAATTGGATCATATATTGATCGCATTGTAACAAAAAAATCCTAAATGTAAGCCTTTTTAGCATTGTTAAGTCTACAAGGTACCTAGGGGTCACTAGGAAGGGTGATTAATTTAATCCTAGGTTAATGGGATTATTTTATGACCTATACAGGTCCATGGAGTTATAAAATGGCCTATATAGCTATTAAAATTGATGTAAATGCACTTGGAGTGCCAAGTTTGTAATTTTCCTTAATATGGAAAAATATGGTCTAAAGGACTAAAGATATGAGTTTAGGGATACATAGGAGTTTTATAGTTTCAAATAAGTTATAAAGACACCTTAGGACTATCCCAAGTGATAGCGAGTCTAAATTTTGAGGGGTTGTCAAAAGTTAATAACTTTTGTCAACATTGTCTTTGGCAAAATGCAATATTGTTATAATAGTTAGTTAGAATAGTTGGTTGGTCAATTTTTTGAAGAGTTAGGGTCTATTTCATAGACATCCATGTGAGTGGATAGGGGAGATCATCACTGATATGTAATGGCATGAATTTGAAAGAGTTTTGATAAATAAAAGTTTACTTCTCTGCACATTTGTAGTTCACTGTCCCAAGGTACAGTCATTGTGTTTGTGACTTAAAATTCATTCCAAGATGCAATCTTGATTGGGAGATGGATTAGATTGATATTATATTGATTGGTTTTCATTTACTTGTAGATAGATTGTTATTTTGTGACGTTTTGGGACAGTAAATCCAAGTTATTCTTGACTATCCTGAACAGGGATTTTGCAAACAACACTTTGTTTATTTTGAAAGTTTAATGAATGGATTGACTCCCCCACCCCCTGTGGTCAATTTGATTGGTGGGAAGAGTCATAAAATGTATATAATCCTTGTATAGAAGTTTAAATGCAGGGATTGGAAGGTATTGTGGAGGAGAGATCACAAACATGGAGAGTAAAGTGCTAATTGGGGGTTACTAGTGTTGGGACTAGTCATGGTCTGAGAGATTCATCCATCAAAGGGCCATATTTTATGGCTTGGATGGTCATATTATATTTTTTAATGGTTTTTAAACCCTTAGTTTGATTGGGAAGTGTGTGGAGGTGTTAGATTGGAGAAGCCACAGGTGTGAAGGCCTTAAATAGAGGGTTTTGTAGTTGGGTGTTTAAAACTTGTTTTCCATTCTTGAAAAGTGGAAAATTATTGGTTTAGGATCATAATAAAAGATTTTTTTTGGTCATGGAACCCTAGAAGTAAGTGGGTGATAGGGTTGCTTTGTTAGGAGGGGCTAATTAGGCATAGGAGAAGAGCACTTAAAAAAGGAAGTCTTCACCAGTCAAAGAGTTAAAGTCTGAGATTGATATCAACTTAGGAACTCTGAAAAGGGTACTCAAAAATGTAAAAACATTCATAGGTTGTTTGGAAAGTTTGGGAGAAAAATGCTGATTTCAGTTTTGGCGGGGTTACTAGGCAAGCCAAGTAGGCTATAGTGGAAGAATGGTGAAAGATGAGTGGATAGGAGTGAAAGGGGAGTTGTAACATGTCTAATGTACCATGTTAATATGATCCATAGCATTGGGATCAAGGTAAGAAGTATGGTTTAGTTTTTGGTGTGTTGGAGGTGTAATACCCCAAAAATGGGCTATAGGTTCATTAACCTCCTACATCTTCAATTCGAACGAAATAGACATCAAAGTCTTAACCTAAGGCACATCTGCACATTATCAAATCCTAATTAATTATCCTAAATTCTGCATCAAGGAATATTCCTAGCAATATTCCTATTTATTCTAATTATCTTTAATTTAATTATTATTTGGCGATAAATCTTATTTATCCTAAAGTTTGATTAATTGAATATTCTTAATATTTAATTAATTAGATTTAATACTACCACTTAATTATTTAATTGAATTGAATTTAATTATTCCTAAATTGTATTATTTAATTTTGACAATAAAATAAAAAATCTCATGACTAATTGATTAAATTCCTATTTAATTGATTAATGTCAATTGTCAATTTTTAATAATATAGTTTTTGAATAAAGTTTGACTTAATAATTGATTAACCCATAAATCAATTGTTTTAATTTCAAAAATCAGTTAAGTTGAAGATAAATCACTTTATTTATTTAATTAATTCATGATTATTTGTGCACATTCAAAGAGCAGTTAAACTTTAAATTAGAAAATCAATTTAAGTTATCTTTTCGAAACTCAACATCTATTTTGAGTTCAAAGTTGATCTAAACTTCTGATTTGAGTTAAAAAATTGTTCTTGCATGATTTTGCATGATTTTATGAGTTATCTATTTCTAATTTCTTGTTAACTTAAAAATCAACCTGAGTTCATCAAGAGTGATTTATGACTTTTTCCATGCACCCTCAAGCCCTGGATTTCTATAAAATCAAGGCTCGGATCTTTACAAATCATCCACAGAATTTGCATACTTACTCTGGTGAATTGACATCAGAGGAATCATCAAGCTTCTTGCGAATCAACATTTTGTGAGATCAATCTTATTTTCAATTCATTCTAGTTTCATATTTCATATCATTGTTAGCTTAATTTGCATAGCATTTCAATCCATTTAGATTAATTTATTATTAGTTTTTCTCATCTTATTGCATCAAAAAAAATTTAAAAAAGATTAATTTGCATTCATATTTTATTGCTTTCATCATTTAAATCCTTCGTTTAGGTGTTGCATTGTCACTGATCTCGGTCTAATCTAAGAATACCATACTCGCACCTACTAGAAGGCAGTAAATCACCTGGTTAGCTATATTGTTCTTATTTGCATATTTTGATTTTTGCTAACCTCTAATGTTTTACTAAAGTGTTGTGTCTATAGTTAGGTATGAAATTCACACACACATTTCTGGCACCCACCGTGGGGCAACCCACCTTTACATGTTGGTTTTGATTTTTTATTTTGGAGCTAAAATCCTAAAGTTTAAAAGAGTTAATTTTATCTCCCAAACGGCTTGGATTTTAGGTCTGAAATTTTTTTTATAGGTTGGAGACATATTAGGGAAGCTTCAATAAAATATTTAAAATTTTCTGAGATGTTTTGAATTTTTAATAATTTTTTCTTGATTTTCAAGAAAAACTTAATTTCTAATGCGAATTAGCATATTTTTTGGAAATTTTTACATTTTCAGATAGTTCTTTAAATTCTACAAGGGATAAATTCTATGTTTTAAATTTGGATGCAATATAATAGCTCAAATAGTCAATTTACAAAAACTGGTCTATTTTGGTAAAATGGTTCTCTAGGGCACAAATGAAGAGATTTTCCTAAAATTTTTACATTTTTGGAAAGCTCTCTATTTTTTAGTAGGGGTCTCTATTTTTTAGTAGGGGTCTCTATTTTGCATTTCTATTTTTGTGGCCGAAATCATATCAAAAAAATTAGATCTTGTTTACTAGGTCAAATGCAACAAAAAGTAAAATTTTGTGATGGGTATGCACTTATTTTTCACATGGTTCAATGAATGATATGAGTTGTTATTTGGATTAGTTTCTAGTTATTATTTCTCCTAATAATTTATTTTCAGATCTAACCTTAGGGTTTTCATAAGTTGAATATACGTTGCATACCTTGTTTGCTTGTTTTCTTGTCGGAGAGTTTGTGGCTTGCTTGCGCGGGATTGCTTAACAAAGCTAAAAATTAGGTAAAATCTACTAAGCGCATTGCAAGGGAATTCAGGTACTCTACTACATTTGAAAACATTTCAATTTGGACATAAAATGAATATCTCATGTGTCTAGCTTGAGTGCCTTTTTTGCTTTCATAAATCAGACTTCAATTTTTGGGCTATAAAATGAACATAGATTTGCATTTTGCATATCTGTTACACATAGTAAATAGGCCCTATGAACACTATTTGTGGATGATCTTGAGAGATTGCACTTCTTTCGCTTGTTTATTCATGTGAAGCTCCTCTTGACGAAGGATCCCCTTCTAGGTAGGGAATGTACTGAGAAAGTCTCACGTTCTACTAGATTCATGTGTCTTCAACTTTTGATTGATACATTCTCTTCGGAGAGGTTGATAGATCATAAGCAGTTGATGTCATAGATCTTTGTGAGATAATCTTGGTCTTAGCATGTCAGATTAATCTATCTACTTTATCTTGGTGAAGTGAAGAGGTTAGGGGATTATGCTCTACTTTCTTTTTGGATAGTACCAAAAATCTAGATCTTTGAATCTGATCTAGTCCCCTTGTGGTATCTTTTGTGAGTCACCTTTAGAGAGGGTTAACCATAGTGGACATTCCCTTAATTGGGTCAACCACGTGGATGGAGCCTCAAGCGGTAATAGCCATTTTCACCATGGTAGCAACAACCACTATCTAAATGTCCTTGTAGAGGAAATCTTCATAGGTGTGGTCTCTTGTTGGGCTGTCAGATCTCCCTAGCAGCTCCTGATTGATTAATTTCTCAAACTGTGTCAAAACCCTGGTGTGCTTAGATTGGAGTTCACCCTCTTGAGATCACAAAAGTTTTAGAGTCAAACCATTACTACAAACCCTAGTGAGGTCAAAAAAAATTTATTTTTCTAGGAATATGTGTGTTACTGAAAAACTTTTTGGTACATACACAAGTAGTATTTCTAGGGATTAGCACAATAAGTCACTATTGCTTGTTCATGCGCAAGGATGCTTTTTCCCTTGTTCATTATTTTTAGATGATTGCTTTCTCCCCTTTCTTTCTATTCTACGTGCTTGATATCTACTTGGTTACTTGAGACAAACTTTTACATAGATCTTCAAAAACTGGACAGAAAAATTTGCAAACAAACTGATACTGAAAAACTGAAAAATTGCAAATCTGAAGCAAAAATCCTTTCTGGTGTCAAAAGTCATCCTAAAATTTCAAAACTCATATCAAAGACAAAGTCAAAGTTGTCAGAGATTGGTCAAATTTGTCAGAAATCTAATTTTTACAGCCTATTCCCAAATTCTATCAAAATAGTGAACTGATTCTTGTCATTTCTAGTCATCATTGGTCGATTTGGGTCAAATCTCAAGTGCTATGACATGTTGCTCAACATCCAAATGAACTTAAATGGTATCAAGTTGGACAAAATGACTCTTGGTCTTCTTTCTTCCACATCTCCCATGTCTTCCTAGTCTCCCATTTCCATCCTTTCTCTTCTTCCTAAACTCTTCACGTCTTCTTGATTATTTTCCTATTATTATCTAGTCTTCTTTCTTCTATTCATCTCTTTTGTCACTTCCATGCTTGATTCCTCCTCTTCCAAAACCATGAATTTTAGCTATCTTGTTATGGAACCTCTCTTGAAAATGGATGATCTCGAACTCATTGCTCAATTCGAAGAGTATTATTCCAAAAACCCATGAGTGATAAATTTATGATAAAAATAAAGGAAAAATTGATTGAATCAGACACCTTTGCTAGGATCATACACATGATCCTGTCATGACCTTCTTCTTCCAAACATCTTTCATATTAGAAGTCTTCTCATCATTCCTCATCATTCAAGTCTTCTTCCTCTGCTAGGTCTTCACCTTCCTCTTCTCCACGATCTTGTCCCTCTTCTAATTCTCCCAAGAGTCTTACTTCTCTTCTCAAGATCTACCATAATGAGCAATGTGATAACCCTTATGATACCTCTTCCACAGAAAGTGACACACCCATCTTTGAAGACTATGATGACTATGATGACGGACAATATAATGATACCTATGACACCTCTGTTCCTAAGAGTCCTCCTCGTCGTGTGCTCGTGCTTACTGAAAATGGGACGTCACATTGGAAAGATCGTGATGGTGATCCATATGATTCTGATTTTAAAAGAAACTTTGATGATTTCTGTGCACAATACCTAGATGATACATCTACTTCACTTGAGGAAGAGAAAGCTTACCACGCTAATTATAAACATGCATACTATAAGGATCTCTCCTCTAAGAACTCTCATGCTGAAAATAAGATTACACTCTCAAGAAAGATCATGTTAATGGTGAACCTTTGTCTTGTGATGGTTCTCTTCTATCCCTTACTTCCTCCAATACCCATACATTTCCTAAAGCTTCCAAGCCTATCAAATCTCTCACAATTCCTTCATCCACCAAAGGTCCTTATACTTTTCATGTGGTTTCCTATAGTTATTCTCAAGGGCTACCTCTTAAAGAAACTCAAGCTAACCTTCACTTGGCTGCAAATACTTTCAATAATGCTAAACCTAAAGAGCCTAAGCCTTTATATGCTATAATGCCTACTTCAGCTAGTCCTTCACCATCTCTTCCAAAGTCTTTCATATAATTGTAGCATGATCCCTTGTCCTTAGAAGTGGCTCCATGTCAAGAGGACTCTAAAAATGATAAAGAAATATCAAGATCAAGAACCCTCCATGTCATCCACTCCTTTTCATGATGTCTCTTATCCATTTCATGGCTCTTTTGATCTTGCACGCCCTTTCTCATGCATTCCACCATATCTTAAGTCTTCTCCTAAGCAAGATCAAGCTACCACTTACACCATTGAGCTTATTGACAATCAAAATAACCTTACTACACTTGCGCTTTCCAAAGATGATACTTCCATTAAGGTTGGTAAAAATAGTGTTGTTACTTCCAATGTTAAGCCTATTGAAAATCAAGAGAAAAATTATGCACTTATGCTATCCAAAGATTCTTGTCAAGATCAAAGTCTTCCATCTTCTTATTCTACCACTCCATGTTCATTTCTACTTTCTACTCTTCCTAAGTCTTTGCAAGCTTTGAACAATCCTATCAAAGAAGGTGCTCATATTCAAGATGTCCACGATTCTATTGAAAATCCTAATGCTCACTCTAAAGGTGTTGATGTCCTTGGTTGTCATATAAATGTTGATGAACTTGTTGACTATCCTTTTGCATCTTCCACTTCCATCCTTGGACCTCTTCCACCACTACAAAGGGCTTCACGGCTGCCTTCCATCTTGGGTCCTTATGTCCCTTTAATTTCCCCTCCTAACTCTCCTAATTCACCATCCATCTTGGGTCCTTACATCCCTCCATCTCCCATCTTTCCTCAAGATCAACATAGAAACACACCCTTGAATCCTTTTCATCCACCCACCCATCTAAACCAGTCATATCCTCCTTTTTCCACAAGTCCCAAGTCTTTTGGAAGTAACTTGAATGATCAATACAAGAAAAAGAAACAATTCAAGAATCCATCAAAAAAATAAGATCACTATGTCTCCTCTAATCGACATGGAAGCATAAAGTCAAAAGAGATATCTAAGAAAAAAAATACAAGACAAGTATGGGTTCCAAAATCCATCATTGAAGATATTCTCTCTAAATCATTAAAAAGAAATAAAAAGCCTATGGCTATATGGATTCCAAAGTCTCTCTTAAAAGAGTCTAATGTTGAGAAACAAGTGAAGTTGACATTCAAGCTTCCAAATACTTCCACTTCATCTTCTTCCAAAAACATTCTTCCATTCTATGTGCCTAAACCGTAACCTCTGCTATCCATTCACCATATTCCTTCACGTATTCCTTCATTCACGTTTCCTCCATCCTCTCGTCACCCTTCAAGGTGTGTGTTGATGTTGATCTTTCCTTCCTTTCCATCTACCCTTTCACAATCCTTCCATTCATTATCCTCCTACCTTCTATCCTTTTTCCTCATTTGCCTATTCCTCCTATCTTCCAACCTCACTCTCTTTACATAAAATCTTATCCTCCATTTTTCTCTTCCATCTCCCTTTCCCTATCAACATCTTTGAGCATATCATTTTGAATCCTTGGCATTCCATGGTTTATCCTTTCAAGGAGCATAATAAAAAAAGCTTGCCTTCTTCCAAAAAAATAAAAATAAAAAAAAATAAAAATGTGCCTTGGTGGAAACCTGGAAATAGGTGCCTTGGTAGCAAAAGTAAAGAGAAATAAATTCATCCTATGGTGAAAACCACTCCCTTGTGGCACCTTGGATAAGTATCACGATGAAAACCTGACAAGCAGGCATTATGCGTAGTTCTTCTACATATTTCATCCATTCTGTCTTCTCTCTTTGATCTTGACAATGTTGACCTATACACAAACATTTGGCTATCTTGTGAGATATTTTATGATGATCTTTCTTTCATTCCTTTCATGTTTAGCCTTCATGTCTATCTTCCTCCATTCATTTTTGCCTATCGCTATCCTTTTCCCCTTTGGTCTTGATCTAAAAAGAAGAAAAAATAAAAATAAAAGAGTAAAACACGGTGCTATGAAGCCTCTTGACATGTCTACTCCTTTGGACTACATCCTGTCCTTCTTTGGAATTATGTTTTTGTCACTTATCCTATGCTGGCCTTTCATTTCTTGTCCAAATGCACTTTACATGACATTTTTTTCCCTAGTTTGAGTATTCTTGAGGAGTTTTCCCTTTAGGATTTCTTCCCTTCATTCTCCTTCATTCTCTTGTCTTCCATCTCTTCCACTAGCTTTCTAATCCCCTTTGTTCTCCACCTTGCTAGACATTGTGACTACATGATGTGATCTTTCTTGGGAGTTCTATGCCCATTCTATCCAGGGGCATCCTTTGTACATACTGAAGTGGTACTGCCTATTGAGGTTAAAATTCCATCACTAAAAATCAAAATGCATGGTCTAGTAACTGATGATGACTACAGAGTGTCTAGGTTGCAAGAACTTGAACTACTAGATGAGCACAGACAAGTAGTGTATGATCATCTCAGAGTGTATCAGAAAAGAATGTCTAGAGGCTATAACAAGAAAGTCAGACATAGAGAATTTTAGGTTGGTGATCTAGTCTTGAGAGAAAATCCTAAAAATCAATCACATAGATAATGCAAGGGGAAGTTTGAACCCAACTGGCTAGGTCCCTTTGTTCTCACTGCTACTTTTGGCTCTGGTGCCTATCAAGTCTCAACGACTGAAGGAGAACAGCTCTGAGAACCAATCAATGTTCTCCATCTGAAGAAATTCTATGCCTAAGGCATTCAGTGTGTGGTAAAATGTCCTGAAAAAATCTTAAAAATATGAAAAAGTCCTAAAAAAATGAACATCTTGGTCAAAACCTAGCAATAGGTGCCTTGATGATTCACAAAAAAAATAAAAAAATATCAAAAATACAAAAATAATTGAAAAATATCAAAAATGTAAAAAAAATTTGAAAAATACCAAAAATATCAAAAAAAAATTGGGAAAAATAAAAATATAAAAAAATGAGAAAAAGAAAAAGTGCCTTGGTGAAAATCTGGAAATAGGCACCTTGGTAGCAAAAATAGAATCTTTGCCAAGATGGTGAAAACCTTGCAAATGGGTGCCACTTGTTTTAAAACGCTCCATCTATCAGCGCAATCTTGGTCTTTCCCAGCTTTCAATCTTGCTTTAGTTTGTACATATCTCTTGGTTTGTTCCCACATTCCTATTTTCAATAAGTCGGTCTGTACACGAATCAGCTCAAGCGTTTGTATCCTATCAATGCTTAACACTTGGGGGCAATCAAAGTCATATCATATGGCCTCCAATGTATCTTAGACGTATCATATCTAGTTAGATTCCTTTGAAGCTTCATCCAAGTTAGTTAGTCAGTCTCGTCTCCAGAAAGGATTTTGCATCTACAACAACACAATCAAACATCAAACACAAACTGAAACAATCTATGCTTTTAACATGCTTTTATCTCCTTGTATGCTTACTGATTCACATTGAGATTTTTGCATATTATGTTCCCTCGAGCTCTTCGATGATGTCCTTTCAGGATTTAGAGAGTGATGATTGGGGGCATAATCTTTTCTTTGTCTTCTGCTTGTATGTGAAAATCTAACAACTTTGGAAATTTTGGATTGAAATGGTGTCCGTCTGTAAGAGCCTCTATCTCAAATTGGATGGCCATGAGTACCTTGACCATTGATACCCAGAAAATTCAAGGAAGTTTGATCTAACTATTGTCTTTTTTGAGTGAGTTCTTTCTCCTATTGTGAAATGTGATCTTACCTAAGGATGTGAACAATAAAGGGTCACTACAGGTAATTCACAGTGGATTTAGAATGATCTCTTGACTGTTTGATGTGTTTGTATGCAAGGCGTATTCTGGTCATCATGACATCTATGTTTTGATGCTTATACAAATTGCTATATCAAAATGGACATGATGTTCAGGTCATCCTGGCGTTTGTGCCTTGGTGTTTATATCTAATCCGACATTCCAAAAATAAAATCAATATTCATATGACCATGGTTGCCTAACCAGTGGGTGTTGTATTCATTCCTGCGCATACAAATTGATATTCATATGTCTATGGTTTCATAACTAGTGGGCATTGTATTGATTTATCTAGTTACCTAAAAAGTTCAATGATGATAACAAATCGACACATGATCAGTGACTAGGTCCTAGGTCCTAGGTTTGCATTTCATTTTGCACTTTGCATGATTGCATGATCTCACAAATTATTGAATTAAATTTAAATGCTTAAACGATTCTTCAAAAATGCTAAAAACATATCATAAGAGATGAATCTCACATGAAGGTTCCTCCAATGAAATAGCAAGTAGAATCTTTTTTCGAGATCAAAATCAAAATCTGAGATCGTTTATATTATTCACTACTTGCATAATCAACCTTCAATCATCAAAGAAATTTAGAATTCAACTTAACTGATTATCTTACATCAAACTATCAAAATTTTAACTTGGTTAACCATGGTCAACTCATGGTCAAACCTAGTCAAACTTGGTCTCCAGGACCTCTAAATGATGCAGAACGTGTTCTCGGATGTGTATAACCACTTCTCAAATCAATCAACATGCTTCTAAACTATAAACACTAACTTTTCTTGTCAGATTTTAATTTTAATCCCGAAGGGGGCATGGTATTACACATCATTCAAGTCTATAATCTAAATCTGTAATCAAATCTTTCTCTTAGTAATCAAGACAACAACCACATTTAGTTGTTGATTCATCAAAATTCCTCATCGCTTGGGGCAAATCTATTATCGCTTAGGGAAAATCTATCATCACTTGGGGCAAATCTATCATCTCTTGGGGCATATCAGATTCATCTAGCATCCAAATCTATCTTGTAAATTGTATCAGCTTTTCATAACTATTGGTTCATTAGTGTTATTTCCTTGGTTCTTTGTAACTGATGGGTTCAGGATGTGATACCAATATGATTCATATAAGGACATTGAGGTCTGGAATTAGTCACTCACTTCTTCACAATCATAAGGTTTAGAATTAGGTGTTTTGACACTTTTTCATAATCACCGGTTCATTGTTGATATAGCTAGCATCATCTCGATTCCTGGTCATTCTGGGCCTGGGTCGATATCTTTCAATCTTTAATCTTTCAAATTAGTTTCATACGTATATCAAAACACAAACTATTCTTTGAACCACTGCGCTTTGCATAGTGATTCAAAGAGGGGCAAAATGTAATACCCCAAAAATGGGCTATAGGTTCATTAACCTTCTACATCTTCAATTCAAACAAAATCAACATCAAAGTCCTAACCTAAGGCACATCTGCACATTATCGAATCCTAATTGATTATCCTAAATTCTACATCGGAGAATATTCCTAGCAATATTCCTATTTATTCTAATTATCTTTAATTTAATTATTATTTGGCGATAAATCTTATTTATCCTAAAGTTTGATTAATTGAATATTCTGAATATTTAATTAATTAGATTTAATACTACCACTTAATTATTTAATTGAATTTAATTAAATTATTCCTAAATTGTATTATTTAATTTTGATAATAAAATAAAAAATCTCATGACTAATTGATTAAATTCTTATTTAATTGATTAATGTCAATTGTCAATTTTTAATAATATAGTTTTTTAATAAAGTTTGATTTAATAATTGATTAACCCATAAATCAATTGTTTTAATTTCAAAAAATAGTTAAGTTGAAGATAAATTACTTTATTTATTTAATTAATTCATGATTATTTGTGCACATTCAAAGAGAAGTTAGACTTTAAATTAGAAAATTAATTCAAGTTGTTATCTTTTCGAAACTCAACATCTATTTTGAGTTCAAAGTTGATCTAAACTTCTGATTTGAGTTAAAAAGTTGTTCTTGCATGATTTTGCATGATTTTATAAGTTATCTATTTCTAATTTCTTGTTAACTCAAAAATTAACCTGAGTTTATCAAGAGTGATTTATGACTTTTTCCATGCACCCTCAAGCCCTGGATTTCTATAAAATCAAGGCTCGGCTCTTTACAAATCATCCACATAATTTGCATACTTACTCTAGCGAATTGACATCAGAGGAATCATCAAGCTTCTTGCAAATCAATGTTTTGTGAGATCAATCTTGTTTTCAATTCATTCTAGTTTCATATTTCATATCATTGTTAACTTAATTTTCATATCATTTCAGTCCATTTAGATTAATTTATTATTAGTTTTTCTCATCTTATTGCATCAAAAATTTAAAAAAATAGATTAATTTGCATTCATATTTTATTGCTTTCATCATTTAAATCCTTCGTTTAGGTGTTGCATTGTCACTGATCTCAGTCTAATCTGAGAATACCATACTCGCACCTACTAGAAGGTAGTAAATTGTCTGTTAGCTATATTGTTCTTATTTGCATATTTTGATTTTTGCTAACCTCTAATATTTTACTGAAGTGTTGTGTCTACAACTAGGTACAAAATTCACACACACAGGAGGCACTAGGTGCACTAGGTGCACTAGGTGGCCTAGGAGGATATTGGTGCTTAGAGAGATTGGAACAAAGCAAAGTGATAGTGAACTCATGAGTGTGGTGTTGGAAGTGACTTAAAAAGTCAGAGAACTCCATTTGATCTTTGAATAGGACTAATTCCTTGAGTTGATTCCATGTTACTTATTGAATCCTCGAGTTGAGTTGGCCTATTTAAGGTGATAGTGGAGGGCTCTGCATCAAGTGGTATTACATATCAATGATGATCTCTAATGCCCTAATATATAAAATTCATCTTTAATTAAGCGAAGGTGCATATATTGTATGTGATAAGCCTATGTTGATAGAATCTCCAATGCCAATGTTGCAGGTCTGTTTCCCTCAATTTACAATTTTCTGAAATCAAGATTGGGATTTTCTAAATTTGTCTTCTTTCAAGATTTTGAACACGTGCTTTGTGTGAGATTCAGATAATGTTGTAAATTGTTACCAAGCTATAGTTTTGATGTAGTTGTGCACATTACAATCTGCGTAACCCTTCACTAAATCACAAAGGAAATAAATACATACCACTTCATTATATGATGAGATACTGCACGTCTGGCTGCCCAAGCATTTATTTTTCAACCTTTGAAATGGAAGCCATTTCATCCTTCTCTAAACAATTCTATCATAAGTACACATTTTTATTCTTTTTTTAATTTTTGTCTCTATCTTCTATATAAAGTTAAGCCACGTTTTTTAATAAAGCTGCTTTTCCTACCTTCTAAGGAGTATTTATAACTATATCAAAAGAAATTTCCTCCAATTACAGCTTGTAGACAATATTAATTATGTTTGTGTGTCAATTTCTGTGTTCAATGAATGATTTTGAGCTGTTAATTTTTCCGTTTCCTTGCTTTACTATTGAAATTCCAATTGTTGTTGCTCCAATCATGTTGTAAGACATGAAGCTAGTGAGAACTTGAATATGGAATCCCCACTGGGGAATTTGGTTGCCCTACCCTACCTCCGAGTCACCCATCTTTTGTGGCATTGGATGTTTGTTGAATGTGGACTAAATATTCATGAAATCAATCCACGGGATGTGTGCAAGCAGTTTGCAGGCTCATCTAGGCTTCTGATAAGGGTAAAAATGACAATTTTACTAAGATTTCATGGATTTTGGTATCAACGCGTTTAACCATTTGACAATGCTGCATAGATTCTTCTTCATCATTGTTTACAGTAACGTTAAGAACAATATTCTCAGATAATTTGGGCCTGTGATAAATGTGCTCTTATTGAGTCTTTTATTTGTTATACCTAGAGAATCTAGATATCAAAGCGAGGATAGCTCAGATGGTGCTGATGGGTTCAACGATGCAGAAGGTGCCCTCCATGTTTTTATATTGTCTCAGACGAAGATTCTTTTAATATGTAGAATATCAGTTTTTCATTTTAGAAGTTTGTGTGCAGTTTTGTTTCCAAATTAAATTTTATTTGCAGATTGTATGTTTTTTTGTACTAACAAATGTCTTCTTGTTTATGGATTAATTATTTTTACCAGACTAATAATTTTTATATCTCTAAACTAAAAAAAAATTCACACAACAGATAAAGGATTGTGCTTTTAGGGCTTGGTGGTACTAGCTTCTCTGGAAGGTCTACCCTAGGTCAAATGTGTATTATCCTAAGAACCTAAAAGGACCATGTAAAAAGATAAAAAAACATGATTGGCAGTGTGCCATATATATATATATATATGTGTGTGTGTGTGTGTGTGTGTGTGTGTGTGTGTGCACATAGTTTTAAAATAAAGAAGCACATAGCAACTGACTGTACTAATTTTAACGTGTCATAAGAGATGACAATACTCATGTGCAATGCACATGACTCCACAGGCACAGTAATTTGCAGGTTGCTAGAAGACATGCAAGCCGAATTAGTGAAGGCATGAAAAATACAGCCATCTGTTTCTTTTATGATATGAAAATTAGGGAGGCATAGCATTAGTTGCAAATGGTGCTTACACGGTTAAAAAGTGAAAGAAATTGAAGGTCACCAAAAAAGAGAAGAATGTATAAAATAATACATATAGGTTGGGGAAAATATGCCAATGGATTATAATAAGGAAATAAATATTAATTAAATATTAGTGCTAAATTTTAGGAAAATTATAATTCACTTAAATGTATGCAATTTAAGTAACTGTACAAATTCAAGAAAATGAATCATATTCCAATTTTTGGCTTCAACGTATTAGTGCTTGAGCCCTAGAAAAATAGAAAATAATTATTTTATATTTTGAATGTACATAAATCTATGATTAATATCTAGAACAAGCTTGGATATGTTTTGATTTATTTATCCCATGTAAAAGGTTCCCATAAGCTTGTCAGTTTGCTGCAAACTTGATGTCACCGTGCAAGCAAATTTATTCAGCTCCAAGATATCTTGGATTTGTCTTGGGCCTTGATCCATGGAACTCATGCATGGTTTGTAACTTTGTATTACCCTTCGACTATGAGATTTGAGCTACCCTCTTCACATAAGCAGTTTTAAGCTTTGGTAAATGGAACAATTTAGTGCTATTGGTTTTTGCAAAAGAGTTTCAAAATTAAGAAATCATTCTTCTTCGTGATTTGTTTTCTGCAGCGGTTTATCTAATTACCATCGAAACTCTTTTGGATGATCTTCATAGAAGCTATTCAAGCTTTTATCCAATGTACTGAGTGCATAACTCACTCATCTCATGGAAACAATGTTTGGAAAAGAAACACAGACCTTATTAATGTTATAAATTATCTTTAAGAGTTAAATTGGCAAAGAGGTAATAGTTAGCTTTAAATAAAAGGCTAGTCAGGTAATTAGTTAGGGTGATTGTTAATAAAATGTGAAAATCATTTCAAGTCAACCAGTGTTTTAAAATGAATATTAAATTGTAGATTAACTAATAAGGTTAGCAATGTTTTACACAAGAATATTGTTTAATATATTATATTAGGTTTTAATGTAATAGATTTAATTGGTAGAATTAGAGTGTAGAAAGGGGTTAACAAAAAGGAATTATTTTTAAGGGAAAATGGGAGTCTAAGAAGAGGTTAAGGAAAATGAAAACTTTAGAAGAAAAAAAGAAGGAAGGTTATTTAAAGAAAAATAATACTCTATTAATTTTTGGATAGATTTTTATAGATAATAGTAGATGGGATCAATAGGGGCCTCAGCAAAGAAAATTAGCATAAGGGAACAAAACTCAATGAGATACATATGTAAAGCCTGCATGAACAACTAGTGCAAGGGTCTAGTAAGCCCAAAGAAAAAGTAAACAACCATAGAAAGTCATCTAAAGAAAAATATGACCAGACAAAGAGTCGTCAGACACCAACCAAAATATGGAAGTTCCAAGACACCCAAAAGATTAACTCCAACTTCAGTCCCATTCACATCATCCCCATTAAACAATAGCTATTTGAACCCTCAACTGCCACAATGTAGTCTTAGTTTTATTTTATGATCCCCAGACTGTTGCCCTAAACCCTTAAACTTAATTCCACAAATTATTTCAGAACATTTGGAGGAACTACGCAACAAACCACCCATAATCTGACACAGGGTATGAGCACTAGTTAGCGACCTCTAGGTTGCTCTTGTTTTGAGAAACCAACATAAACTTAACTACAAGATGAATCTTGGCATAAGCTATTAAGGTGTCAATATCATTCTGATTGCTTGCATTTGCCTTAATGGCTGATGATTTAGCCCCATCCATGCCAGTACATGTCATGACCAGTGCTCCACCCTAGACATGTTCTTCCATTGCAACCTTTGTTTGCAGGCTCTGCTACCCGATTCCATTCCTTACTGGCTAAATCCATCTATGGCAATTAGCCTAGGGCATCAAATTGCGTTGTGCGGGTGCATAGTCACATCCCACATAGGTTTGTTAAAGTTTATTGGCGGTAATGTAAGACACATGGTTATTGATTCAATCACCTACTAGCATATTACTAACAAAGATGACTAGAAGAAAATGACAATCCACGTAATGAACAATAGGAAACATGGAAGATACCTCAAACTCCAAATTTATTACAGAAAATTCTATATAAATGATGAAATGTGCTATTAACCTCGGGTGCTAGATATGCTGCTAGCATAGGGTCTAGCTCTTCATGATCTGGAATAAGTTCCATTCCAATATCCCTTGGTGTGTAGCTTAAAAGATGGAAATTCTAATTTGCACGCTGCAACCATTCATATAATTTGCCCATAAAAATGAAATGAGAATTGAAATGTTTTTTTTAAAGTTATATGGCCGTGTTGGTTGAAATTTGACCGACATGGTATTGGTCAAAATTTTGACCAACACAGGCATGGATTTTAAAAAAAACAAATTTTTCCTTCTATAATCTGACCAACCTAAACCTTTTTAATTAATGGTCAATAATTTTCATAGAAAAATGATGTCAAACATACTAGTGTAAATCTGTGGAAGGTAACACACATAAGTTGCTGAATCCTGAAGGGACACACATTTTATATTCATAGTGATACAAGAAGGTGGATCTATGAGTATTCCAAAATCCATCAGAAGACGCATTCCAATTGCAAAGCATAGTTTTTGGGTGAACTATCGGGTCTTGCTACCTGTTGGGCTCTCCCTCCTTGGTGATTCATAGTAAGGTGGGCATCTTACTGGGCAAGGTAATCACTTTCTCTTTTCTCTCTTTTTCACTTTCATGCTAGTAGGAATGGATCATGAAGCTATGTTATTTATAGTGTTTCTCTTGTCATTCTTATGTAATCATTTATGCTTTTATGATAGCTTTCCAAATATGATATTAGTATAGGAAACATTTTCTTAGCAAGGTTTCCTTTGCTAGTTGATTTGGGTTTGTTTTAGTACTAACCCCTCTGTTTGTTTTTTTTCGCACCCTCATGTGTGTATTTTGAGTTAGGATCCTTAGCTTGGGGGCTTGTGTCCCTAACTAAGTGTTATTATATCTCGTTGTGAATCCACTTGAATCTTTCTTCTCCTTTACCACAAGCATGTTCGATTTCCATACTCCTGCTAAAGTGGGGGCTTAATGTATCATCTTATAATGGAAGAACTTCCATGTTAAGAGAGTTTATCCCTCCTTAGGGGGTGTTTTGGGCCTTCATCATGTTGTCCCCTATTTTCTACCCCCTTCCCATCTTATGTGCCTATTTAGGGCTCTATCTAGGCTTCCACAAGCATTGTTTCCTCTCCCAGCTCATTTTCCAGGGGTCTTGAACCCCTGGGTCAAGGTCGACCTTGACCTTGACCTAGGTCAAAGTTGACATCGACCTTGACCCAGGGTCCCCTTTTCATCAGAAAATTTGTCGGATGCAGGGACAAGTTCAAAATTTTGTTTTCCCGCTTTCGAGTTGGCTGTTTCGGGCTTCGAAATGATAAACCCTCAAATTATATTTAATATGGGTCCATTTCTAGGGGTTTTCACTTAATGGTAATTTATTTCCTATATTTTTACCTATCTAGAAGTTTGTGCCCTAGATTTGTATAAAAGAAAGCCTCTCCCTCTCATTTTCTCCATCAATGATCATGAAGTTTTGAGATCAAGCGCTCAAGGTTTTCTCAAGGAGATCATAAGAAAGCGAGGTGAAAAGCATCATCAAGCATCCATTAATTCAAGCAATCATCCATTCAAGCATTCAAATTCTCCATTGAAGATCAAGGATTCAAGCTTTCAAACCTTTTGAAGGGATTTAGTTCAAGCATTCAAGATTCATCATTTAAACTCTAGATCTATCCATCATGGTGGTGTGATCTCCTTCAAGATCCTTTGTTCATCTTCAAGATCTATTCATTCTCCTTTCAAGGTGGAGTCCAAGCATGAAATCATCCAAGTTTTGATTTACATTTGTTAAGTGTTGATTCCAAGCTTTCATATCAACATACTTGTTTATATTTCAAATACAATTACATATCTATTGAATATCATAGCTTCATTGTTAGATCTACTTCTACTACTTTCTAGCATTCTCTATTTCAATTCCATTTTAAAGGTTGATTCCAAACCGGGGTTTTACCAAGGAAAACCCCTCATCCAAACAACAAAGCCCTTTTTTTCTTGCAGATATAGGTGCGGAACAAGGAATATCAGTGCAGATCTGAGTACCCTTTTCAGCAAACTTTCAGGATTCGCAAACAAAATTTTTGTCAGAGTAGTGCAGGTCAAGGTGGACTTTTTGGGGTAAGATTGTACCCTGGGGTAAGATCTTACCCCGACTCTCAGTCAAGGTCGACCTTCATCAAAAAGAAAAAAGAATTCTGGGTTTTCTCTATTTCAGTGTTTCTAGTCAGGAGCAGGTTGCAAAAATTCTTGAAACTGTACAATACTATAAACATTTAAAAATTCTCAAAAATAAATAAAATAATTCAGCATTTTATGTTCTTAATATCAATACCACAATTAAAGGAAAAGACTAAAAACTCACGAAATTTGTGCCAAATAGTTGTCGGATGGTTGACAAGCAACTGTTGGATTTAGTAAAATTTTATGACATGATAGTCCACATTGCATCAAAGTGACGTAAGGGAAGAAATTTTTTAATTTTTCAGTTGTCTTGCCATTATTATCCTAATATAGGCACCTATTAGAAAGCAAGTATTTTTTAAGGATCACAAAATTTTAGGTGTAATTTTTCTAGATAATTAATATCATTATTTTTATATGATTAAGTGGGCCATAATTATATTAGTATAATAGACATGCTAACATTTTTTTATTTTGAATAGCATATTCCATTTACCAATTTTAGGTACATTCCACATGAAAAATTTAAAGTCATTCTTCACCACATGTCTCATTCATCATTTGTTGCTCCATTTTCATGTTTATCTAATTCAATTTCACAATTAGAACTCAACCTCATCTTTAAAATAAATAAGCCATGATCAACTCCATATTTATTTTCTAGCTACATATACAACCTCTGGGCCTTAGTCAACATATTTCTTGTGAGGCCAAACCTACATGGAATAAAAGATAATAAATCACCTAGTAATTTCTATATTTAAGCATCCATTATCTATTTATTTAGAGAAAAAATGTTCATTTAGTTGTAAATGATTCATTCTATCAAATATGCCAGCCTAGAAAAAAAACATCAAAAACAAGTGAAATTGAAAAGGCACAAATTTCTAGAAAAAAATACATATATTTCAATGTTTATTGATACAATTCTCATACAAATGTATGAATATTACTTGCAAGATATTTTACAAACAAAACTCAGGGAAAGACAAAATACATTGTAGGAAGAAACTTCAAACAATAATCGACAACTAAACAAAAAAATAAGAAAAAACACTCTACCAAGTTTCTTTAGAATATGAAGTTAGTTGAAGCTAAAGCATCAAGAGAAGCAAAAATAGAAACGGTGCACACAAATGATAATTTACCAAGGATAGCACTTTGTGTATCATCCTTTTGCATTTTGGATGATTAGTAACATCGAAGTTGTGCATAAAAGAAGCAACTAGTATATTTAGTTGTAAACAATTAGTGTAGATGAAGATAGATGTGGAAAACATTAAAACAGATGTAAGTTCTTTAAATAATAAATCTAAAGGAAAAAGAATGCACGCCATAATAAAATCCAATACCTTGATCAATGACAATCAGAAAGAATCAACAAATTGAAAATATCACAATTAGTGGACCTTGTTTAGAGAAATAATTCATATTCTCATGGAATGATTAATTAAGAATTTGATGACATCAATTATTTGAAAAGTCTACAAATAAGTAAATAAAAATTGTTAAATCCTATGAATCATTTTAGATTCAAGGATGAAAAATCTACGTCTCTCATCAACCTACACATTCATAGAACAATAGGCAACTCTAAAATCAATTTGTAGTGAAGGCAATGGAAAAAATGTAGACACATATAGGAACTTTATAAAACATCAATTTTATACACCTCAAGTACAGAAAGAGTTAAACCATTTTCATAGATTCTTCATTTTTTAATTCATGGTAGTATTACATAATTTAAATGAAGGGAATGTATAAAACACAAATAAGTCATGTACCTTCTCCTTCCAATTTTTGGTTCTCGATTTAAATACCCAATAACTTTGTATAACTTGAACTTCCAAAGATCACTATGCTGGTCGCTCAACTAAACCTTCAAAAAGTTGTTGCCAATTTGCTACGGGGGCAGTCATTTATTATAGGTAAATGCATCGACAAACTTGGGGTAGGTAACTTGAAAATTAAATCCATCTAACCAAAGGCATGATGGATAGCATATGTGCTCGACACAACAATGCCTGCATGCTAGGATAGTTTTGTGCATGAATGACCCATAAATAGGCTTGCTGAAATCAAGCTTTTTTCTCAACGATACAAGAAACAAAAAAAAAGTAAGACCGTTACATAATAGGCATTTAAAATAAGAAAAAAAAAAAGCAATATAGTTACATAATAGGCATTTGAGTTCCAACTTGGAAAGATAACATGCATTCATTTGGGTATTTTTTTCATGCTTTTAATTATTATAATCATTTGAATCTGGCATAGTCATTTAAGGAATGAGAGATAATATTTTATTCTTTACATACTTATATTTAACTAAGCCAAGTTTGTAATTTATATATAAATTTTATTTTATTTTAATTTTTTTATAAAAAAGCTATATTTATCAATAATTTTCACTTAGATAATATAATTCATATGCTTTTATATTGAAATTAGTATAATCATTTGAATGCGACATAGCCATTTAAGAAATGAGAGAGAGAGAGAGAGAGAGAGAGAGAGAGAGAGAGAGAGAGAGAGAGAGAGAGAGAGAGAGAGAGAGAGTATGTTTTTATTCTTTATATGCCTATAATTAATTAAGTCATGTTTGTAACTTATATATAAATTCTATTTTATTTTATTTTAATTTTTTTAACACAAAAGTACATTTATCAATAATTTTCACTTAGATAATACTTAATAGTAATTCATAAAAATAAATATTTAAAAATATATAAAAAAAATTTAGACATTTAATAATAAAACTTTGAGTACAATATTTCATATGAAATGCAAGCAAGCAATAAATTACTTTTATTCTAATCTCAATGTTATATGAAAAATATGCAAAAAAACTACATGTTTAACTAGCTAGTTTAACTAGCTATTTGATGGTAAAAAAATGCTACATAATTGAATCAAGAAACTGATACTAAAATAGCTAGTTACATTCATCTCAACAACTAACCTTGAATGAGTATGAAAGAAACCAAATATTTTAGTAACACTTTTTTAAGAGTCTGTTTAAATGGTAAGCTTTTATATAATGAATAAGATAAACAAAAAATTCAAATTACATTAAAAAGCATGTATGGGTGATTGAATGTTGGAAGACAAGCCTACAAATGTGATATGTGAATTTGAGTCATTAGAGATGAATTCAAGGTAGAGGGACCTTATGGATGTATGTCATCAATGGGACTTACTAAAGAAGGTGGGCCCTCCTTTTCCTAGGTGGATTGACAAGGAATAGAGGAGCTTGATAATTGGTGGGTTTCTTCTAAGGAAGAGTATGTGTTTGCAATGAAAATATCAAATTTATTGCGTTAATATGAAGTTAGGGATGTAGCTAATCAAGGAGATAAGGATAAATAAGAATAGGGGGTTGAAGAGAAAATCCAAGGACAAGCAGTCTGAGAGGCTTTCTACTTGCTTTGACACCCTAGAATATTTTGATAAATTTTGATGAATAAAAAATGTATGCATTCAATCACCAATCTATTAGAATTAGAATAGATGGAGGTTGGGGTGGTTGAGAATTAAAATAACTTGCAAAGGGAGGACATGGTGGCTCAAATGAAATTGATCAACCCATGGGTGATCTATATGATTTGGGTCTATCTAGAACAAAGGAAACACTCAAGGATATGTTGTTGGCTATTACATCCCTACCTCGTGAAGCAGGTGTCACTGATCCAAGGGCTAGTAGTAAAAAACAACCCATTCTTGGTTTGAAACAAAATAATTTCAAAAAGAATAGCTTGGAGAAGTATATATTAAAAGAAAGAAAGATCAAAAGAATAATAAATTGATGGAAGATAATTTAGTGGAATCATGGGTTGTTAAGACCATTGATTCCCACTTTTCTAACTCTTATAAATGATAATTTTATCATGAATGCAAGGGGGTTGAACAAGATTCCTAAACAAAAGGTTTTTAGGGAATTTACTAGAGTTTATTCTCTAGATGTGATAATTATTCAGGAATTTAAGTTATTTATGGAAGGCATGGATAACATTGATCCCAAGATATGGTGGAGGGGAAATTGAAAGTTCATTAGTGCCCAAGGAAATGCTAAATGGATTTCTTTCCTATGGGATCTTCATAAGCGCGTCCCTTGTAGGTCAATTTCTAATAGGTATTCTCTTTCAATGATCACTTCTAGTTTTGACACTAGAGAAATACTCTTATTGACCAATGTTTATTCTCCAACTAACTTTGTTGGAAAGACTATATTTACGAATCACAATAGATATGTGAGATCTTTTAATTCTCTTTGGCCTTAGATTTTGGTGGGATATTTTAATGCAATCACTAGTTTGGAGGAGAAAATGGGAGGAATTTAAAGGCTTAATTCATCCTTATATTTTCTTAAAGAGAATATTCTCCTTATGCATTTGGTTAATGTTAAGCCATGGAACAGTGAGTTCACTTGGTGCAATAGGAGGTGTAGAGAAGATTCTATTGTTGATGATATGTTTATTTTGTCATTGATGTCAAACTCAGCCATCCACTATTCCAGATGCTCCATAATTTGGTTCAAAAGTATTTTGTGGTAAACCGATGGAATGTTCATGATCTAGAACAATCTATTCTTATTCTTTAAGTACCAGGAAAATTTCTTTGGTTATAAGGGAGATGGTGGCTTGGTTTTTCAGTCAGGATCTTGTTAGAAAGTAAAGTACACCAACACAACTGAGAGAGGGGGTGAATCACTCGTGAGCTTAATTAACTTAAATTCAACTCTATCAAATCTTAAACTTGTAATCAATAACAAAAATAACCACAAGATAATAAACATACACAATAGCACCAGATTTGTTGAATAGGGAAACCCTTGATCAGAGGGAAAACCCTAGTGGGAATGATGCCCACAAGATGATGTACTAATATAAAAGCTCCTTGTGAAAGGATAGACCCTCTTAGGAGTATTTTACAATGCAATTAGTACATATGAGTCCCTATGAGGAGAGTTTGGATCCCTGCTAAATGATCCCAACCCTGTGAGGAATTGATGAGAAACACAATGAAGACAACTGAACCCACTGTCCAAATTGCTTCAAGACTATCTTCACTAAACAATCTTCAGGATAACACATCCAAGGGTGAATTGACTAAAAAAAACCTCTCTTTTCCTACTCAGTTCATTTAAAGTCCTCAAAATTCCAACAACATCAGATCTTCTTCTCTGAATCATAAATATTTCACATTCAAAGATCACACAATACCTCATGACTACATGATACCCTTTTGCATCCAAGTAAACTTCCTTTCTTTTATAGCAAGTCCTAATGATTATTGAGTCAGCCAAAAGGCTTTTCTCAATTTAGAATAAATAATATAGGACATCGATAAGAATTTACAATACATGTTTCATTATATCTAAACACTTCCATAAGAATATTAATCTGTAGCCTACTCCCAAAGAAGTAACACACTTCACATCATCCACAAGTCTTCGCAGAATGTAAAGTAGATTCTATCATGTTTATCCAAGCATCCTGAACATGTCTTCAACAACATACCAACCTTTCTGAACTAGCTTCAACCTTGCCTAAACCATAAATCCTAAATAACTATCACCATTTCCTTGAAACTCTCACTGTGAACAATCTTTAGTAAACTTTTCATAACTCGAACATATCTTCATAATTTTTTTTGTGCTTGCAACCACATCATCAAAATGTGTTCCTGAATTCTAATAAATCTTTGCAAAACTCAATTCAACAATATAAAACTTCGCCAAATGAATCTTTTTCTATAACTCTGTTAAGAAAGTTTATATGTTGACATTAATGACTTGAATCCAGTCATGAATGTAACATATAAGAACTCAATCATCTCTAATAAACATCCAATATGCCCTGCTAACAACATTAATGCTAACAATACCTCCTTTGGCATTCTTGGAAACATAGGTGAAAAACCATCTAGTCCCATCTTGTCATTATGGTTAAGTCATCTCCCCCATTGATATTTATCAATATATTTCTTCCTCATTTTCCTGTACTCACTCTCATACTCATTTCTCCCCCATTCAATCTTCTCTTAAGGTTTTGTGCTCAAGATTTTTTTCATGTATATCTCTCCCCCATTGGCATCAATGACAAAGGTGTGTATGTGTAGGATCATGGTATGCCAAAAAGTGGCGATGTGAAAAAAATGAACTTTTCACTCGTCCAAAAAGTGCACTAAAAAGTTTGTTGACTTTTTAGTAGGCCTAGGTGTCAGTACTCCTAGCCAAGCCAAAATCCAAAGCACGGGCCTAATTGGATATCTGATAATATCAGATACCCAATTTTTGCAAGAAAATTATATTTCTAGCTCACCATCGTGTTCAACATTTTCATTGTGAAAATGTTGAACACAACTCTGGGTTTCAGATATCTAATTGATTCTCATATCCGATTTTCTCAAGAACAATAGGTAAGTAAAATATTTATGATTTTTTTGTTTTTTTAATTTTTTAATTGAAATTTGTAGTTTTTTATATAAAAACTAGGGGTTAAATGAGATTCTTTATTATTTTTCTAAATTAATTATAACTATCTATTTGGGTTTTAATTGTAATCAGACATGGACTCAAATCAATCAGAAAAACCTCCCAATGATCCCACGAATAATCCAGAACCACCTCCAAACAATCCCCCACTTTTAGAAGACCAACCAGTCTCAAACCCTCGACATTTACAGGATCTCATAGGAGACAATCTAAATCAGCTTAGAGGATATCAAACCACATATGCCAATATGCCCACATTGCACCCCATGTTTTCCATGTTGAACTCCATTATTGAAAACATGGAGAAAATTACAGAGTAACATAATGTTGCACTTCTTTGGAACGATTCCATGCATGCCCAATTTCATGATGGGGTGACTATGATCAAGTTATGAACCTAAACATAACAAAAAATGACATATGTAATCTTTTTGTAGATCCCAAAACCGGTTTAAAAGTGGACCCTAAAATAACCAAGTTGTCAATTAAATGGTGCACAAATGATGCAATACGTGACAACTTTTGGGACTGTTGGTGGATAGTTTTTGATAGACCACCTGACAGCAATTTGGATGTCCCATTTTATTTCATTGAAAATTGTATGCTGAATTTTTGCTAGGTCACAAGGTAAATTATTGGAGTATGAGACCGAACTAGGGTGTAGGCTTAGGCACTCCTTAGGATAGGCCATGGGAACACTGGGTGAAATCCTGCACATATGTCCCCCCTCCTGAGATTTCACCACCTCCTACAATGCAACATCCTGATATTATTATTGAAGCTGTCTCACAGACTATTCAAGCCATTCACACCTTGAGTGATCTACTGGTTATGCAGAGTGTAGCATTTTTTCCTCCTTGTGTTGATGCTTCTTTCCCTTCCACATCCTCCACGAGCTCACATGTTTGTGTGCCCCACACTTGCATTATGTGCAAGAATCTGTGCTTAGGTCCCCTCAATGATAGTGATGCATATAACTATGTGTTTGAGGTGGATGATACTACATAGCACAGTACAGGCACTGAAGAAACTCATGAAGATGTGCATCAGGGGCATAGAGAGCCATGGGCTCCTACTATTATAGTAAGGGTAAACAATTCACTTTTTACATTGTATTTAATTTTAAATTTTCATATTTTTAGTAGAATTTTCTTATAATGATTTCCCACTTATGTTTTTTTATGTGTTACATTTATGTTCAGTTGATGACATAGGAGGAGATGGCACAAGTGGAGGGGTCCACACTTTCGGCCATATCATTTGGCCTTGACACATCCACGGTATATATATTTTAATGTACTCATTGGTTTCCTTTTATTACAATAGTATATTTACATGTGTTTTCTAATTTTTACGATCATCTTATTACATACAGATGGAGGTGTCACTAGTTTCCACTAGGGGGAAATGTGAGGGGGTTCAGACATTAGGCGTTGACAAGGGGAAGGTAATTAAGTAATTTAAATTATCTATGCATACGTGTGTACTTGTCAATTGTGCATCCTCATTTTTAATTTACATGGTTTATTTGATAGAGGGTGGTGTCTGATGATGTCATGAGACCCTTTCGCCATGATAGAGCCACATGCATCTCAATTCGCACTGATAGCCCCATGGTACGTATATTTTTAAAGTTATGTGTGTGTATTTTACTGTCAAGTATATATAATATGATCAAGTCATGATTGTATGAAGTACTTGTTTGACTTTTGTAGGTCACCCCTAGTTTGAGGGAGGTAGAATGCCAAGGGTTTGGATTGCTAATGACTCAGCTGACATTTCTTGAAGAAAGTTCAACGCAGGTAAGTTTTAATGTTAACTCAGTTATTTTGTAAACATATATTTGCTACCAAGGATTTAACATTAAATAGTATAACTCATAGATCAATCTCATGTTCGCAAACATATACAAGTTAGAGTCGACATTGGTGGCATTTTTCCTTCGCTACCTAGGACACATATTAGGTCTCCTATCTGCATGAGGAGACATAGAGGTGAGGTACATGAGAGTTCAATTTTAGTTTTATTTATTTATTATTGTTGACTATGATTTTTATTTTTTATTTTTTATTTTTAGAAACCATATAAATTAATTAATCTAACTTGGGGTTTCACTTTTGTATTTGAATGCAAGATCCATCAGAGGCAAAGAGTACTTCAAAAAGGCTGCATTTTGATGATCCACCAATAGAATAGGATGTCCTAGAAACATTTTTAGTTGAACTTCTTATTTTGAGATGTCATATGACACATTTTGAGATGGGGTATGCCACATTGTATCTAGATATGTTGATTTTGTAAATATGTATAGAATTTTTATTTATTTTGATATATATGAAACTTGATATTCGATCCAATTTGTTAATTGTGTTTTCATTTTTTCATTGTTAGTATGTAAATATGCTTGTGTGTATGTACTCATGTGTAGGATTTATGCCTTAAGTATATTCATGTATATTCAAGTACATTCTTCATAACCTAAATTCATGTGTATGGGCTATGTGCATGATATAAGAGAAATCATGTGTATGCTTTATAATCTATGTGCTACATGTATGCTTCATGACTTAAGAAAATTTATGTGTATGCTTTATGTGCTACGTGTGTTCATGTGTGTAATTCATCATTTAAGTGAATTCAAAATTTATGTGCTACATTGTATTCATGTGTATCTGATGCTCTCAACCAAGAAAATCCTTCAAACTTCACTTCACAAATCCAGTGATTACCTTGTCAAATAAACTCTTATGCAATGTATCATGTTAGAAATCTATTATACATGTCAAAGACACATCATTCCATGAGAATCAGTAAGAAAATTCATGGAATGATGCTTCTACATCAAGATTTTGTCAAACTGTTATTGAGAAAATAATGACATATCATTCTAGGTACCAAACCCTCCTTTCTAGAGTCTCTAGGCCAGAGCTTGTTCAAAAAGGCTCTTGCAAATCTCTTTAGATCCCCCCAATGGATCTAACACATCCCTATGGACCCCAATAGCATAGATCTATCACAAAATATACTCATCCATTGGAGTATTTGCTCACAACATTGACTGGTGCTGCTTCATGCACCTTCAATCAACATTTACCACCATTTGTGGTCTCTCTGCCACCATATATCATGCATATCCCTGCAACCAAACAATATTGTACAAGACACTAGTTAATTCCTTTCCTTCAAATGCCAATGAAATAATGCAATTTAGACATGAAAGTGATAACAAGACAATAGACAATCAATTTACTCTATTTCAAATCATAGACACATTCCACAATGCATTCAAATGACCATCCTTGGTCTCTTTACATTTGCCAATGACCCTTTATGGTCATGTCCCCATCTCCCTTGGAGAAAAAAAATCTATCCATTGTGGGCACAAATTGATGCTTCCATCATGTCTGGTTGGGTAGGTTTACCCTAGGAATGGTCCCACTTTGCCTCTTGACACACCAAAACACTCGCCAACATACACAATGGTGCTTAGTGCACCTTGGGGACACTTTGGTCTGGCATGTTCGTGAACATTCTATTGACTCTGTGGTCAAAATGAGGTTGTCATTAGCATTTACCTACCCAATCAAAGCTAATGGCATAGACCATTTGGCACCAGGATGAATGGTTTGGAAGAAACCCAGTGGTGAAACTTTCAACTGACCCTCATTGCAAGTTTTTGCATCAAGTGAGACTAGCGTGCCAAATTAAAAAAAAAAAATCTCCCAAAATAGAGAGAGGTTATTGTAGGCCTCAAAAACATGGTCTTGTAGCATCTCATAGTTCACTGATACCTCTCATCGGGTCTGAGATACGAGCCTCAAAAGATCACTGCCCAATCGTGCTTAGTGCACCTTGGGGACACTTTGGTCTGACATGTTCATGAATGTTCTAGTGAATCTATGGTTGAAATGAGGTTGTCATTAGGGTTTACCCATCCAACCAGAGCTAATGACATAGACCATTTGGTGCTAGGATGAACGGTTTGGAAGAAACCCAGTGGTGCAACTTTCAACTAACCCTCACTACAAGTTTTGTCATCAAGCGAGACTGGCGTGCCAGTTTAAAAAAAAATCAAATCTCCTAGAACAGAGAGAGGTTATTGTAGGCCTCAAAAACATGTCTTGTAGCATCTCATGATTTTTTGATATCTCTCATGGGGTCTGAGATATGAGCCTCAAAATATCACTTCCCAATTATTCTTAGTGCACCTTGGGGACACTTTGGTCTGGCATGTTCGTGAACATTCTAGTGACTGTGGTCAAAAAGGGGTTGTCATTAGCATTTACCCACCCAACTAGAGCTAATGGTGTAGACCATTTTGTGCCAAGATGAAAGGTTTGGAAGAAACCTAGTGGTGCAACTTTCAACTGACCCTAACTGCACGTTTTGGCATCAAGTGAGACTGGCATCCCAAATTCAAACAAATTTGAATCTCCTAGAATGTAGAGAGGCTATTGTATGCCTAAAAAACATGCTCTTGTAGCATCTCACGGTTCATCAATAACTCTCATGGGGTCTGAGATACAAGCCTCGAAAGATCACTTCCTAATCATGCTTAGTGCACCTTGGGGAAACTTTGGTCTGGCATGGTCCCAAACGTTCTAGTGGCTCTGTGGTCAAAACAAGATTGTCACTAGTGTTTAACCACTCAACTAGAGCTAATGGTGCAATCCATTTGGTGCCAGGATGAATGGTTTGGAAGAAACCTAGTGGTGCAACCTTCAAATGACCCTCACTACAAGTTTTGGCATCAAGCCAGACTGGTGTGCCAAATTCAAACAAATTCAAATCTTCCAGAATGGAGAGGTTATTGTAGGCCTCACAAAAATGGCCTTGTAGCATCTCATGGTTTTTTGATACCTCTCATGGGGTATGAGATACAAGCCTTGAAAGATCGCTACCCAATCATGCTTAGTGCACCTTGGGGACACTTTGGTCCAGCATGGTCATGAATGTTCTAGTGACTCTATGGTCAAAATGGGGTTTTAACTAGTGTTAACCCACCCAACCAGAGCTAATGGCATAGTCTATTCAATGCCAGGACAAATGGTTTGGAAGAAACCCAGTGGTGCAACTTTCAACTGACCCTCACTACAAGTCTTGGCATCAAGCGAGACTAGCGTGCCAAATTCAAAAAATATTGAATCTCCTAGAATAGAGAGAGGTTATTGTAGACCTCATAAACACACTCTTGTAGCATCTCATAGTTCACTAATACCTCTCATGGGGTCCAAGATACGAGCCTCAAAATATCTTTGCCCAATCGTGCTTAGTGCACCTTGGGGACACTTTGGTCCGACATGGTCACAAACGTTCTAGTTACTCTATGGTCGAAATGGGGTTGTCACTAGCATTTACCTACCCAATTAGAGCTAATGGCATAGTCCATTCAGTACCAGGATGCAATCCTTCAACACTATCCCTTCACCCCAGGGAATCACCATTTTACTTTGGACACATTTGATCAATTTTGACTCAATGACTCCAACTATTACATCATTTGATGATACAAATGTACATGGAATTAAGACAATACAAATGTAAGGAGACAAAATTAAGATGATACAAATATAAGGATACAACATTCATAGTAAGAAATCACAATTTTTGCACTTTATATGGCATTAAGATGATACAAATGTGGGCTCTTAATATTTGCAAATCAACCCCATGGGCTCTTTTATATTTCAAATTTTGCATCTAATTTTGCATCAAATTTTTTATATACAAAATTTGGCATCTAAATATGCACATTACATTTGATTTTTGTTTTTATATATACAAATTTTTGCATCTAAATATGCACATTACAATCGATTGTTGTTTTTATATACAAAATTTGGCATCTAAATATGCACATTACATTCGATTATTTTTTTTATATACAAAATCTGAGATACACAACTATATATAAAAAATAAGTATCCTTTCTGCTCCTAAATGTATAAGTTTAACACACCGTACTCGATGACATCTACATTCCAATCCCTACATTCAAAAGGCAGAACAATAGTTAATAGAGAATATAAGAAGTTTATATAGGTTGACAAAAAGAGTATGAATGTATAAGTAACTAAACGAACCAAAGAACATGACTAGCCAATGCATAGTGAAGTTTATCATCATAAAAGATGGGCTAGTTAAATGCACATCTCGATCTTCTATATCTATCATATATGTATCCAACTACATTTACAATCCACATATAAAACTAAGTTTATTGGCTCAAACAAATAAAGCAGGAAAACTATAATTAATTTATTGAATGTAATCATAATAAACATGGAAAACCTTGCAAATTGAGTTGAACTTACCTACTAAAGTGTTCCTGAAGGGTCATCTCTCTTCTTGAGGGTATTCAATATTTCTTCACGATCAATAGTACTAATTGTCCAAAGTTCCTTTCTCTTTGTTTTTCCTTGATCTTTCAAAAACTTAGCATTGGTTGCTATAACAAGGTGTGAATACATGAGAATAGTTTTGTGCTTCTCATAGTTTTCAAATACAGGAATTTCATTATTTCTAATCATATATGTGTGCAACCATGTTCCTGCAACAACATGTGATCCTGCTGGATATGTGAACATATCATCATCTTTCATCAATTGTGCAAGTTTCTACTTTCCTCATACACAATGTGCTAACCAATAATTTGATCTCTCATCATTCCCTTGTGGTGCAACCAATGCAAAAATATGTCTTAGTTGTAGAAGATCTGAAAGATGGTCATAGTCAAGTGAACAATTCATGTCATCATTTGTTACAGATACTGTGACAAGTAAAGGAGTTAGATAATGTGGAACCCACGTATCAACCCACTCACTTGACTCACATTGATCCCAATCACACTAAAGAAACCTCAGACAATAATAAGCCAACTCTCATGTCCAAATGGTCCATGTAGTAGGATCTGAGCTTTGAAATGAATGTATTTTTAAAGAATCTTTCACGGTTTGACAATCCAACCTATCTCCTATTGTGCCCAACTCAACCAACCAAAAGAATCTATGCACTGTTGAATCAAGAGTCCCCCCCGTGACAATGCTGAAGTACACCAATCAACAATAGAATGAGAATCAAGGAGTTCTATGATGAGCCCAATTTATGGATTGTTTTGTTTATGATTTTCTGGTTTAGACTTAAGTATCTCATGGGTTTTCATAAACAATATTTAGACTTTCTATGTTCTTATGCTATGACTATGTGTGTATTTGGTACTTTTAAGACTAAATAAATATGTTGAATATATATATATATATATATATATATATATAGATTAAGTGGATATTATGATGAAATTTGGTATTTCTTTCCTCTCTGCATTAATGGGTAGTGTTCCTATAGTCATGTGATGAGGATACGCTAAAATAGGAAAGCTCATTATGGATCTTTATCTTGGATTTGTGTTGCAATTTTTGGTGCGCTAACCTCTTGTAGGGAAAGATTAAGTCAACAGGTAATGAAGACTCAACATCGAAGTGGCTTCATCATGTCGAGTAACTATTTTCAAGTTTCATTAGGGTTCCACTACTTCCAATCAATAGCAGTTGTCGTTGCAGACCGGGTCAATTTAATTACTGGGTGTTTTGGAGGATATCCAGTGCACGAGCGTTCCTATATTCTTGTGAATTTAAATGTGGCTTATTCCTACGTAAATGATGCTGTCACTTTTATAACTGAAATTTGTTATCCCCATGTAATGGAGGATCCTAGTTCTTAGGTGTTCTATTTTTCAAGTTGTTCTTAAATAAACTGGAATTTGCAATTCCTAGTTAGTTAGATGTTCAGAGAATCTATTTTGTAATCCAGTAAAGAAGTGAATACACTTTGACATTCCATCTTGTACTTATGTTGATGTTTCATGAATGAATAGATGATATCTTCAGATTTCAGTCTCTAAGTTATAAATCCATTCACTCTTCTGTGGGGGCCCACCCGGAAGGTGAACTCTGTTCATGCTTAAGTAGGACCTAGTCTTAAGTTTCTTTGAGGTTGTTTAATAGTGTTGCTCCTGCAGCCATTGGTAGCAGAGCCACTGACTATTTCTTGCAACATTGGTTTAATATTGAAGCATTATTAGTTTACTATTGAAGCATTTCCTTAAGTTCTAAGTTAAGATGTTGTTTCAATTCCTAGCATAGATTTCCTGCAACAATTCCTTTGCTTTAGTAATGATGGCTTTTGAGATGAACTAGAGCATATACTTTGCAGTCACCATTTCAAGTTTACGCTCCTAGATTGATAAATCTAATGAAGTTCAGCATGATATTCTAAGTAGATACTTGATGCTATTAACCATAGAATCACTATGAAAGGATGTCCAATCCTTGAGATTACTAAGGTATTATACTGACCAACCATTCCGCACCTAAAATCCTCAATTTCTCCTTAACTAGAGCTCTCTTTACGCATGCACCTACTCCATCATGCTCCCCTTTTCCATGATCGGCCTAAAAAAAACTCCAAATATGAGGTACACCTCTCTCTACATGCATTCTACATAACCAATAAAACATACAAGCATTTTTTAATTGACCTGTGTAGTTATCTAATGAAATGAGATGTCTATACATAGCAATATTATTTTCTCGTACCCACTCAAAATAATTCTCAAAGAAATGTTGGACATACTCGTGAGAGTGAGATCTATCATCACTCATATGAAAATGGTACTATCTGATTATCTTCTAGCCATCTTCTGTACTATCAGGGTAATGTCTATATGTTATGTGCACAAAAATAACAACCTAAATAAAATTTTAATATTAAGCTTGCAACTCATTTTGGGGTTGCAATGTATAGTTCTCTGCAAAGTCAACAACCGATATAATAGTGCCAATTGGGAAAGTTTCCTTACACATCCTGAATTGTTGATCCAACCACTGAGACCTGTGACTATGCCTTGCATACTTGTAAAAAATATTCTTCCTGAAATCTGAAATAAAATCATCTACTTTGCATTCTTTTGTAACCAACTCACATCTAGAGCCTTCAAGTCCACTTTTCAATGTATATTTAACATTTTCATATACCTTTTTGTGGATAGTTGTCTTTCCAAAATCATATTCTCAACCCTCATGAAAATATTCAACAAACTTCACTAGCCCACCACACTTTGAGCACTTTTCATTTAAGCAATATTTTCTATAAAAGAAACATCCATCATCTCTAGGACATAAAAAATGATCTAGCAAGTCTCTTGATGATTTTGGAAGATCACTTGCACCACACTCCTCTAACATTTCACTAGTATGCAAAGTAGAATGAAGGGATTGTAACAATTCATGGTGCATTGAAAACTCCACATGATATTTGCAAAAAGTATTTCAAATCTTAAGAGGCATGCAAAAAAAAGGATTGAGGGCTTCAAAAGTTCTCTATGATATTTTCAATGTTGGATGTGTCTCTCAAATTTTTTTGAACAACATTGTTTGAATCACCTCCAAATAATATTTGGGATGCAGAGGGCGGTCTTGAATGTCAATTCTCAACTTCAAGACATCCTTCACATTTGGTGACACTCTTGAGTTAGATTGCCAAAATAGATGAATTTGATCCTTCACACCATCGGTAATCTTCTTATCACAATGTGAAAGTCTCCCACCATAAGCCCATGTATCATGTTGAAGAGGATCATCAAGTCTTTCTCTTCCTGCAAGTGCTCTATCCAAAGTTTTACCAATTAGGTTCAAGTCAACACAAGTTTGTCTCATCAAATGAGCCTTTCTCAAATGATGAATTACTAAGGAGGTTGTAATAACCCTCCTAGAGGCTCTCTTATCATTTTCCTTGGTGGTCTTCTCAATGGAATTGAGAGCACTAAAAATATTTCTCACAATAATAGAATTCCTCTCCTTTTTCTTGTTCACACTAATCTTTAATTTGACTATTATATGTCTCATCTTTTTCATCTTTAACAATTGCACAAACATTTGGCATTTCTCAACCAACATCTTGTAGCTAAAAAATTGATCAAAAAGATTTGAAACCCACAACCGAACGGTTCTTTCTAATCTCTTGCCATCAAAATTTCTCATTATGTTCTCATCAATTTCAAGTAACCATTTTTTTGTTCTTGAAGGTCTCAATTTTGAAGTTTGTCTTTCTTCCTCCCAAGGAACTTCATTTCTCATATAATTTGGAGATGTGTTATGTTGATTTAGTTCTTGTGTACCATTATCATTGTCAATTCCTTCATATTCAATCGGTGGATTGTCATTGTCAATGTCCACACTTCCATTGTCCACATCTACATGTTCATTTTCAAAACCTACATTTTCATATTCAATCCCTACATTCTTATTTTAAATATTATTGTCATAAAAAATTTCAAATTCATGTTCTTCTTCACTTGAAACCACATTTAAGGGTGGGCCTATGCCCACATCTTCATTAATATTTAACATACTTTGTCTCTTGTCCTGATGGAAAACCCTATCCATTTCTCTATACACTTCAATCTCTTCATTTGTGAGTTTCCTCTTCTGTTTATACTTTCGACGACTACTTGCCATAGTGAGATAAAAAAGGTGATGTGAAAACCTTTGATAATAGAAAAATTCCAACCAAGAAGGGGGAAAAACTGATATTTTGTCTTCTACAACTGCAATCCCATGATTCTCTATAGAAAAAGTGCTTCTCGGACTGAGGGACCTAGAGAATAAACTTTTGCTTTTCAATGCCAGTAAAAAAAATTAGATATTCAAAAATATCGGATATCAGATATTATTGGATATCTGATATTATCATATATTCAAAATCTCCCGCTCAAATTTTGTGGAAATCTCTCTCTCTCTCTCTCTCTCTCTCTCTCTCTCTCAAGTATTATCGAACATATAATATAAATATTTTAATAAATATTTAATACTAATATTATACTATTATATAATAGAGAAATAAATAATAATAATAATAATAATATAATACAATAATAATATAAAAATTTATATAATACTAATGCTATGCTATTATCATTTAATATTAATATAAAAAAAATTGTAATATAAAACTTAAAATTGAAAAAAGAAGTCAACTCATTTAATATTTATATAAAAAAATGTAATATATAACTTGAATTGGAAAAAGTAGTCAAGTTGAAATGTTAATTGGGTGGGAAATATTGGATATCTGATATTATCGGATATCTAAAATTATCAGAGATATCTGATTAGGCTTGGTATTTGCCTTGGGCAATCCAAACGTGAATGGTCAACCCAATAGACATGTTCACTAGATTTTCTTTGATCTCCAGACTTCAACCATGTAGCTGAGGACCTTTTTTTCACCTGAAATTGATGAAACAAAAATGGTTTCTTAAAGACATTATCAGCTTTTGATCAATATAATTGTTGTCAAATTTAGAGTTCAGTAAGTAATTATTACTTATTTTTCAATTGAGTTATCTTTAAAGTCGTAATTGACATACTAATTGAAAAATAACTATAACTTTCAAACTGTTTAACCTTTTTGAAATCCGAAACATGTGTCACATTCTATGCTTCGCCTACTATAAGAAAATGAAAAAAAATTCAATTTTGTAAAGTTTAAAATTAGTTAAGGTGGTCAGACACGAGAATTTTTTTTATTCTGAATAAGTTGTAACAAAAAATTCATAATTAATTATTTATTTGGGAAAAACTTACACAAAAATATGTGTCACATCCGGGCATGAGTCTACTAATTATATCTAGAATCTTGTGAAAATATATCATCATTTTATTGTGATTAAGGTGGTTAGACATACACGTACTTTTTATATTTTTCCTAAAATTTTCGTACTACTGCATTAAAATCTAAAATTTTGAACAATTAGATTATTATTATTTTTTCGACAAGGGCTAGTAGTTTAGAAACTACATTCAATTTCCTACAGATTCTATTCTTACAACTTTTTCACATAAGGTTGATAAGATGTTCAACTTTTTATGTCAAGTTGACTAACCCTAATTTTTTTATTTTTCATTGCCACTTAAGGCCATAGTTTGGTATACCATGATCCTGCACATACCCAGGTATCAATATGTCAATTCTCAAAGTTCAATCATCTCCAATACAATCTACAAAAGTGTCTCAGTATCAAAAGATACTATAGAAAACTCATGTCCAAGAGTCCTTAATGACTCAGCTCAAGAAAAGATACTCCCACATAGGAGAAGCATCAAGTGCTACATAATTGTAATAGCCTTTGAAAGAAGTTGCACATTCTATCTGCAAGTTTCAAAAAATGAAGAGTTAAATACCTAGGTTCTGTGTGTAAAATATCTCATGTGAATTCTTGATTCTTCCAGTAAGGATTGGTGTGATAAATGAAGTATGGATACGTTTTCATGTATTATCATTCCTAGATAAGTCAATCAAATTTCGAAGTCATCTAAAATTGGCAATTGATACGAGTGAATGTCTATTTTGAAGGTTTGTATTTTCCTTTCACTCTTTTTCCTTTGTAATGACTTTGATCTTCATGGAGGTATTATAAATTTTAAGGATGCAAATGGGGATGGAATATTTAAATATATTAGCTGATAAAATCTAGTCAAGATTGTATTCTCGAAGGACTCTTAACTCACTGACATGACAAGGATATATATATCAACTCTTAAGATATGGATTACTTAAATTTTATTTAAATGACTTGTAGGAGAGATAATACTTATTGAATTAAAATCTTTGAATATGAAGTCAACTTCCAATATTTAATTAATCTTGATATATGAAAATATAACTAGCAATGCTAAATTATTGAAATTTGAGAAATGTTGAAGCAATTGTCTATTCAAATCCAACTAGGACTAGCTAGAATGAAAGATGGTATGCAAAACATCCCTGCCATGACACACAATGGTTATTTCATACAATTGAACGATGCAAAACAATTTATGCACAACTCGGGCATGTTACTAATCATACTTAATCAAAAAGGATGATACTTGATTTAGATCTAACTATAGATATAATTTCAGCATCATTACTAAAAATGCATGTATTCTATTAATTGTGTGCTTTGGTTATATTTTTGCTACCCTTGATCGTTTTGTCTCAATTGACCTCATATGCTAATAAAATTTGGTAGAGTCTTTTTCTTCTTGATTACTCTTTGAAGAACTTGAATCTTCGAGTGTGTCTATTCTATTGATTTTGTGCACCATTTCTATTTTTGCTTCTCTTGATGCTTTAGCTTCAACTAACTTCATATTCTAAAGAAACTTGGTAGAGTGTTTTTTCTTATTTTTTCGTTTAGTTGTCGATTATTGTTTGAAGTTTCTTCCTACAATGTATTTTGTCTTTCCCTGAGTTTTTTTTGTAAAATATCTTGCAAGTATTATCCATACATTTGTATGAGAATTGTATCAGTAAACATTGAAATTTATATATATATTTTCCAGAAATTTGTGCCTTTTCAATTTCACTTGTTTTTGATGTTTTTTTCTAGGCTCACATATTTGATAGAATGAATCATTTACAACTAAATGAAGATTTTTTCTCTAAAGAAATAGATAATGGATGCTTATTTATAGAAATTACTAGGTGTTTTATTATCTTTTATTCCATGTAGGCCTAGCCTCACAAGAAATATGTTGACTAAGGCCCAGAGGTTGTATATGTAGCTAGAAAATAAATATGGATTTGATCATGGCTTATTTATTTTAAAGATGAGGTTGAGTTCTGATTGTGAAATTGAATTGGATAAAATTGAAAATGGAGCAGAAAATGATGAATGAGACATGTGGTGAAGAATGACTTTAAATTTTCATGCGGAATGTACCTAAAATTGGTAAATGGAATGTACTATTCAAAATTTTAAAAAATGTTAACATGTCTATTATACTAATATAATTATGGCCCACTTATTCATATAAAAATAATAATATTAATTATCTAGAAAATTTACACCTAAAATTTTGTGATCCCTAAAAAATACTTGCTTTCTAATTGGTGTCTATATTAGGATGATAATGGCAAGACAACTGAAAAATTAAAAAAATTATTCCCTTACGTCACTTTGATGCAATGTGAACTATCATTTCATAAAAGGTTATAAATCCAACAGTTGCTCGCCAGACATCCGACAACTATTTGCCACATGGATTTTATGAGTTTTTATTCTTTTCCTTTAATTGTGGTATTGATATTAAGATAAAAAAATGTTGAATTATTTTATTTATTTTCAAAAGTGGAAGACAATAAAATAAGATGATAAATACATCATCGTCACAATTTTGTAAAGAAATATTTATGTTATACAATGCATCATCATTAAAATTTCTTAATGAAATCTTTATGTGATAAACTATCAAGTTGATAAAATATAAATATATTTTAATGAGAGGTGATATATATTCATAGTGGATAAAGGATACAAGGATTACATTGCATATTTTGTTCTTGTCAAATGTTAAAAGAAACCTCTTGCAATGGTAGAATATTAAAGCATTGACATTGGTAGACATCAATGTTGTTTATGATAGTTGTTGACAGATTATTAGGTGGTATATTAGAATGGTGAAAACATGATTATTTTAAGAATCGTGAGATAATTAATATATTTGTTTACTTTGCAAGAGTCATGAGATAATCATTCATAGTGTTCCCTATAGTTTAATTTTACTAGAGAAAATGACACTCTAATGATTGTTAATCCTACTCAACAAGGAAAAAAGCATGCAAGAGATATAATTTGAATAGCCTCTGCCACTCAAGTTAATGTAATTGGATAATGTATCTCTTTTTCTTTTATGGGGTACAATAGCTATTCTAATTTTTTCTTATCACGTCAATGCATAAAGGAAATTTTCCTAGATTTGCAACTTCTAATATGATCTATCTTGGATGGTTACAATGTTTGTATTTTCCCTTTCGAATGAATTTGTTCTAGAAAGACATTAATAATGGAAAGTCACATTAATTGTACTATTTGTATGATTAATTGAAGCCATCAAGTTGTGATAATGTAAGAATAAAATAAAATCTAAAAAAATATTGTACATTCTTTACTTCAATGTTAAGTTAATGTTTTCCTCTTTCAAAATACAAAAGAGTGAACACAATTTTGACAATGGTGTTAAACAGGTTGTCCTAACAATTGAATTGATATAAATTTAACTCTTTACAAAATAGTAGTGTTAATGCATCCTAGCAATTTTAAAATGCCTAAATTATCTATAAAGTGGCTCATTTTCCATCAATTATGAATGTGGGAAAAAGATGGAATTGTAGTCCAAGTCACTTCCATCATAATGGGAAACACACAAGAGTCTAACAATTCTTAAATAGTCAACATAGAAAGTTAACAATGACAATAATGGAAGTAAGTTTATGTCAAACTCATATGGTAGACTATAGTGGATTAAAGATATACTTTTTTGGCATCATTTAATTGTTGGGCTTCAGGAAAATTAAAACCTAGTAAATTCTAAATATCGTGGACAGATAAGGTTGTAGAGTTTTTTAATAATGAAGTTTATCATTGAATTTATCTATATTTATTTATTTAAAAATAATAATATTTTCATTTGTTTCATAACTAGCAATCTTCAAGTGGAATATTGATTTGGGTATGTGCAATTAAATAAGTTAAAAAATAGTGAGGAATAATATAATAAAATTTGGAACTCAATATTAGATTAGTGTTTAAAGTTAATATGTTAGTAAGCATAATTTATTATGTGTATAGAAGATACAAAAAATTAATTTATAAAATTTTATATATAATTTTTTAAAAATATGATTTTTAAATGTTTATAGTATTGTTTATGTAAATCTATTAACGATTAAATATAAGGATTTCAAATGACATTTCTACCAAAAATATGAGGTACAAGAGAATTATTTAATGGAAACAACTTTACATGTCAAACTTGAAATACAAAATCATCTTTTCCAATAGTGATAAAATTGCCAGCATGAGTCATAATTAATGTGATGTAATTCCCACCTATACACCTCAATTATTCTCGAAGCATTAATTCTATTGTTAGAAATTCCTCTTCTACGAAAATCTACTCTTCCCTATGAGAGAATTAACTAGAACAAGTCAATTTTAAGAAGTTAGTATGCATATTGATCAATAACATCACTTGTACTTGCCTCAACAATATGAAGACATCGTCTTGCACACTTCAATTATTCTAAAAGTATTAATTATAATATTGTTAAAAATTTCTCTTCTACATAAACCTACTCCACCCCATTAAAGAATCAACTAGGAGTCAATTTCAAGAATCTAACATGCATATTAATCAAAAACATCTCTTGTAGTGTATCAGACTAAAGATTAATGTGTCTCGTAAGAGTACAGTTAATTTTGCTCGTACATTAGATTAACATTACTCAAAATTTTATCCTCGTTCTTCAATTTATTATCTAGATATATCTTCCTATCGGCTAACCATTGCACCTTGTTAGGGATTGCTAGTTATAGACATGTAAAGAATAAAAAAATACTCTCTTTCTCATTTCTTAAATGACTATCTCACATTCAAATGATTATATTAATTGATATAAAATCATACGAATTATATTATCTAAGTGAAACTTATTGATAAATGTACTTTTTTATAAAAAAATTAAAATAAAATTTATATATAAATTACAAACTTGGCTTAATTAATTAAGCATGTAAAGAATACAAATATTATCTCCCATTCCTTAAATGACTATGCCAGATTCAAATAATTATAATAATTAAAAGCATGAAAAAAACACCCAAACGAATGCATGTTCTCTTTCCAAGTTGGAACTCAAATGCCTATTATGTAACGATCTTGCTTTTATTTTTTTTGTTTCTTGTTTTAAATGCCAATTATGTAATAGTCTTGCTTTTTAGTTTCTTGTTTTTTTTTTATATAAGCTTTGATTTCATCAAGACTATTTATGGGCCATTCACGCGCAAAGCAGGGGCAAGTTATAATTTTTTGGTTTTGTTTCCTGTAAAGGCTTAGCCCGTGGGGTGACTACTTTCCGTTTTCATTACAATACAAATTTAGTATCGATAATAAGTTTGATGAGTAATGAAACTCTTTATATTATTGAACATAGTTGTTCTAGTATTTATAGTATTTAGAAAATTGTATCTAAGAAACTATTGTCTTATTAATATAAAGATAAATTATTTCTTTACCATCTATAGGTATTTCATGAATATTGACTATGAGTAAAAAATTGATACATTCTTGTAGCCTTTGTTAATAAATTAAAATTTTATACTCCACATCTATCTCATATAGACCATTGGAATTCTATAGCGAGAGATCTTTCAAGTGTAGTATCTACCAAAAACATTTGCGAAATTTAGGATGAGCATCATATTAAACCATTCGCATTCCTTTCCTGGTAGGTGTTGTTGATTCCTCCACCTACTATGTGCTCCAAATAGATCATGTACTTTTCCTTGGCTCTAGTATATTTCTATTCCTCAAAGATAGATTATTGAAATAATCTTTTCAATTTATTATACAAGCAGCAATTTTATATCATTTTTATATTACTTTGCTATCTTGCAATTTTTATGTTCCATCACAAATTCTGATATTTTTTTACGATTGAAACCCATAATATTACATTCACTAGAGAAGGTTCGCAACCATGACACAATGAAATCATGTCTTTAAGATAATTTTGTCAAAAATTCATTTACTTGTTCTATTTCTAATAGTAGTCAATAGTTAAAAAAATGTGATGTTTTTTTCATTGGGTGACTTTTCAATCTTCATGACTTCTATTTGCTCTTTCTACTTTTGGCCTTTCAATAAGACACGTTGAGCTCTTATATGAGTGAGTCAATGAATGAAGTTTATCATTGTCAGGGTAAGTAATTTGCTTGAAATAATAACTGGTATGCAGTTTGTCTATGCTTTTCGTAAAGTGCTAAGGACCATCATAAAGTAATAAAAGAGTTCCTTCTAAACAGAGGGAAAAAAGTGTTTCAAACTTATAAATGGAAAAAGAATAATGATTCAATTTAAAATTGCATGACTTTTAAATGAATATTAGAGTGAATATCTTGATGGATAATGAAATGATACTTCTAGGGTTTGGCCTTAATACTTACGGAGGAGGTGCTTTACTTTTTCAGTCTACTATAGACCAAACAACTTTATATCACTCTTCCATAGTTTTGACAACTTGCGACTTTTGTACTCCATCACCACTTGTCATATTTGATTACTCTTGAAACTACAATCATATATTTATTAGAGAAATTTTCCAACCATGACACAATGAAATCATGTCTTTTAGATAATTTGGTCAGAGATCATTCTGCCCTCCTATTTATCGTAATAGTTTAAAAATTGTGTGGTATTTTGATGATTTTTTGAACCCTCCTATTTCTCATATTAGCCAAAAGTTTAAAAATTATATGCCATTTTTCCTTAGATTTACATTTTATCATTTAACAATACTATTTGGTGCAAGTGTTTTGTTTTAAACACCAACGGTCTTTGCTTTTTGTTTTTTTGGTTTCTTGTTTTAAACGCCAACGGTCTTTGCTTTTTGGTTTTTTGGTTTCTTGTTTTAAACGCCAACGGGCTTCATTTTTTATTTTTTGTTTTTTTGGTTTCATCAAACCTATTTATAGGCCACTCTGTCGGTGCATCAAAGCTGTGAGTTGTGCTGAGTGTAGAAGGAAAGACTTTGTTTGGGCATTAAAGATGCTCACTTTGTTGGTTGCTCTATGTTCTTCTGTCATTAATGGCAAAGGCCACCACTCTGAATCCTTTGCAATTGCATTCCTGGTGAACCAAAGGATGCAGGAGAGGTTCTTGTGCTCATACATCACAGCTGTGTAAAACCATGATTCCGTCACGCCCAAATGCTGAGGACTTGTTGCAGCTTCTCTCCATGAAGAAGAAACATTGGAGATCGCTACACAGTAATCATCTGTTCAAGTATTTAATAAATATAAACAGACACACTACAAAATGGTAAGCTGGGTCTTTCAAGGCTTCTTGATATTATTTTTTAATTGCAATTCAATGTCTTATGTTACTTAGAAAGGGCAGAGACACCCATTTCAAAATTGATTTTGATGTTATGAAGTAGAAGGAACCATAAATTGGCAGTAACATGACAGAAATGGTAAATTGACAGGACAACAAGTATGTGACTGGAGCTGGTAATGCATCGGCGATGAAGCTATTCATGGCTGCTAATGACAATGACAACGAATGTGATGAATGGAAGCCATTAAAAAACACTGCGCGGGACTCGAACCCTCCATGTTCCACTGTCTGTCTTCAAAGAATAGGTTAATACAGTTAACACTGCCAACGTAAAACAAACCCACTTCTCTAAGCAGCATTCTTTTTAAGATCATTTCAGCCCTTGCCTAGATCAGATTCAACCCAAAAGATAGTTTTGATTATGTTAGGCTTAGCATAGTTTCTTGTGCCGATTTTAAATTTAAGCAGGCATTCCATTTTAAAATCAAGAAATGCTAGAATCCGGACTGTGGGCAATGTTTGAGGATTTATTGTCTTCTGCTGAGCCTTGTTCGTTGCCTCTCTAGTTTTTGAATTCATTTCTTATATCCATTTTTGGATCTACCTCTGTTAATATAATAACCGCTTTATACCCTGTGTAATAGCTCTTTGAATCCATTTTATGTTGGGGGTAATACAGTAGTAACCATGGATTCAGTTCTTGAAGGCATTCCCGGGGACGAGGCAATTTGTTTTGCTATTCTGAGAACGTTCCTCATCTTTTGGGGAAATATCCATCATTTTTTAATGCTATTCTTATTAATCGTTATGTACAGATTTTGTATTTTATATTTGACCATTCCATTTAGTTGTTTATATTTGCTTCTTTCTGTGTTATCAGCACTCCATGAGATTGGATTTCGATTTCTCTCTAGAAATCTGCATCGTAGCTTTGTTTGTGATTTATTTTTTTTTATTTGCTTCTTTCTGAGATTGGATTTCGATTTCTCTCTAGAATATTATGACATGAAACCGTAATTCATGTGTAGGGCCAATCAATCCACAGTCTGCATCATAGCTTTGTTTGTGATTTATATGTTTCTTGTGTTCATAATATTTATCTATGTGTTCGTAATCTGTTCCTCTTCTTTCATTATGTTGGTAAGGACTTTGGAATTCGGTTTTATGAATCTCTTATTGAAACATCGATATCAATAAATTTTGAAGAAACTCCTTTTAAACATTATGATGCAATGATTTCGATGACATTATTCAAGCAGTTAAGTTTCAGTGATGAGAATATATAAGATTAATTCCAAAACATGAGGGCCGCCATAATTACTATTAGCATATTATATTTAGTTGATTCGTATTTATGTAATCCAATGTCAAATTTATGTCTAAGAGTTCAGCATATTATATTTAGTGTATTCCACCTTGGCATCCACTTATTGTTTATGTGAAAATTAGATTTTAGTCTTTTATATGTACTTATTTGATTTAACTTTGACATTCACTTGGATTTGAGGTAGTTTGTATGTGTGTGTGTGTGTGTGTGAGAGAGAGAGAGAGGGGGGTGGTGGGGGCGGACGGGGCGGAAGAAGTGAGGGGGAGAGAGAGAGAGAGAGAGAGAGAGAGAGGGAGGGAGGGAGGGGGAGGGGGAGTGAGAGGAAGAGGAAGAGGGGAGGAGGGCGAGCATGAGGGGGAGTGAGAGTGAGAGGGAGGGAGATTAAGAGGGGGAGAAGGATTGGGATGGAGAGAGGGAGGGGGAGGAGAAGTGAGGGGAAGGAGAGTGAGAGGGAGGAGGGAGGGGGAGTGAGAGGGGTAGAGGGAGAGGGAGGGAAGGAGGAGGGAGAGGGAGAGGAAGGGGAGGGCAGGGGAAGTGAGGAGGAGGGGGAGTGAGAGGGAGAGAGGGAGGGGGAGTGAGGGAGGAGGGAGGGGGAGTGAGAGAGGGAGGGAGTTGGAAGGGGTGGGGAAGTGAGGAGGGGGAGTGAGTGGGAGAGAGGGAGGGGGAGGGGGAGTAAGAGGGGTAGAGGGAGAGGGAGGGAAGGAGGAGGGAGAGGGAGAGGAAGGGGAGGGGAGGGGAAGTGAGGAGGGGAAGTGAGAGGGAGAGAGGGAGGAGGGAGGAGGGAGGGGGAGTGAGAGAGGGAGGGAGTTGGAAGGGGTGGGGAAGTGAGGAGGGGGAGTGAATGGGAGAGAGGGAGAGGGAGGGAGAGTGGGAAGGGGTGGGGAAGAGAGAGGGACGGAGTGGGAGGGGGAGTGATTGAAGGAGATGGAGAGGGGGAGGAGGGAGGGGGGCAGTGGGAGGAGGAGGGAGAGGGGGAGGGAGGAGGGAGGGAGTGGGAGTGGCAGGGGGAGATGGAGAGGGAGGGGGAGAAGGGGAGAAGGTGAGGGGGAAGGAAGTTGGGGGGGGGAGGGGGAGGGGGGAGGGAGACGGAGAGAAGAAGAGAAGGGGAGTGGGATGGAGGGGGAGGAGGTGAGAGAGAGGGAGGGAGGGGGAGGGGGAGAGGAAGTGAGGGGGAAGGGGAGTGAGAGGGAGGAGGAAGGGGGAGTGAGAGGGGTAGAGGGAGAGGGAGGGAGAGGGGAGGGGGAGTGAGAGAGAGGGAGAGAGGGGGAGGAGGGAAGGGGAGGGAGTGGGAGTGGGAGTGGGAATGGGAGGTAGAGTGAGAGGGGGAGAGGAAGAGGGAGGGGGAGTGAGAAGGAGAGGGAGAGGAGGGAGAAAGTGAGAGAGGGAGTGAGGGGGAGAGGAAGGAGGGAGTGGTAGGTGGAGGGGGAGTGAGAGAGGAAGAGGGGGAGGAGGGAGGGAGGGGTAGTGATAGGGAGAGAGGAAGATGGAGGAGGGAGAGGGAGAGGGAGAGGTAGAGGAGGGAGGGAGGAGAGAGGGGGAGGAGGGAAGAGGAGGGAGGGGGGAGGGAGGGGGAGAGGGGGCAGGGGGGAGGGAGAGCGAGGGGAAGGGAGAGGGAGGGGGAGAGGGAGCAAGTAAAGAGGGGGATGGAAAAAGAGAAGGGGAGTGGGAGGGAGGGGGAGGAGTAAAGAGAGAGGGAGGGAGTGGGAGGGTGAGGATGAGAGGGAGTGAGAGGGAGAGGAAGAGGGGGAGGGTGAGGGCAAGGGGGAGTGAGAGGGAGAGGGAGGGAGAGTGAGAGGGAGGAGGGGTAGGGGGAGTGAGAGGGAGGAGGGAGGGGAAGTGAGAGGGGTAGAGGGAGAGGGAGGGAGGAGGGAGAGGGAGAGGAATGGGGAGGGGAGGGGATTTGAGGTGGAGTGGGAGTGAGAGGGAGAGAGGGAGGGAGGAGGGAAGGGGAGGGAGAGGGAGTGGGAGTGGGAAGGGGTGGGGAAGTGACAGGGAGGGAGAGGGAGGGGGAGTGAGAGAAGGAGAGGGAGAGGTGAAGGGAGTGGGAGGCGGAGGGGGAGTGAGGGGGAGGGGGAGGGGGAGGGGGGAGTGAGAGAGAGGGAGAGAGGGGGAGGAGGGAAGGGGAGGGAGTGGGAGAGGGAGTGGGAGGTAGAGTGAGAGGGGGAGAGGAAGAGGGAGGGGGAGTGAGAAGGAGAGGGAGAGGAGGGAGGGAGGAAGTGAGAGAGAGAGTGAGGGGGAGGGGGAGTGAGAGAGAGAGAGAGGGGGGAGGAGGGAAGGGGAGGGAGTGGGAGTGGGAGTGGGAGTTGGAGTGAGAGAGGTAGAGTGAGAGGGGGAGAGGAAGAGGGAGGGGGAGTGAGAAGGAGAGGGAGAGGAGGGAGGGAGGAAGTGAGAGAGGGAGTGAGGGGGAGAGGAAGGAGGGATTGGTAGGTGGAGGGGGAGTGGGAGAGGAAGAGGGGGAGGAGGGAGGGAGGGGGAGAGGTGGAGGGAGAGGGAGAGGGAGGAGAGAGGGGGAGGAGAGAAGAGGAGGGACGGGGATGGGAGAGGGAGAGGGAGTAGGTAGAGAGTGGGAGGGAAGAAGAGAAGGGGAGTGGGAGGGAAGGGGAGGAGTAAAGAGAGAGGGAGGGAGTGGGAGGGTGAGGATGAGAGGGAGTGAGAGGGAGAGGAAGAGGGGGAGGGCGAGGGCGAGGGGGAGGGGGAGTGAGAGGGAGAGGGAGGGAGAGTGAGAGGGGGAGGGGGAGGGGAAGTGATGGGGATGGGGAGTGAGAGGGAGGAGGGAGGGGGAATGAGAGGGGTAGAGGGAGAGGGAGGAAGGGAGGGAGGAGGGAGAGGGAGAGGAATGGGGAGGGGAGGGGATTTGAGGTAGAGGGGGAGTGAGAGGGAGAGAGGGAGGGAGGAGGGCAGGGGAGGGAGAGGGAGAGGAGAGGGAGTGGGAGTGGGAAGGGGTGGGGAAGTGAGGGGGAGGGAGGGGGAGGGGGAGGGGGAGTGAGAGAAGGAGAGGGAGAGTCGAAGGGAGTGGGAGGCAGAGGGGGAGTGAGGGAGAGAGGGAGGGGAGGGTGACGGGGATGAGGAGGGGGAGGGGGAGAGAGAGGGATGAGGGGGGGGGAAGGAGAGAAATGGGGGAGAGAGAGGAGGGAGTGGGAGAAGGAGATGAATATGGAGATGGAGAAGAAGATGGGGAGGAGGGAGGGAGAGGGAGAGGGAGTGGGAGTGGGAGTGGGAGGTGGAGTGAGAGGGGGAGAGGAAGAGGGAGGATGAGGAGGAGGGGGAGGGGAGAGGGAGAGTGGAGAGGGAGAGAGGAGGAGGAGGGAGAGAGGGAGGAGTGAGGGGAGGTAGAGGGAGTGGGAAAGTGTGGGAGAGAGAGAGAGAGAGAGGAGAGAGAGAGAGAGAGAGAGAGAGAGAGAGAGAGAGAGAGAGAATACCCAAGGTTTGTTTAAAAAAATTATCAAATTCATAGATAGGAATAAAATAAGGTTTAATTGATGAAATATCAACCTTAATTTTATACAAAAAATCAATACTAACATATTAAGACCATATCCATTATTAACTAAAGTTCTTTAAATAATATTACCATTGATGAGGAAAAAAACCATAAGGGAATCATGTTGATCTTGAATTTCTTTAGAAGGTGACTCATCTTGAGAAAACATAATTTGGTCTTTCTTATTGGTCACATTCATGCATTATAATATGGAATTTATATTAGCTTGTACAAGAGATGGAGCTGTCATGTTTCTCAAGGCTTGTTGCAATGCTTCATGATATGTAGGTGAATTTTGAAGAAGATCCCAAAGATATATCTTGGTAGGAGTAGCATAGAGTTGTTCTACTGAATCATACTCATTTCCAATATGTTGAGGAAGATGGGGTGTACAAGGAAGCACTGGTTGAGAAGTACGAAGAGATGGAGGAACATACAAACTTGTAGGTTGTCTATTGTTTCTTGTGTTATAAGTGTGATCAGCCACATTATAATTAGGTTGTTGATCACCTTTCACAACAACAATTGATTTATTTGAGTGGGAAGGGTATCTTGGCGAAGATGAGCAACAACCTTAGGCTTTTTAATACCCAAAACATTGAAAACATTGACTTGATCAAGCTCTTGATTGTTTAAAGTTTTATCACTTGAAGAGAGACCATCAAGGAAAGAAGTAATGATATTATCCTCTTCTTCTAAGGTATCCTCATAAGTAAGACAATGTTTATAATATGGATTAAGGACTTCCATCAATGCTTCATCTCTAAAAGGGATGTCAAATAAAGGTAAGGTGATGTTAAAAAAGGTTTCTATAATTTCCTCCTCTTGCTCCAAAATATTGTCATAAAGGGGGTGAATCTTAAGAGAAGGGTCATCATTCATTAAGGCTTCATCGGTAGAGGGAAAATCATTAAGATGAATAGAAGGTAAATTATCCTAAAGGGAATGAACAATCATATCAATTTCTTCTACTATAATGTCATTGTCTATCACAAAGGTACCCACATGGGGGACATTTATATCAAGAGAACAATCAACATTGTCTTATAATGGTTCATCCCAAATAGGGAGATTATTAAGAAAATGATTATTACCTTGCCTCTATATGTCCTCATGAGAAGGAGGGTACTTAGGAGATAAAAATGAAATTAAGATTATAGAAGATATTCATGATGAACAAACCAACATGACATGTGCAAAATGTATGAAACTATATGTATATTTTTCCTATGCAAGTGCATAAACAAGAAATGAAAAGATCTATATGAAATGCAATGATTACTAACTAATGCATGAAATGAATATTTTTTTGTTTTTATTGCTCTAATTGAAATAAGAGACAACAATATGAATTTTTTATGTCCATTTTTTTTCTTGAAAATGAATTCATAAAATGAGACAATGTAATACATACAAATAAGATTTAATAACCAAATCAAAAGTGAAAATGTTATGATTCGTGTTCACCAAAATGTACAATAGAAAAATCAAAGCAATGAAAATAGGAGCTCACCTCTCCTTTCCAAGATTGCACATTTGGAAGGAAAATGCCCCCAATTGGCTCATGAGGTGACTCAAGCACTAAATGGGGACAGTGGTTTCCTTATCTAAATATGTAATTTTCAAATGGAAATGGATAACAAATATAGAAATGCAAATTAGGAAATATTTGGATGAATCAAGAAATGAAATAGGACATAAGAAACTTTAGATCTAAATAACTAACAAATAGAAATCCAAAAACATTTATAACAAATTTTTTGAGATTATGATTTTGTAACATGTATTCCTATCAAATTTTAGCCTATTTTTGAGGGTATAGGTCAGCTAGATCAACTTGTACTTTAGTATAGGTCAACTGGCTTGATCTGTAACTAGGTATTCTACTTGAAACTTTCAAGATCACTCTGAATGTTCCCAATCTTCCTAGAAAAGATTTAAAAACTTAGTAGCCTATTCTTTCACACAAAAAAAAGGGAAGAAGGTTGGTAAAAGAGGTTTACCTTGGTCAAACCCTTGTCTATGCATCAACCTTTAAAATGCAATGAAATTACAAAAAGTAAAGATGAAATAGGAGCTATATCTGAATTGGGAATCACCTCATGCCTTGATGATGCAACGCTTCTTTGGATTTGATCACAAATGTTTTGATTACATAAAAATAGGTTCTGAAAGGACTCAAAACCTTTTAAAGTGAGATTACAAAATAAGCATTAAAGTTCTAGTGGAAATAGTGCAACAACACCAAAAAGAGACACCAAAACTAGCAAGTCCAACAAAAGAAAACCAAAGAAAAAAAGGACAGCAGAAAGACAACAAGACAACAAAAAGCTAGCTAGATATTCTTCATTAATTCAACCACTTGATTAGCCAACATCTTCATATTTGGAGAGGCACTTTGAGTTCCTTGAGATCTTTGTTCTTGTGATCCTCTAGCTTTTGAAGCTTGATCTGGTCCTTTTACTGGGTCTATGATCCTCCTTAACCTCCATGGGTGCCTACTTCGCTTTGTCTTGCTCCATCTTATCCACAAGTATCTTGACATGCTCAATCGAGGCCTTGAGAATGAAAAAACTCTGCTCAATGATGTTACCCATCATCTTCTCCAGCTGCTCAATTTTTTTCTCCATTTTATCAATTCTCTTAAGCATGTTTCCACCTTTCACCACCTCCCCCTCTTTTATTTTGTTCTCCATTAAAGTGATTCTATTTATGAAGTTCGTTATCCCTTTAGCCCTACCAACAACCTCCTTCAATTCATTAATACAGTGTCCCATAGTCTTCTCTCCCAAATTCATTTTTCCAAAAGCCCCAATTTGCTTCTGAAACTACTAGATTTGCATTTTAATAGTGTTGATGTCATTTTTCATGGTGCTGAGGTTGTTAAAGAAAGTAGTACACCCCAGATTATCAAAGTCATTTTTCACACAAGTTGTCTCCTCCTTGGAACTCTCCACCCTACCCCTATTCAGCTAGACTATCCTTCTCGATATTAACCACATCTTGGGCTATATCCTACATGATATTCTCACCTACTAGAACATTCTAGTCTAAATCATCAAAGTCCCCCATAATAGGTGCCTTGTCCACCCACTTATCATGTTTTTCCTGAGCATTCCCCTGTGAGGAAGAATCATCATCAGAAGAGATGACAACCCTCTTACCCCTCTTCATGTTCTTATTTTTGGTTTTGGTGCGCTTCCCTATAGTCTCCATTTCCTTATTACTCGTCCCCTTCACACTGTCATCCCTATTTTCCTCTTCCTCCATCTCCATTTCAATAACTGAGTCCTCCATCTTGGCCTTCCTATTTTTTATTTTTGAAGGGGAGCCATGACGCATGGAGGCTTTGCTGGGTTGCATAGAATCAACCTCTTCATTTTCAGTGTCCTCCATAAAGGGTTCCTTTGAATCTTTACCATCAATATCATAATCTTCAAGGGCCTTCCGATTGAGCTGGGATCTCTCAACCTTCTTAGATTTTAAAACCTCATAGATTAGTACCATCAAACCTTCATGACAGGCATGATTACCTTCAGGGTCCCTCTGCAAACTAAGAATAGTAGCATCCAAAGAACTCAAAAGATAAAAGGGGAAATTAAATTTAACCCCATGCCTAAAATGGTTTAACACAATAATATGGTGATTATAAATTTTGGTGTATCTCCCATCCAACATAATGTAACTAATAATAACAAAAAGAACCAATCTCCATGGCCTAGACATGCATTTAGGGTTAAAATAAGAGTTATCAACCTTTACCATTCACTTCCTTTCTTGGTCCGTTGGCACAAAAACCTCCAGGGATTTATCCGACACCTTCATGTCTCTATAAAAATTGATCCCTTCGATTTTGAGATGCGTTGCCTCAACAATGACCTCCTCTGTTATCTCCATGCTCTATGCTCCCACCATAATTTTTCCCTTATTCCAAGTCTTGAGGAAATTTCTGGTAACAACATGCTTCCCTCCATGCAATCTCTCCAAATAAACCGCCAATCCCCCATTCTTAACAATATTCCAAACCTCTAAATTTTGGTTCCATTCATTATAGTTCCCTGGCTCACACCTCTTCTTGTGACCTCCCATGGCTTTGCAACTGCAAAAAATCCTAATCTTGAAATTTCTCAGAGAGGCCTGATTCTTAAGCTTTAAGTAACAATAGTACCCTCTAAAGCCTCAAAAGACCCATAAACCATGCAAAATAAAGGCAATAATCATCTCGAAATCACCACAATGACCTTCATCACCCTCACACGGATCCCTGCACTTATTATCCATTAATGTAATATTCATTAAGTACATATTTCTTGCCTTGCAATCTATCCATATCAATTAATGATGCCCCTTTAGGAGGAAGGATAGTCCCATCATCCCATTCGATATCCACTTGTTTTTGACATGCCACATTTACAGCCCAGTCAGTAGCTGAGTTGGCTTCCCTATAATTGTGGGTAACAACACACACATCAAAGGATTTTATGATACTTTTTTCTTTATTGATATTATTAGAAATTATCCTGAAGGAATCATAATATTATTAAGACACTTAATAATATTAAGAGAATCCCCTTGGACCCACACTTTTCTGTAATTTTTCCTTTTAGCCAACATAAGACCATAAATAGAAGCATTGGCCTCCACACATATGGTTAGAATTAAAACCAATAGAAATGGCCTTAAGCACCTTTGCAATTCCCATTTTCATCTATGATAACAATGCCACAACCAACAATCCCTGAGTTGCCCTTGGAGGCACCATCAAAATTACTTTTCATCCAGCCATTAGGGGGGCAATCCCAATGGGCATCATTCCTCAAATTCCTCTTGATATTTTGGACCTTCATACCTTCTAACTTCAAATTTTTGAATACTTTCACCTCCCAAGAATCTTTGAGTTCCTAATACTTACTAGTCAACCAAATGTTCTCCAACAAGGCTCTCTTAATCTTGTGGAAAATAAAGACACAACTAGACTCCTTTTTTCTAAAGATCCTATCATTCCTTTCTTTCCAAACCCCCCAGCAGATGTAGGGTTAAAGAAATTTCCAAATAGATAACAAAAGACTATTATTAGTAGGAGATCTCCAAGAAGTGAAAAGCTCCTGAATGCCGTATGGAAAGATCCAATCCATATTCATCAGATCCAAAAACTTCTCCCATATTATTCGAACATAGGCACAATGAATAGTCATATGATTGATGTTCTCCTCATCATTCTTGCAAAGACAACACCTGTTAGTTAGGCATAAGCCCCTTTTTCTTAAATTATCAATAGTTAAAATTTTATCCTGCAATAAAATCCAGAAAAACACATTAATTTTAGGGGTTAATCCTTTAAACCATGCTCTCACCCAACAAGGTTCAAGGAAATTCTCATAATTCTATTTATACAAAGAGGATACCGAGAGAGAACCATTAGAATTATATCTCCAAATTAAAGTATCCTCTTCATCAATGAGGAAGACAACATTCAAAATTTTATTCAAACTTCTAAGAGAGGGATCCAACCTAGACAAATCGGTCCAGTTATCTCCTTCCCAATAGTCATCCACATGAGATCCAAAAACTAGTTTACATTGCAACATCTTATCTTTCCAATTAGAGTCAGAATTAAGAGGATGATCCAAAATCCATTCATCATCCCAAAAAAGGATAGTCTTTCCATTTCCAACCTTCCATTTAACACCCTTCTTGATCAACTCCTTTCTCAAAGCATTATTCCAAATGATAGAACCTCCTTGAATTGATTCCTGATTCAAAAAATTTTGGAAATTACTCCTGTCCCTATTATATTTGTTGTGCCAGATAGTAGTCCATTCTCCTGAGGTCTTGAATAATCTCCAAAGAAGCTTAGCCAAAATAAAATCATTCATACTTCTTATACTTTGAAGACCCAAACCCCCCTTCTTAATAGGTTTGCAAACCTTATCCTAAGCAATGAGAGCCATTCTCTTCTTATGCTCCACTCCAGACCAAAGGAAATTCTTTTGGATATTCTTGATACTTTCAACAAACTTCCTAGAAATTTAAAAATAATTAAAGCATAGAGAGGGATACTTTGGAGAGTAGCCTTGAGCACCAAGATTTTACTAGCCTGACTAAGAAGAGCACCCTTCCAACCAGCTAAACTCCTATGGAATTTGTCAATCACAGATCTCCAAAAAGAATCAGGGGGTTCAAGGCATAGAGGAAAACCTAAGTAGGATCATGGAAGGCATCCCACATCACAGCCCATCACCCTTTTAATCCTTTCTTGTCTTTGTTCAGGAACATTGATAAAGAAAATAGAACTCTTGTTCCAATTTATAATCTGTCCAGTGGCTACACCATAATTGTCTAAGGCTTTTTTGATGGTTTTACCATTTTTTAAAGAGGCTTCCCCCATAATAATAGAGTCATCCACAAACTACTGGTGAGAACAAATCTACTCTTTTGAAGAAGGTTGAAGCCCTATAAACTCACCTTTGTTAACCAACCGACCAATGTATCTACCCAAACACTCTGCCATAATAATGAATAGGATTGGAGACAAAGGATCCCCTTATCTAAGACCTCTCAAAGACTTGAATAATGTTAGGAATAAGGTGTCTCAGCCTTGGATAATTCCTATTCTTATTATTTGTTTTGTAAATGTATTTTTTTGCAAATAATGTAATTAAGTGTGAGTGTACATGTCTAGTTGGCATGTTGATGTGTCACTCCACTTGATGTGTTGGCATCTTGTGCGTAAGGAGATTATGACTAAAATGGTCATGACGGATTCCTATGATGCGTAAGAACTATTTAAGGAATGTGCTATGACAGGTGTAAGAGCATCTTATGACTTGGGCCTATTTGGGTGCCCAAGAAGAAGTGGTTGGTGTGTGTAAGAGAATATGCCAAAAATAGGTTGGTATGACAGATTCTCTTACACTTCTCTTGTGACCATTATTTTTCGTGGATTCTATGACAAGCTATCATAGTCTATTCTAGGGATGGATGCCTATTCTTGGGATTGCATGTAACAACTATGTACATGTGGCTTTATGCATGGGTCTTGGTGGTTGTGCCTATTTTTGGGTCTAGAAGAGTCTATATATATGATGCTGCTCCTATGGGAGAGATATAACAAAGTTTAAGTCTTGTTGGCTTTGTCTCTCATTTGCTGAAAGAACTTGCATTGCAAGTGTATTGTAATCTTTGTGTTGAAGATAATACATTGTGCAGGTTTTGGAGTGCTGGGGTTTTTTACCGAAAGGTTTTCCCTAGGGTATATCATTGTGTCATTCTCTATTTTTCTATATGCATTATATGTGGTTGCAATATCTTTGTTAAAGTAGTTAACAAATCTGAAATTGTAAGGATTTATAAGAATTTGCACAATACTCTCCTATAGAGATTAGCGTAGGAAGCTATTTCTGCACCTGAGTTTCCTTACAAGTGGTATCAAAGCTTGATCAACTTTTGATCCTAGTTGTTGGGTAGGGTTTTTTGAGCTGATCTCAAGTTTGAGTGGGAGTTTTTTGTAGAGCATTCTGAATCTTATTTGCAGATTGAGATGGCAAGTTCATCATATGGAAGAATGGAGGTGGAGAAATTTAATGGCACTAATTTTGAGTTGTGGAAACTCAAGATGGAAGACATGTTGGAAGATCGTGACCTATGGGAAGTGACTTCAAATGCTACAAGACCAACAACTATAGCTCAAGCAGATTGGGATATCAAAGACCATAAAGCTAAGGGTCTCATAAGACTCTATTTAATCGATGCAGTCCTTCTGAATGTTCTAGATGAGAAAACCGCAAATAGTTTGTGGGAAAGACTTGCGGCCGTGTATCAGGCCAAATCTCTAGTGAACAAGTTGTTCCTGAGGAAGAATTTGTACTCTCTATGAATGGAGGAAGGTGGATCCTTAATGGATCATTTAAATGTATTTAATCTACTAGCTGCACAATTGACATCAGCTGGTGTCAAGTTAGAGGAGGAGGATCATTGCTACACACTTTTGTGTTCTTTACCGGATTCATGGGACCATCTTGTGATGGCTCTCGGAAGAACTTTAGTCACCTTCAAAATGGATGATGTGGTGTCTTCATTGCTATCAGAGGAGATGAGGAGAAAGGCTTCCATTTTAGAAAAAGAAGCCCTTGCTGTTCGTGGGAGATCCACTCAAAGAGGGAAGAAAAATGACAATAAGTCTGACAATAAGGGTAGATCCAAATCCCGTGGGAAGTCAAAGACTTCCAATAAGTCCAAGGCAAAATGTTGGAACTGTGATAAATCTTGGCACTTCTGTAAAGACTGCAAAGAGCTGAAGAAGAAGAAGAAAGGTTCAGATTCAGCTTCAGAAAGATCTCAAGAAGATGGCGATGCATTCATCGTAGCTTTGGTAGCCCATGCATCTGATGATGTGTGGTTGGTTGACTCGGGTCCATCTTTTCACATGACCTCTCATCGAAACTGGTTCTCAAAATATGAAGAGTTCGATGTTGGAAAGGTGTACTTGGGTGATGATTCTCACCTAAAGATAGTTGGATGCGGAAGGGTCACTATCAAATTTCTTGATGGACGAGTAAAGGGAATCAACGAAGTTATGCACATTCTGGGTTTGGCATGAAACCTATTATCTGTAAGTATGCTGAATGATGTAGGTGTGCAAGTTCTTTTTTTGAAAGAAGGATGCAAGATGATAAGAGGATCAATAGTGCCCTCAAGGGGTACTAGGAGAGGTACCTTATTTCAGCTAGATGCATGTATTCCTCTATGTAATAGTTCTTCATCCTCACCATCTGAACAAGCAGTGAAGAAGTCTATGGCTATTGGTTCCGATGGTAGTGCAAACACTTTGGAAGCTAAGCTTCCTGCAGAAAAGACAATGTTGTGGCATATGAGATTTGGCCACATTGGTGAAAAGGGTCTCAGAACCCTGAAAAATAAAAATCTCATTGAGGGGTTAAATGATTGCAATCTCGAGTTTGACTTCTACGAACACTGTGTCTATGGTAAACAAAATCGTGTTCAGTTTTACTCTAGTTCTCACAAATCTTCTGATGTTTTGGATCTTATTCATTCTGATGTATTTGGTCCTATAAAAGTTCCTTCAATCTCCAAGTCTATATTTTTTGTATCTTTCATAGATGATTATAGTAGAAGGATGTGGATTTATTTCCTTAAAAGTAAGACACAAGTCTTTAGTCGGTTCAAGGAATTTAAAGCTCTTGTAGAGAATCAAACTAGTAAGAAGATTAAGTGTGTGAGAACTGACAATGGTGGTGAGTTTTGCTCAGCAGAGTTTGAACAGTTCTATAAAGAACAAGGTATTGAGAGGCATAAGACAACTCCTTATACCCCACAACAAAATGGAGTTGCAGAGAGAATGAACAGGACACTGATGGAGAAGGCTAGGAGTATGCTTAGTGGAGCTGGTTTAGAACAAAGGTTTTGGGCCAAAGCTATGGCCACTACTTGCTATCTGGTTAACAGATCTCCTACATCATCCCTTATTGGTAAGACACCCATGGAGGTGTGGTCTGGTAAGAAGCCTTCAATTAGACATCTTCATGTTTTTGGTTGTGAAGCTTATGCACATGTTCCAAAGGAGAAAAGATCTAAGTTGGAAAACAAAGCTGTTAAATGTATTTTCATCGGATACAGTGCTGGTGTGAAAGGATACAAGCTTTGGGATCGCGTGACTAGTAAGGTGTTGTATAGTAGAAATGTTATTTTTAGAGAGCTAAAATCTTCTCCTATTGTGCTACAACCAGATGAAAAAGAAAAGGAAAAAGATGTTCAATTGCCTCCTACCCCTGAGAAGACTGAACAGAGAGACCATGTTGGGTCTAATGATGAGGAGAGCTCTAGCAGCTCTGATAGTTTGGAAGAAGAGGAAGAACGATCTCAACCTTAGCCCTTGAGGAGATCCATGAGAGAAAGAAAGCAACCAAAAAGGTTTGGTTATTCTATGTTAGATTCCAATTGTGCCTTTGCTTTGATTACTAACACTGATGAGCCTAGATCTGTGAAAGAGGCTTTGGGCATGGAAGATGCAGGTTCTTGGATTGAGGCTATAAATGATGAGATGGCTTCATTGGAGAAAAACAAAACTTGGGACCTTGTACCTTTGCCTAAAGGGAGAAAATATGTTGGTTGTAAATGGGTGTTCAAGAAGAAATTCTGTGCAGATGGCAGTGTTGAAAGGTATAAAGCTAGATTGGTTGCAAAGGGGTATTCACAGGTAGAGGGAATAGATTATGGCGAAATATTCTCTCCTATTGCAAAGTTGACATCTATTAGATTTCTGTTATCTCTTGCTGCATCATATGATTTAGAGATAGAACAGATGGATGTGAAGATAGCTTTCCTTCATGGTGACTTGGAGGAAGAGATTTATATGTCACAGCCTGAGCACTACATTGTTAAAGGTAAAGAATCCTTAGTTTGCAGATTAAAGAAATCTCTATATGGTTTGAAGCAATCTCCTAGGATGTGGTACCTTAAGTTTGATACCTCTGTGTTGTCAATTGGATTTGTAAGATCAAAATCAGATCATTGTGTTTATTTCAGAGTTGAAAATGATCGCCTTCTTATTGTTGCATTATATGTTGATGATATGTTGCTATTTGGGAAGGGTAAGGGTATGATTTCTAATTTTAAATCTCAGTTGTTAGCACAGTTTGAGATGAAAGATCTTGGGGCAGCTAGGTACATCTTGGGTATGGAAATCAGTAGAGACAGGTCTAATAAAAAACTTTGGTTGAGTTAGAGTAAGTATGTGAAGTCTGTGTTGGACAGGTTCAGCATGGAAGATTGTAGACCACTATGTGTTCCTATTTCTATGGGAACAAAGTTATCTGTAGATGATTGTCTAAAATCTCCTAGTGAGGTGGAGGACATGAGTAGAGTACCTTATGCTAGTGCAGTTGGCAGTCTTATGTATGCTATGGTCTGTACTAGACCAAACATTGCCCAAGCAGTGGGAGTCCTGAGTCAGTTTATGGCTAATCTTGGACAGGTACATTGGGATGCAGTTAAGCGAGTATTCAGATATTTGAGGGGTACATCAGATTACTCCATATGTTATCATGGTAACTCTTCTAGATCTTTGCATTCAGTTTGTATTCATGGGTTTGTGGATTCAGATTGGGCAGGTGATATTGACAGTAGGAGATCCACCAATGCTTATGTGTTCACTATGTTTGGTGGTGCCATCAGTTGGATGAGTAAGCAACAACCTGTGGTTGCTTTGTCCACTACAGAAGCTGAGTACATGGCTTCTACTCATTCTTGTAAAGAAGCCATTTGGCTTAGAAGATTGTGTTCTGATGTTGGTGTTGATGCAGAAAAAATTACTATTTGGTGTGACAGTCAGAGCGCTATTTGCCTTGCAAAGAATCCAACTTTCCATGCCAGAACGAAGCACATTGATCTGCAATTTCACTTTGTGAGAGATATGGTGGAAGATGGAAAGGTAAATTTGGAGAAGGTAGATACTGTGAAGAATGTTGCAGATGCATTAATGAAACCAATGGGCACTGAGAAGTTCAGATGGTGTTCGGAGTCTATGGGCCTTTTGGCCTATAGCGGTTAAAGTCCCTGTTATGTTCCTGTTGCTCTTGCAAGGTGTTTGACAAGTGGGAGAATGTTAGGAATAAGGTGTCTCAACCTTGGATAATTCCTATTCTTATTATTTGTTGTGTAAATGTATTTTTTTGCAAATAATGTAATTAAGTGTGAGTGTACATGTCTAGTTGGCATGTTGATGTGTCACTCCACTTGATGTGTTGGCATCTTGTGCGTAAGGAGATCATGACTGAAATGGTCATGACGGATTCCTATGACACGTAAGAACTATTTAAGGAATGTGCTATGATAGGTGTAAGAGCATCTTATGACTTGGGCCTATTTGGGCGCCCAAGAAGAAGTGGTTGGTGTGTGTAAGAGAATATGCCAAAAATAGGTTGGTATGACAGATTCTCTTACACTTCTCTTGTGACCATTATTTTCAGTGGATTCTATGACAAGCTGTCATAGTCTATTCTAGGGATGGACGCCTATTCTTGGGATTGCATGTAACAACTATGTACATGTGGCTTTGTGCATGGGTCTTGGTGGTTGTGCCTATTTTTGGGTCTAGAGGAGTTTATATATATGATGCTGCTCCTATGGGAGAGATATAACAAAGTTTAAGTCTTGTTGGCTTTGTCTCTCATTTGCTGAAAGAACTTGCATTGCAAGTGTATTGTAATCTTTGTGTTGAAGATAATACATTGTGTAGGTTTTGGAGTGCTGGGGTTTTTTACCGAAAGGTTTTCCCCAGGGTATATCATTGCGTCATTCTCTATTTTTCTGTATGCATTGTATGTGGTTGCAATATCTTTGTTAAAGTAGTTAACGAATCTAAAATTGCAAGGATTTATAAGAATTTGCACAATACTCTCCTATAGAGATTAGCGTAGGAAGCTGTTTCCGCACCTGAGTTTCCTTACAAATAAGGGAGTAGGATATCCATTTACAAGCACTGAGAAGGTGGCTGAAGAAACAAGACAATGTATAAGATCTCTACTTCTCTTATTAAAGCCAAAAGCCTCCAAAGTAGCCTTCAGAAAATCCCAGTCAACCCTATCCTAAGCTTTTGACAAATCCAACTTCAGCAAAAAACCTTCCTTTTTAGACATCGTCAGTGAATGAATGTTTTCATGAATCAAAATGATTGAGTCTAGAATTTGTCTTCCTAGGACAAAGCCATTCTGCTATCCAGAAATAAAAGAACTCTAGAAGTAAGGACTTTTGAAATAATCTTGTAAATAAAGTTACATAAGTTGATGGGTCTGAACTGGTCCAAACTATCAACACCCACATTTTTTGGAATCAAAGCTATAAAAGTACCGTTAAGTGCCTTAAGAATCCTTCTTGAGCCAAAAATTCTTTAACCATATTGACAACATCATCCTCAATAATGTTCCAATATTTATGAAAAAAGAAGAGAGGATACCCGTCAAGTCCAGGGGCTTTGTTTCCTTCAAAGAAGAAGACCACCTTATGAATCTCATCCTTTGAAGGGATAGCAGTAATAAATCTAATCTGTTCTTCAATTAAAATACAAGGGATACCATCCAACAACTCCTTTTGGTGATCCTTATTAAGATTATCAGCTTTCTTCAAGAGATCAAAGAAAAACTTACTGGCTTCTCCTTTGAACTCGTCCTCTTTTTCACTAATGGCTCCATTAATCTTTAGTCTGAAGATTTTATTTCCCATTCTATGTTCCATTGTGGTCATGAAGAAATACTTTGAATTTCTATCCCATTCCTTCAAAAAAACATTCCTAAACCTTTATCTCCAAAATATTTCTTCTTTTGAGATGATATCATGGTATTCCACAAGTTTTGTGTCTTCCTCATCTTTAGAAAAGATGCTATACCCATCCTTTCGAATGATGTCCCGAATTTCCTTCAGCTCCGCTGCAATTTTCCTTTTATTGGTAAAGATATTCCCAAAATTCTCTTTGTTCCATTTTTTAATATTGTCCTTAACATTTTTTAGTTTCTTAGCAATTTTAAACATGGTTGTTCCATCAATCCTAATATTCCACCACTCCTCAAAGAGTTTTTCAAGATTAGGATGGATAGTCCACATTTTCTCAAAATGAAAAGGGAAGTTCCTTTTCAAACCATTAGTTTCAGCAATAAGGGTAATCAGCTAGTGATCTGAGCCAACTCTAACATAAGCCGATAGAGTGCAGGAATAACTTTTAAACCACTCACTACTTGCTAGCACCCTGTCTAGTCTGACTTGGATGAGATCTTTACCAGCTCTCCTATTGGTCCAGGTGTAATTAATCCTCTACAAATCAATATCATGTAAAGCTTGACCATTAGTGAAGTCCATAAGATCAGTTCTATTGTCTAGATTTGGTTGACTCCCTCCAAGTTTCTCATTTTCCTTTAAAGGAGTGTTAAAATCCCCCATTATAATCCACCCTTCAGTAGCAAAATCATTCCTTTTTCTATAAATATCAGTCCAAAAATATTTTCTCCCCCATTTAGTATTGGGAGCATAGATGTTTGTCAAGATCCACGGGGTGCCATCTTTAATATGCCAAAATATGACATTAGCCATATTATTACCAAATGAAATTATAGTTCCAATAAATCACAATACCCCTAGAAGCCCCATCAGCATCACCACCTAAGGACTTACCATTTCTAAAAAAATAGAGTTTCTCAACTTTTTCCTTGGAAATCTTGGTCTCTTGAAGTAAAACAATGTCTGGCTTGTTATCTCTTATCATGTTTTTAACCATATCCTCCTTATGAGGGGTGTTTAAACCTCTTACATTCCAAGAAATAATTTTCATTGCTTTTGGAAGGGTCCCTACTCTAGGATGGTTCTTTGACCTCCATCCGCTATATTCCTACTAGCCTCTAACGCTCTTATTTTATGATTTGAGGGTCTTCCTGGGGAGACATGAATGTCCCACATCTCCATTTTTGCTACTTCTAGTGCTTCTAGCTAATGGGTGGTCCCACAATAGTGTGTCCCACTTTTTGGCCAACTTTGACACAGAGATCAACATTATGAGAAAAAACTTCACTTTCGAACACCTGTTGCCGCAAAACTATTAGGAATTTGAAGATGATGTAAACTAGAGTCTTTTAGAATTTCCTTTCTAGTTTCTAAATATATTTTTCTAAAAAAAATTTAAATTCATTTTTCCTTCTCCTTTGAAAACTGGTTTTTGTGAAAAACTGTGTTTTTAAGGAGTTACTATCACTTGGATTAACATAATTTTTTTTTAAAAATATGATGATTTAATTATTTCAAGATTATATTTGTAACTTTAATATCTAAAGGATGCAATTGGTTTCATTCATTTTGGGTCAATATTTCATAGTTTATTAAGTTCTAAAGTGACAGTAACTCTAATTTAGACATAAGGTCACTTGGATCGCTCTAACTTGATCTGTGTATATCAAAATTCATTTTTTCTTTTTTTTATAGAAAGGTAACACAAATACTCTTTTCCTACATATTTTTTATAATTTTTTATTTTAATTTACTATTTTTCCCAAAGTCTTGAAGAGATAGGTTGTTGAATGACCAAACAACCTATGTTTAGTTAAAGTAATATTTAAAAGTGATAATGAACTCAATATGTATTAAAATTATATTTATTAGAAAGCTTATTCTGAATAGCATCATACTACATATATACATTTTTCAAATGGATTCATTTGATCTACCAAAACATAAAGTCAAAGTGATTTTTTATCAGCATTTTAATAGGTGCGAAGGAGACTCCATTATAGGTATGAATGAGGAGTATAGATGTTATATCAATGTTTTTTTAATCTAAGAGGCTTTGAGCTAACCATTTGTAATTAATTCCTTCAAATGGAACCTCTCAAGGCTTAAATAATCATATTTTATTAAAAATGTGCTATTTCAGCAAAAATCAGCATGTCTAAAAAAGTGGGACACACTATTGTGGGACCACCATATTATCATAGCATTCTTAGTCATCTTCAAGAATCCTTCTTTTTTATTATTTTTTGATGTATTTTTGTTTTCCACATCTGTCTATCCATCTTCAGTCAAGACATCACAACCCAATATAGCAGCATCAATGTTCGCCTCATCTCCCCATTTTTTAGACTTTGATACAAGGGGTAAATGCTTATTAGATCCAGTAGGAGTAGACATAGGATTCTGAGATAAATCTTCAAAATAACCAAGTATGACATAGTTTTGAGCATCCTAAAAGGTATTATCATTCCTTTGCATAGATAAGGTGTTAGAATTACCTCTAGACATTTCTCTCTCAATCAAATAAGCATCAAAATCCTCCTTAACCTTTGTCTTTCCCAAAGGCCTGCTCTAAACTTCTTTAGTAAAAGAATCCTCCATTCTCCTTTGGGGGGATTCAGTAATTATTTATGTCTTGACCTCCTTAGTCTACTCTATTTTAGAGGGAAAAGTTCCAATGCCTTCTCCATTAGTGCCCTTCTCCTCCATCTTTTCTTCTTTCTTTCCATTGGCACTCTTCCCATAGGAGATCATTTCAAATCTTGATTTTCTCACCCACACCTTTTGTTTCTTTGGTTGGGGTATTATTTTTGGGAATTTTTTAGCCCAATGTCCAGTTTTCTTGCAGTGAAAACAAGGAAATGGTGTAGACTCATACTCAATCTTCTTGACCCACGAGCGTAATTTGGACTAGAGTGTTATAGATTCTAACATGTCCACTCCCTGCTAAACCCCCACAAAAATCTTGACGTACGTTAGGCATCTCCTAGAGACTATCACAGGATCCATTGATAAGAGCTCACCAAAAAAATTAGCTATCCCCTTAAAAACATCTTCCATCCAAAACTCAAGCGGCAGACTCAGAAAGTTCACCCAGACCGGAGCCTACACATTCAAATTGTCCTGCATGTTCAGGTTTGGAGACCATTTATGGATAATCATGGAGTGTTATCCCATCACCCACAGTCCATTACATAGAGTATTTCTTAGATCTTCCTCACAAGAAAAATAAAAGGAAAGGCAGCCTTTGGGAAGGGCCGCCACCTCAACTTGACCTTTCAAGAACCATTTTCTTTTGAAAAATGCCCTAACCACCTCAATATTAGGATGAGCTCCTAGAAACCTCCCCACAAAAGAGTTAGCCATTCTTGAAATATTAAAATCAATAATTTGATCTGGGATGGTTATAGAAAAGGTACCCTACTTGAGTTTGGACATATTCTTCATAGGTGGGAGAGAAGACTTACCAGCTGGCTTAACGCCAAAAAGTGTTGACCAAGTTTTGACCGGCATGATAGGATTCATCCTATTTTATGTAGGAACATCTATTCTAGGACCCCCCAGGTCCCCTGACCCCAAATCGACATTAGGAATCTTTCCTGTCTCATCGCTCGCTTCAATCTCCTCATGTTGACTTCCAGACCCCAATGAACTAGCATCTGTTCCTCCATTCCCTCCCTTGCTTAGATTTGAAATTTGAATTTCTCCTTTGCTGCTCGCTACTCCATTCCCACTCTCTCAGTAAAGAAAGAAGAGTTGTTGTATATGTGATTTTATCACAAATGTTAATGCAATCACTTGGACTCCATAAAAACACAAAAGGAAATCATGAAATATAAGCCTTGTAAAATTGGTGTTGTAGTTTTCCATAATGCTTGATATTGAAGGAGAATATTTTGAATACTTCTAGACTCAGATGCTTGAAGACCTTGAGAATGCTTGGATTCAAATTTCTTGATTTTTTTATCATTAATGCTTGAGGATAGTAATAGATACCAAAATGTCAAGATATAGGGTTTTTATATACGTCGTAATATCTTAGGAGTTAAAACTCATCTAGGTCAATTGTGAGTCCAAATCCTCTAATGAATTTCCAAGACATGTACCCAATTTAAATTTGGGCCTAAAATGTAGGGTATGGATCAGCTAGGTTAACCTATACCACCTATTTTAGGGCCAAACTAGAATCATGGGTCCCAGACACTTAGTGGATGTAGGAAAAGATCAGATAGTCAATTTAGAGGTTGAGATAGAATGTAAATTCCTTAAGTGGTGATATAGGACTTAGGTGATGAAATTAATTACAAGATTGGAGAAAAACATAGAGGAGAAAACCTATAAATAATGTTTTACCTCAAGTTTTGAGGAAATTAAATTAGCAAAAGACTTGTAATATTAATTTGAAGGTCTAGTGGGTGCTAGGAGAGTGCGAAATCAATGTGGAAACCCATACATACTAAATTGGGCTAAAATAATCATCTAATTATAGATGTTAACTTTTTAGGATTGTAGAGTGTGGATGTATATATATGTATATGTATATATATAGAGGTATATGTGTGTGTATATGTATGTATGTATGTATGTGTGATATGGAGAATGGTTATCAATGGTAGATTCCCACTTCTCATATACATTAGAACATAAAACCCACCCTTAGGCCAAATCTGATTAGCACAACCCAAAAGTATGAAGGGGTGCTAATGGATGATCAAGAAAAAGGGATGATTTTGGGGTATTCCTTGTATGAAGAAAAATTAATGTATATGATATGTAAAGTACTTATGCAATGATAAAGGAAATGATAACCGGAAATGTATGATATCAAATCTAATGTATTAAAGTAAATTCTCAAGGGAAACAAGAATAATGAATTCACCTTAAGAGCTCAAAGAGGAGAAGTGAATTTTACATCTATAATTGGCTTTAAAAAACCTATCAAAATTGGGAACCATTCTGGATCTAGAACTTTGGGAATTGTAGCTCCTGACCAGTGAAAACTTTAGTGGTGATTATTCACAATTTGGTGAATGTCGCATGTCGGCAACCCAAGATTTGGTGAATATAATGCATATATTGGATTGACCCTATCGCCCGTAATTTATTAATATTGGGTCCAATGCCTGGGCCCATCGCCCATTGGTTTATTTAATTTTCTCCATTTCTTTCACATTATTGCCAATGGAATATAATTTTTGGATATGGCAAATTTTAAACGTTCACCTATAATTTCAAAGCACCTCAAAATGGATGACCTATATTCACTAATAGTTTTATACATATACATTTATAAGTGGCCCCAAATTCATCTAGCATTTTGTGGATGCGTGTCTCAAATTGACGCATTTTCACCAACTTTATTAATCATACCAAGGTATTTGACAACCCATAATCACCTCAAAAATAATACAAGACATGTTATAATTACGTGGGCTTCACCAAATATTTGTATACCTAATACCTCCCTCTAAATTTTCCAAAAAGGATTAGTATAAATACATTCATAGATTAGTGTTATTGTACACAATTTGGTCTAGTTCAAGGTTGGTTGGTTGGTTTTGATATCTCAATTTGATTGACTATTGAGTGCATTGGCAAGTTGTGACTGCAATTGAATTTGAGGAAAAGGTAAGTGATTATTATTCTGCGACTGTATTTTTGAGCTCATTCTTATTTAGTGGGGACCAGATAGTGAACAATGGTGACCAAGGAGACCTCAAACATGATTTTAGGGCCAATGAATCATATTTATATATATTATAGTTCTATTGTCGCTTATTCAACAAGTAAACATTTCTTTTTTTTTCCCTGGTAGCCTTTATTTTGTTGAAGAATCGAGATGTCAAATAAGAATAAGGGTAAGGCTCCCGCATATAGCTAGGGAAAGCCAAGCGAGGCCAACAAAATGTAGAACCTTATCATTGTACTTTGGTCATGGTGATGGAAATGTTTCTAGCCCAAATTAGGAAGCTACTTCATCACAAGAAGATTTTCAAGATTCACAACCTGAACCTACATGACATATTGAAGAAGTCAGTGAACCTGATATCTCAGATCATGATGAACTTGAAGAATATTTTCAGTTAAATACCCAAAGTATCCATAATGATATAATTGACTTGGATGAGACTGAGAATGTCAAAGAAGATGATGGTGTAGGGAAGAAGAAAAGAAAATACAATTCAAAGAATGATAGAGAATCAAAAAAAGATCAGATGTGGGATCTATCGAGGAATTCTAAGTAGAATGGGTGTCAAAGTATCCATTCATTGAACCAGTGGACAATCCAATTGAAGGTGAGCTTGTAGTAGAATGCAGATGGAAGATTTTCACCAAGATAAATAAGAAGGAAAAGCGATTGCAACTAAAAATTGACACCACATAGAAGGATATGAGTAAAGTTTACAAAAAGAAAACCATAGATGGAGTTCAAAAATTAGTGATAAAATGGAGGAATCTTAGCATGTTAGGAATGCATAATTATTTGAATTTTAGCAGAATGTAAAGATGAAGCCCGATGAAGTTAAAGGCTCTATTAAAGCTTGTTTTGGGAAAGCATTGGAAGTAGAACTAATGGGAAAAGTTGTTCAGTAAAGTGTTGTCTTTAATATTTTGAGTAGAGGGAATCCAATGATAGACTACCCATCCTTCAGTGGTTTATTACACTTTTTGAAATTTCATAACTATCCTAACACTCACTAGTCAGTAAACAATGCATGGGAATGGGCAAGTTGTCTTGCCGAGGTTGAAAATGAGGATCTAAAGTAAAAAATTAAAGAGTAAAATTTTCTTGCATTGTCTTTAGACAAGGTTATAGTAGTAGATAATACTTCCTGGGTATGCATGCATGTTTATAATGTACATAATTTTGTCCACCAACCTCATCTACTAACTGTTGCTAAAATGAAGGAAAATGCAACAGTGAAAAATTTATTTGAACTAGTAAAGAGTTCTCTAATTGTATATGGATTTTAAATGATATTACGATTGCCAAAAAATTGGTGTGTGTTGGAGAAGAGGGAGCTTTAGTAATGAAAGGCCACAGGGGTGGTCTTTCTAGAAAGCTACAATCTCCTTCTGCACCTTACGTTACTCCCATTCACTGCATGGCCCACAAAATTAATCTATCTTTTGGAGTTGTTAGCAAGCATGCTCCAGTACAAAAACATGAATATTTAATCAAAGATCTCTGCCAATACTTCTGTCAAAGTCTGCAACGATTGAGGGAATTTCAACACTTTGCTGAAGGACTAATCAATGAGAACAAGCTTCTTAAGGATAATGATACCAGATAGATCTCTTTGGATGGACCAGACCATTGAGTTTTTTAAGAATGTCAATCGTTTCATGATCTAATTAAATCAAGTCGTGAAGAAGAAGGGCTAAAAAAATTTCTTGCACTACTACGAATGTTAAGTAATATAGAGACACTCTTAACATTAGCAAGTCTTCTCCCCATGCTTGAGGAAATGAGAAATATAATGAAAAAGGCCTAGCAAAGAGCTATGTATATTGCAAAATATTCTCCACTACATAAATTGACATGCATGATGCTCGATAATCTCTATCGATCATGTGATGATGTAAAATTTGCCAGCTGGCTAAAAATAATAGATTTGGACAATCCTAATAAATTTTTAAAGATCGGTGTAAATGGGGAGTTATGTGTAAAAGTTCACGGAGTTGAGATACCAATGCACTACTTTGCCAAGTTCGAGTCTGAGGAACGATGAAAGAACCCCAAGAAGTGACTATCAAGTGTTAAAAGGGAAGACTTTACCAAGATCGTTGAGTCTCTAACTGCTTCTATGAAGTACATTGCCTATGATCTTTCCTCAAAAATTAGAGAAAGATTCCCTCCATTCAAACTACTTGAATCCATGGCTATTATGCTTCCTTGATATTGGAGTATGAACAATTTGAAAGATTTTCAAACTAGACTACTAACTTTGATATATCATTTTTGCAAAACCAAAGAGTTAAATGGAGTAACTCTAACTCTAAATGAAATTTTAGATGAATCTCATTTGAGATAGAAATCAGGTCATTTTTCAAAGACAATGAGAGATCAATATAATATTATGCGGAACCCCCATGAAGATGGATGGTTAACAAGGCTTTGTAAAAATCTAGCTGCAAGCAAAATGTTGATTGATTCAATATCATAATTTTTAAAGCTTGCTGATTTATTTCTGACCATGATGTTGGGGTTGGTGGAGGATGAGATATTTTTCAGTGCTTTGGGATTCCTAAAGTCAAAGATAAGAAACAAACTAGACAAGAATTTGGAAAATTGCTTGAGGCTCTATACATCCAAGTATGAAGTCAATACTTTTCCTTATGAAAGGACACTAAAATTGTGGAGGAAGAAATGTTAGAGAAGAGGGTTGGGAAAATTTTTAAACCAAAGTGGGAGTGCCAGAGACAATGATGTCATTGACTCACGTACTAGTACTGGTACTGCTAGCATTGAACATCAGTTAAGTAGAGGTATGAAGAGTGAAGAAAACATATCGAAGAACCAAGGAAGCTATGAAGTTGATGGAGATGAATCCGAGGATCCTGATAATGATATGATGTGGAAACTTGAGCTGTTGTAGAAGTGGCAGGTCCTAGGTATTTAATAAACTTTTTCCTATAGTCTACTATCAATTTCTGTATCTCATCATCAATCATGCATAATAGCATATTCCAATGTCAAAAACATGAATGTGGTTGATAATGTCATCAAGATTCAATTCTATAATTAATAATGGTTTTCATTTGCATTATTCAGCTCATATGGTACAATTCTTGTAGATTTTCATTATTATTTTTTGACAACATAGCAACTCATATGATACAATTATTAGAAATAGAGATTCTCATTAATTTATTTACAAATATAATACAATGTAACAATTCATTCATTAATAGTAGTAAGAACACAACTCTGTGATTATGTTTACAAAATTCAATGAATCAGTACCCAATTTCAATTTCATTACCCTTAGCCAATGACCTTGACTTCCCTTTTATAGAAACAAGGCAGCAACAACAACTTTAAGTTGATTTGCCTAATGTGAAGTCTCAAAATCAAAATTAGTAAGACAACTACAACATCTCTACAACTGTACATTTCTGCATTTCACATGCTGGTTTTGTAAATTAGTAATAGCATCCGCTACATTGATCCTATTCAAAAAAAAAAGTTCAAACTTTTTACTTTAAACTCAATTGAAGAAATTATAAAAAAAATATAGAGATGATTGAAGCTGAAAGTACTTTCATATACTATGATTAATGAGATGATTCTTCCAATTTTTTTAGCATGCTCCATTGTGCATCAGTTGGAAGGTCAATAGTTGTCAAATTATAGTAAATGACCTGCAACCTTGTCAACAATCCATACTTGGAAGAGTGACTTGAAAGTAATGATCCTTCCAATACTACATTCAAATTTGTCAATGGTTTGATGCACTTTGTAATCCCTTCATTAGTTGTGTCCTAAGGAAGCTTGCCTAAATCAGACGTCATTGTGTCCAACTTGTTTTTGTAAGCTTCTCTTCCAACAAAATTCATTGATGAGTTATTAGGACGATGAATTGGAAAACCAAGACCTATCATTTTGGTTTTTTTTATTCATCTTGGTGAGCTTTGTCCTGAATAAGGCTAGAGTTTCCTCTCCTTCCATTAGTTTATGACATTTTTGAAAGACATAGTTTGCCTTTATTGATGCACAGACGCGGTCATTAATTCCCTTGCTTTTCAAATACCTATCATTGGTTGAGTTGATTTGTTGCAAAATCTATTTTGCAGTATTATGTCTCTGACAAATTTTTTTGTTCTTCTCAATGTTCTCTTTGAGCTTCCCAAAAACATCTCTAATACTTTCATTCAATTCAAACCAATGACACAACCTATCAGCATTCACCTTTATTTCCCCTAAAAAGTCTTTTTTCATTTGCTTGACTGTATTTTTAACTTGGTCATTCAAGCTATTTTTGTAAGTTTTAATTGTATTATTTTCCTTCTTTAGCTCTTCTCTCATTTCTGACAACTGGTGTTCACTATGTTTTTTTTATTTTCTCTTCTTTCTCTTCCCACTATTTTTCTTTTACCCTCTCATTCTCCAATTATTTATTTAAGTTATTGTTTTTCCGTTTCATAGTCTCCATGTGTTTGTATAAACTTAATGAAGAGACTTTTTCATCCTCAAGTGTTTTATTGCTTTCTTCCACTTTTTCCCTCAAAATTTTCAGTTATGCATCCTTATATTCTTGCTATCCAATTGCTTCTTTAGAGGATGAATTGTTTCTCCTTTTCTCTAATTCTTTGAACCTGTTATCTTCTACTTTTTCCTTTTCCTTTTTATTTTCTAGGTCTACCTTTAACTTATCTATTGTGTCTCGAAACTTTCATTTCTCTCTCTCCAACTTCATCACTGAACTATAGACCACTTGGTTGGTCATTTTTGACACATTTATCTTGTCCACATTTTTAATTTTGGATAAATCCATTTGGAGGGTGCTAAATTGAAATTCAAATTGATCTAACTGACTCTCTGGTGGATTGTTATCTCTAGCTTGGGGCATAACAACCATGAACTCCATCATTTCTTTCTTTGGGTCATATCTAGGAAATAACCTATTTGATGCAGGTTCTACATCACGAGATGCAACAACTGCATCCCTCTTCAATGTCTTTGTATTTTTTTGATTTCTATTTTTTCATTGTTCAAAGTTAGTTACAAATTCATTGTAATGAAAATCAGGGTTTTTTGACACAATTGAATGTTTGAAAGGTGAAATAGCACTTGGAGTGATGTACAAGCCTCCACCTATGTTGCCTGTGGTTCTCCTAATTCCAACATGAGGATTATCAACACCTTGACCCATTACAAGTGGAGTTTTTGGACTGTTCTAAGGGTTTTGTCCTGAAGTGTGGCAATTATTGGACTCACAGTCACTATTGCCATTTTTATACTTGTCCTAAACTTTTGTTTATTTACACTACCTTGATCTCTGGGATCCATTGATCCCATGTCCACTTGTAATTTCCTTTTCAGACCACTAGTACTACCCATGATATCCACACCAGTTGGAGTGGCACTTGTTTCAGATTGAATCTGGCTTAGAACATGTGGAACATGATTTGAAGCTGGAACAAATGAAAGTGCAAGGGTATGAGACTAAGTAGTATTTTTTTTTGATAAATCTGATGATTCAACTCCAAGGACTAGCTTTTCACCATATTATGGTGGAACTAGTTTGATAGGTGGATACCAAGGCCCTTGTCCTCTAGGACCCAAACCCCAACCTGGAAAGCCCATTTTTTCTACAATGTCTGCCCCTTTGGTATATGTTTCTTTTGTGGACACATCAACTCCACTACTAATTGATTATACATTAGTGGATGTGGGATTCATAGAATCCTCCTCATATTCATTATCTCAATGATCATCATCACTGGGATATGCTTCAGCCGAATGCTCCTTATTCCACAATTTGTTAAATATTTTATTCTCTTCCACATCATAAAGATCTGCAAAGGTCTTTGGCTCGCCAAGATTCTTCCTCATTTCCCAAAAATTATAAATTTTGGTTCGAGTCCAGTTACCATCTATACATTCATCCACTAGGTCTTTTGGAATAGATTTTCTAGATGGTTGAGAAACTTTCTAGTAGAAATTGTACGATGTCATGGGCTGCACTTTTCCTTTTTGTTTGTGCAATGCCATAATTTATGATAACAATTCCTATATTGAAATATTATTTTCAGCGGCGTATTTATCCATCTCTTTTTTTACCTCATCCTAGGACTCTATGTTTTTAATTTTTGTTATCAATGGCATACTCTCAAGTTGACATTTTCTTGCAGAGTTCCCATTCTCTTTAAAATTTGTTCCAATTATGTTGAGTGGATCATACTACCAGTGAATGACAACATCAAAGTGCAAAATTGAAAAAAAGCCTTGGCCACTTTGAATCCTCTTCTCTCAAATGTGAACCCTCCAAATGAGAAAGGAAAGGAAGGAAATATAATTTTATTTTGCTGACCATTAAAGAGTACATATGTGATCTCCATCTTCCGTACATATTCCAATGCAAGTCCCCTCTCTGGCACATGTATTGGAATTTTTAGGGTTCTACTACTAAACTGTAAAACCTTCACACAGTGTACTCTTCCATGGAGTACCAGCCAACAAATTGTATTTGAATTCCAAGTTGAATGCAATATATACAAGAAACATGCAATCTAGGCATTGGAGTGCCTTTAATTTTATGATACATTGGTGCCAAAAATGATGCAGAGGAAATGGTGGTGGTTGAAGTTACACAAGTAGAGTTTAGAAATTTTAGAGGTTTAGGCACTATGATCTACCAAAGCCTTAAGTCCATTAAAGGATTGACTTATCAAGACTCTCCCCAAGATTCCTAAGTCATGTTTTTGGTCTTATAATCTTTTATTAACTTGGATTCAAGGATTCTTAAGGTTATAAGTCAATCCCATATTCCCATTCTTCAAAATCTTCTCAATTTGTCCCAGAGGCCTAATAGCCAGTTTAGTAGCCCTACAGTAGGATAAAAATCCAAAGAGCTTAAAATTTTCTCAAAACACTTAGCAACATAAATGTATTATCAGACACCCTTTTTCAAGTACTCAAACATATTAAAATCTTTCCTAATGACTCCAACTCCTAGACAATGTTTTTTTATGCTTTCAAATGACCAAATACAAAAAGAATTATCCTCAAGATCTTTGCAACATCAAAATCCCCAAAATGGTTACCCCAAACCCTTGAATCTAGGGCTTTGTCAATCTCTATCTTCCAAACACTTCTGCATCAAATTGGTGATCTATTCACCTTCAATTCAATATCCTAAGATGATCCAAAACATTAAAAACCCTCCTTGTTCAGACCAAATAGCCACTGCTATACTGTACCCTCTATTTTCATTGGGTTAACTTCACTGTTTCATGATAGTCAGCCAATTCTAGCACTATTTCCTGCATTTAAAAGGTTAAAGGACTTTTGTACATGTTAGATAGACACATCTCATGAAGTCTGGGCCCTTAGAGTTCATGGGATGACCATATCTTCATAAAACTTCAGGACTGTTATAGGACAACTAACAAAGCAACATTGTTTACTTGCACCAGGCGTATATAATACTCAAAAAAAAGTGAAGTTCATTAAAAAATGATTAAAAATAGAACTAGTAAACCTGTTAATTCATTTAGACACCAAACCAAGCAATGAAGGAATCAAAAAGATCAATGAAACAACAAAAACAAAGGTTTTATTGCTCACTAATTCACCAGTCTGTACACCCAGGCCTTGTTCTGCCATTAAATAGACTTCTTCAGCCAATATATAAACTTCCAATAACTATGTCAACCAACTTTTATCATTGATTTGAATGGTTAAGGCCTAAAACATAATAAACTAGCATTTCACTCTAAATTCCTAAATAGCCATTATTTTTAAATATTTTAATTTTAAACTATGGAAAATGGTTTTATTGAATACTTAACTTTTTCTAAATGATTCCTAATGCCTTGTGTTAGTGAACAATTTTTTCCTTTCTTTAAGTTGATCTCAAGACTTCTACTAATCATGAAAGGAAAAGATAAAATACAACACTAACAATTGAGTTTCTTTTAAAGCAAACTCTCTGCAAATTTTCAAGGTGCAACTACCTTGCTAGTAGATTTTCAATACAATCTTATTTAATAAAGAATGAAAATCATGTGTGCTTTTAACCAGAAAACACATAAGGCAAACATTCAGTTCATCAAAATGAAAACAATGTGCAGGTTTTTAAAGAAAACATTCACTTCTAATACTGCTTCAAACTTTAAATATGTAAAATTGAAACTTCTATACTAATTCTCTCTGTTACCCTAAGCACAAAAATCAGCTCATATCACAATTGAGCTTCATTCAATATAACTCATTTCCATAAGAAAATAATCTATATATGATAAACAACAATATTTATCACTTCAAAATCTCAAACATATATATAACACCATAAGATATTGCATATATTCTATCATATCAGTACTCAAAAAATCTTAAAGCATAGACTTTAGAAAATAGTTTCCAAAACCTTAGAGAACCAACCTTAAAAAATTCTTAAGTTTTTTGAATATATAGCCACACAGGGCTTTTCAAACTAACTAGATAAAATTGTCTTTTACTAGAAGTAATTTTTTAAACTAAATAACTATCTTAAGCATAAAGCAATAAAAGTGGAACTGGGTGTAAAGTGCCTCCAAAATAAAGCCAGGTGCCTCAGGAAACTAATGTGTCAAGGCTGCTGCCAACTGAGTTGCCTTCTAGTCTTCAAATGCTGCTATGAATGTGGAAATCACTTGCTGATGTGGTAGACCAAGGTAGTTGATTCTCTCCTTCCAAACCTCTTTCTCTTTTTTGACTCGAGCTACCTTCTCATTGTGTATCTCTAGGTGGTCTTGTTGAAGTATGAGCATCGACTCCACTAGTGTGACTTTTAAAAATTCTTGTACTGTCGGTGCTTTCATCTCTCGAAGCTCATCAAACCAGGCTTTGACACTCTTTATTACCTAATCACTTGATCTATCTAATTCCTCTTTGGCTTCGAAACATTTTTTATCTACCCAATCCATATCACTTGAAATAATGTCTTTGATTATTCCTAATCCTTTTAGAAGTTACTTTACCTCAGAGATTCCTTGGGCTATAGCCTCATTCCTCTAATCGATGCATTCTTTTAAAACATACAGAGTCTTATGATCTAACCCTAGGACTGGCTTTTCTACAAGGAATTTATGCAGACCATACTCCTCGATTTCTTCCATCCACTAGAGTTCGCTGATCCAGGTAGCCTTTTCTGTTTCCCACTCATTAACATTTTCTTCAACCTTCTTTATGAGGTTACTAGCTTCAATCCAAGATTGATTCAAGCAAGCTAATTGTTTAGCAGTCTTAGATTTCACATGTTCAACCCATTCTTTGAACGTTTTGGTTATGACTTTATTCCTCTCTATCTGATCTAGAAACTTCTGGTTATCTAGAGATTTATGTCAATAGAAGATGGCATTTTACTCAAAGGGAAAGTTTCTAGATGTTGAATGACATGAATATATTGAGCCATGCTCTTCATAGATTCCTTCATCTCCTATTTGTCCTTTGCATCTTTCTAGACTCTATTAGCAATTTTCTTATTTGAAACCTTGAAGAATTTTATATCGGCGGCTCTGCTATCTCTTCCTAGATCAACTTTAGATACTTGGAAGTCCTCAATAGAAACTTCCCCATCTCCCTTACCACTCACTAGTTTCACTATCTCTACCACCCAAGGACCAGTGTTCTCATCAAAATCAATCCTAGACTCAGTCTTTGGTTTCTTGGCCTTTGGAGTCTTTCCTAGACACTTATTCACTACATCCTCAATAGGTAAGGACAGAGGAACAATATTTCTCCTTTTAGCAACATAATTTTCCAACCATTGTGGGGTTGTGGTGGATTTCTTCTGAGTATCATAATTGCATAGGAGGGCCAGAGAATCCTTTGGAGAATCTCTAGTAACATCTTGCACTTGCTGACTGTCTGACATATTAGGAAAACTAGAATATAAAACTGGATCTTCTTGGGTGTCTACTTCGAAAGGATCAAATCTAACACTACACTGGGAATCATGTCTGACTTCTTAGCTTTTCTTTTTATTTTGGAGCTCGATCGGGTGACCCATGCGACAGGTTTAGCTTAAAGTTGAACTTGAACCTGAACCTCAAGACAAGCTGGTTCAACTTCAGGTTCAATATTACCTGCAAGAGATTTATCAACAACTATGTTAGTTAAAACATAAGCCTTTTTTCATGAATTTCTCTTCCTTGGTTTCACTTGCTTTTTAGAAGACTGTGAAGCAGTCTTAGGTGCCCTCTTTCCAAACAACCAAGTTTTTGTCCTCTTGATTATACTGGCATTTCTCACTTGCAAGTCATCTTCTTCCAGTTTTGTCCAATCCAATTCTGGAATAGGCATGGCTTCAACTTTCTCTAAAAACTGAGAATCAAGTACATCAACTTCCTCATCTTCTTCAACCCCACTTGTATCTAAATCCAATCTAAAAGTGATTATTTGTCTTAGAGTTAATCTATACCATATCCTCTTCCTGACTTCGAGCTCATCTGAACATTTAGCCCAAAAGTCTTCCAATTCAAGAATGTGCATAAATGTGATAGAAACATTGAGGATAGATTTAGAAAAACCCCTATAATCAAAATTAGCCCTCAAAGAGTAAGATTTCAACCTCAGAGCCAAAAAATCGCCTTCCATTGCTAAGAAATCTTGTAAAACTTTGCACCTATAGTAGCCTATCTCAGTAGGAAACAAAACACCTGAAGACTTTTTAGGACTTGTTATAAATAGGGAATACTAAGAGGGGGGGGGGGGGGGGGTGAATCAGTATTCTGTAAAAATTTTCTTTCACCCAATTATGGATATAATAGATTATCTTAACACATGTATAACATAGTAAACTAAATAACATGCATAGCAATAAAGCAAATGAACTCATAAAACATTATTTGTTCTCGAGGAAACCCTGCCAAGGGAAAACCCCGGTGGGGATGGTACCCACAAAGATCCACTAATCAAAAGTATCCTGTTAAGGATGTTGACCTTGTTAGGAGCCTATTACAATCATATAGTGTCTCAATCCTGATTAAGGGACTATAGGCCTTGTTAGAAGCCTCAACCCTGCTAAGAGTTGGTAGTACTGATTACAATGATTACAAGATGAGTCCACTGCCCAAACAAGTAATGTACAATGATTACTGATTACAAAATAGAGTAAGGTACATAACCTTATATTTATTTCTTGTATTTCAAAACTTTGCATCAATATCTTTCACTATATCATCTATCTCATTACACATTTTTCTACCTCTCTTTCGCATTTTATATGCCTTACATTTTACAAGTTATTAGGAATAATAACTTTTACAGTCTTTTACAGTCGGCTTTACATAACATAAATCTTTACACAAAATACATATTTACCCAAGGTTTAACATCTAGTATGTCATCCCTTTATATTATTAAGACATTATTTTGATAAACAAAATAATCTCTTAACTCTTTACCAATTCTGTCCTATCGGCTTAACACTGTCTTTGGTAAAATTGCCATAACTTCTTTCGTACATGCCATAAAGACTTGGGATCTTAGTTGAGTCTTCAATAGTCATCATAGTATCTATGTTCAAGTGCACAAGCACTGAACTTACTCCAATCGACATCGCCAATCAAAACTATCTCTTGGGTACACTGGGAAAATACTGCACATAAACAATTTTGCTTTGCGCTATGTCATACTTTCTCTCTGTCATATGCGGTCTTCATGTAGATTATATGTTTCCATAATGACAATGTCTAGATATCTAACTCAGCCAAATTTCTAAAAATCTCCCTCTTTGTCATTAGTGGCAACATATGATAAAATTGGCTAAGTCTCAAAACTTCAAAAACTCAAAATTGTGGCCATAACAAAAATATATCCATTGTCCTTATGACTCCATAAATATTATCTATTTCTATACTCCCCCTATGAATATACTTCCTTATCATACATACATCAATTTTCTGCTATATATCTCTCCCCCTTTGACAACAATGACAAAAAAGGATGCCAAAAACTATGTTCAAAAAGTCATATACCTTGATTCAGTATTGCAGAGCCGGTAGGCTTGCAACACAATCTGTAAAATTCACTTTGATGCTCTCTATCTCCTTCTCCCATGCGTTCTTAATGGAATCTACAACACTGAGTAGTGCACATAATCCATAAGATGTGATCTCACATTCTTGAAGGTTTACAAAACTAAACTTCTCAAAAGATGTCTTCGATGCAAGACATTCTTCCAATTGTCCTTCAACAATGCTTATCTTTATTGAAATGTGCTCTCTTAGAAGAGAGAATCTTTTCAATTTCCTATCCTTTTCATCATTTAGAATCCTTATTTCATCATTTACTTTGTTGATTCTTTTCTCAATATCCAATATCTTCACATTAGGGATAACTAAGAGATTTGTCTCTAACTGAATTTCTATTTTTTTAGCCTTAATCTTCTCATCTTCTTTAGATACATGGTTTTCAGATTTTGTACACTGAATATACAAACTTTTACCTCTGTCCAAATTCCTTCTCAAGTCTTTTATACAAACATCCAAATTGATAATATCATTTCTGATATTTTGACTTATATCATAAAACATTTTGGCCTCATAGGCTGTCTGAACCTTTACTTTAGCCATATTTGATAAGTTAGTGAATTCGTTATCAAATGCATTCATAACTTTTGTAGCTCGTTCTAGTGGGTCTGCTTCTGCTATCTGGTTAGTCACAACACTTTGTAACTTCTCTATTATTTCCAGAAAAGATCCTTCAAGGCTCTTCACCTTCTTGTTCTTTCCAATAATTTTTTTTAGGGATGTGATCAATTCCATTTGATCATCATCATCTACCTCTTTCCCAAAAATTTCAAATATTGATCCAATCTATGATTTCTTTGTAATCTCAGGTGTAAGACTAATTTCTTCTTTGTTAGGGACCTCTTTCTGTCCTTGAATTTCTATTTTTTCTTGATATTCTATTTGCTTTTCTTCCTCTTTCCTTGATTCTTTCTCTCCTTCTACAATAGATCTGTCTTGTTCTTCTAGGGCCAAATTGTCAACAATGTTTTCAAGATTTTGAAAAGGATTATCATCACTGTCCAATGTGATCCTAGTTCCTTCCACATGCATTGATTCATCTTCAATGTTGATTGATGGTGGAGAGGGACTCTTCTGATGCTCAGCTTCCTTTGCCTATTCTATTAACTCTGCTACACTAGAGTGTTTTTCAACACTAGATGCCATTACCTTCACTATTGCTTGCTCTATTTCCTTGTTTATCTCTTTATAGTTTCCTCCCATTATCAGAATGGTTCTTTTCTTTGTTCTTAGATGGGTTCCAAGTTCTTTCATTATTTCCTTAAAGTGATCTTTATCTCTAATTTCACATAGTTTTCTTACAAGATTTTCTCTGATTTTATTGTCTTCTTCAGTTGCTCTCTTTTTCCTATTAACTAGCTTCTCAAATAAATCATCAGGTATCTTACCTTGTGTTGTGTCAAACTTCTTATCTACTAGGATCATGTGTCTCACAACTGCATTTTCCAAATTCAATCTTTCTGAATAGTTATAAAGATCATAGTACTTGTTCATCTTAGAGAAATCTCCATCATGAATAATCTGATCATTTACCTTCTCAATCTTTGGTTTCCATGTCTTCTTTTTCACTTGAATATCTTCATCATCTTTTATCTCTACTATTTTTCTTTGTACTGGTGGCACTATTGTCTTATGTCTCTTACCTGGTCCAGTAGCTATTTCTTTCACTCTTTTCCCTGGTGGAGTTGATCTTGTAGATTTCCTAACTTCTTATTCTTCTTGCTCTACTTTCACTTTATGCTTCACATTTCCAGTTTCAACCACTAATAGGGGTGAAATAGATAAAAATTCCTTTTGTCCAATGTCTCTAAGTGTTGATGTATTCTTTGCAATCATAAACTCCTATTCTGTCAATCCCGTGTCCTTCAAAATTTTCTTAATTGTACTTTCTACTCTTTTCTTAGACTGTTTCTCTTCCTAAATAGACTTTGCAGAGTTGAAGTTCTCCTCAAAAGTCCCAAACCTATTGTTGTGAATATCCAACTTGCTCTTAAGCAATATGTTCAAATATTCTTCTGCTTCAGTTTCAAAAATTTCATAGCCAAGAGGGTCTATGAACTCTACTCTAGGTTCAACTGCTTCAATAAATGTAAAGTTAGTGTCAACCATAAAGCATATCTCATTCTTATACTTTTCAACAATTGATTGGGGGATTCTTGATCTATTTTTCATCAAATTCTGAAATGTTTTAATTACTAAAACTGCACTCTCATTGACCTTGTCAATAAGATGTCTCCTGAATACTGTGTTTATCCTTTCCATTGTGGTCTTTCCATCATTCCAATCATCACTAATTGTAAATGGAAATATTCTTAACAAATGAGAAAACATATAAGTGATCAATGATGAGAATATAAACTGGGATTTTTTAGTCTTCTTTATCTTCTCCAAGTGCTCAAATAACTGAACTCTCAAGATTTCACACATGTCTACTTGTACTTTGTTAGCACACATCAAATAGGCTACATGAATCATTCCAGCTACCATGTCATCTTCTCTTGAATTAGCACAAAATTTAACTATAAGGATCTTACACAAATACCTAACATCATCCTATTGTATCTTGCTAATCACTATACCTCTACCATTGTAAGATGATTTAGTGTTGTCTAATACAGTTTTCTTCACATTCTTTTCATTAAATGGTATGACTCTAGATTCGGACAAACCGGTTACTTCATGAATTAGATCTGTTGTGATGTCTATCACTCTGTCATCTAACCAAAACTTTCCATTTTGTATTCTTCTTAGAATTATCTTAGTGCATTCTTCATCATCAAATTCATACTATAAAGAGTACTTTATGATTTCATTATCCTTCAAATGTTCAAACCCTACTCTCAATGACATATCCTGATGATAAAGTTTTTCATATTCCTTAGTAAAATCACTATCATTGAGGGTTTCAAGCTTACATCCCAAATAGCTTCTAACATTCTCTAAATGCATAACTCCATCTGGTACAGATGATAAAGCTAATTTAGGGTCTTCTTCCAAGGGTTCTACAGGTTCCCTTTTAGTCTTAGGTATGATCTTATCTCTCACATTGTGAATCAATGAAATGTCCATATCTTCTGCAAATTCTCTAACTCACAAATAGATTTGCTTAGTAAAATACCTCAATTCTATGATTTAGGGTTTGCATAGATTTGACACGAAATTCCTTCACCAAATCCTTGCAAACTGCTTCCAATCACTACTCCTTTGATCTCCTTAACACTTGTATTCTCTTTAATGATCTAACAATATAGACCATAACCTTTTAATCTTTCAATCTCATTATATTCTAACATCGTATTCAATTCTTTTGCCGCTCCTTTCCAAAAAGTTGTTCCTGCTTACCTACAAAACTTAAAAATTCTTGCAATCTTGCATAACATCATATTAACTCATGCGCTCTTAACCATAGTATCACTACATCATATACTATCTTGCATTAACTGTGCATGACTGAATTCATCCTATACTAACTTCTACACTATCCTAAGTTCCTATTCTACTGTATTTTATTAATGAATTAAGTACTTTGAGATGGGTTAGGTAGAGATTCACTCTTACCATTAGATGCTTCACCTTTCTGATTACCTTCAATGCTGAATGTATCTCCTTGATCTGTGGCTTTAATAAACTTCACTTCTTCTGAATTACTATAGCAACCTCCATGATTGTTGTTTTCATTTTCATTTCTCCTTTCTTGACTTCTAGGGTTAGGGTTCCTCATGTTATTTATCTAGAAAAACTTTGTTGTATGACCAAATTTGTTGCATATTTGACAAACTAGTCCATTATTTCCATAGCTCGGTCTAGTCTGATTGATTTGTGATCTGCAATTCTTGGCAATGTGTCCAACCTTGTTGCATCTATAACATACTACTGCATTTCTTCTGTTCATATCTTTAGTAGGTTTCTTATCTGCGTGGTTAGTATCTCTAAACATTCTACTACCATTATTATTCTCATTAAATTTAGGCTTCCTACATTCAATAGCTCTATGTCCAAAACCATGACAATTATAATAATAACCATTAAGATGTTTAAATTGCTTACCTGTACAATCTTTCTTCATATGACCAAAAGTATTACATGAAAAACATCTACCTTTAAATTCTCTTTGGATACCTTTAGGTGATTCTTCTTGTTTAGGTGGTTCTTCTTCTTTAGGTGTATCTTCAGATTTGTCAACTTCATCAGATTTATTTTCTTCTATGTTTTCAAAAACTTTCAGATTTGGTTCCTTACTCTCTTTACTCACTTTAGATGAGTTAAATCCAAGACCAGTTTTATCATAGAATGGCTTTTGATAAGAAATTTGTTCATCAATCTTCTCACTAGTAGAATATAGCTTCTCAAGTTGTTTCATAGATTGAGTCAATTTAACTTTCACAATAGTATTGTACTTTTCAAGTTTAGCATCCTGCAATTTGATTTTCTCAAGTTCAGATGTCACTTTACAAATTTTAGATTTCAGATCTTCTTTCTCAGATTTCAGATTTTCATTCTCAGATTTCAGATTTGCTTCATTCTTGCTATTTCTATCTTTCAAACTCAACTTTAGATTTACTATCTTGATTTCATGTTTAAGGATTTCATTTTCTTTTTCCAGATTATCATCACAATCTTCAACTTGAATTGTAGATTCTTTTTCTGATTTTAGTTCCTCCAGCTTATTCTTCAACTTTTTAATGAGGTTCTTTGCATCATCATATTTTCTTTTTAGATTATCTCTTTCTTCAGTAAGTAAATCAATCTGTTCAAGAGCTTTGTCAAGATTCTTCTGTAGTTGATCCATATCCATAGAGATCTTACTCAAGCTACTAGGATTTCTCTAAATAATTCTTTTTTGAGTAACTAGGCTCTGATACCAATTGTTAGAAATAGGGAATACTGAGAGGGGGGGGTGAATCACTATTCTGCAAACTTTTTCTTTCACCCAATTACAGATATAACAGATTATCTTAATACATGCATAACATAGTAAACTAGATAACATGCATAGCAATAAAGCAAATGAACTCATAACACATTATTTGTTCTCGAGGATACCCTAGCCAAGGGAAAACCCCGATGGGGATGGTACCCACAAAGATCCACTAATAAAAAGTATCATGTTAAGGATGTTGACCCTATTAGGAGCCTATTACAAGCATATAGTGTCTCAGTCCTGATTAAGGGACTATAGGCCTTGTTAGAAGCCTCAACCCTACTAAGATTTGGCAGTACTAATTACAAATGATTACAAGATGAGCCCACTACCCAAACAAGTAATGTATAATGATTACTAATTAAAAAATAGAGTAAGGTACATAAACTTATACTGCTTGCTTGTCTTTCAAAACTTCACATCAATATCTTTCTCTATATCATCTATCTCATTACACTTTTTTCTACCTCTCTTTCACATTTCATATGCCTTACATTTATAGAAGTTATTAGGAATAATAACTTTTACAGTCAGCTTTACATAACATAAAGCTTTACACAAAATACATATTTACCAAAGGGTTAACATCTAGGATTTCATCCCTTTATATTATTAAGACATTATTTTGATAAACAAAATAATCTCTTAACTCTTTACCAATACTGTCTTCATATTTTGTCCTGTTAGCTTAACATTATCTTTGGTAAAACTACCATAACTTCTTCTGTACATGTCGTAAAGACTTGCACTCTCAGGTGAGTCTTCAATAGTCATAATATTATCTATCTTCAAGTGGGAAAGCAATGAACTTACTCCAATTGACATCTCCAATCAAAACTATCTCCTGGGTACACTAGGAAAATATTGCATATACTTAGACAATTTTTCTTTGCGCTCTGTCATACTTGCTCTTTGTCATATGCGGTCTTCATGTAGATTATATGTTTCCATAATGAAAACATCTAGATTGTTAGGAATGAATGCTAAAGTTTTTGGCACCCATTCTGTAGTAGTTGTTGTTGCATTCATGACTATGATTGTCATTGATGTCAACACAGTGTTTTACCAAAGACTTGCAGAGAAGCAGATAGTGTTTTGATTAGTGCACATAGGATATTATAGCTGGAGCTATGAAATGTTGAGGATATATTCTTTGATATGTTATATGTCTATGGTTAAGAGCATAGATAGTAATTATCTTATTCATGAAAGTTATGATCATTTTGGTGGAATCAGTATTCAGGCAGTGTTACTGAGTAGCGGTTTTTGGCAATTGGATGATATCTCCTAATCGGGATGGAATATGGCTTTGCATAGTTAAAGGGGAGTTAGAGACACATTGATAGTGATGTGGATGACAACACAAACTTTTAAGTCACATGAGTGAAGATTTATTTTATTTGGAAGCTGACAGTTTTATGTAATTCTGGTGTAGCGTGTGGAAACTTTTATTTTGTAATTGTGTGCCGACTCATTTGTAATTATTTGAGTGTGGTATAAAGGAAGGAATGTTTTTCCTTGATTATGTAGTAGTCATAGTAATGATATGTGATGCGATATGCATGAAGTGAAGAAAAGAGCTAAGTATGAGAGCGAAATTGTGAAGGAAGACATGTGAAGTACAAAGATCTGAAACTGAGATCTGATGTAGCAGTGAGTACAGTTTCACACAATCAGAGAAGAGGTAACATATTATTCTATTGAATAATGAAAAGATTATTTGGACAGTGAGTTTAGTGATCTTACCCTGAAGTTGTTTAGGCAGTGGGTCCATCTGTCTTCCATAACTCTTAATAGGGTTAGAATCTTTTAACAGGGATTCAAAATCTCCTAATAGGGATTCATATGTATTGAATGTATTTCATAAGACTCCTAACAGATTCCATCCTTTCACAAGGAATATTCATATTAGTGCATCTTTTGTGGGCATCATTCCCACCGGGGTTTACTCTTTGATCAAGAGGTTCCCTAGTCAACATATCTTGTGTTATTGTGTAATTTTGTATGAATATCTTTCTATGTTTGGTAATTATATTGCTTATATGGTTTAATGTTGTTGAAGATGATAAAAGTTATAATTATCTGATAACTGATTCACCTCCCCCCTCTCAATTATCTTGGTGGACTTTACTTTCTAACAATTGGTATCAGAGCAGCAAGTCCTTGAAAGAGAATTTTAACAACTTAAGGAGATCCATGGAAAATTTCAAGAAAGAAAGCCCTAAGTTTGATGGAGTAAATTTTGACAATTGGAAAGAGAAGATGAAGACACATCTATTATGTTTAGGACTAGGTTATTGGTTGACTACAAAGAATGATAAGACTATCATTGAAGAAGATGATCTTGAGACATGCTCTAATGATGAGAGAGATCTATTCATGTGTAACATACTTGCAAGAGAAGTACTTTTGACATCACTTCTGGAGAATGAATATAGTCAGGTAAAATGTTTGAAAAAGTCTCATGAAATTTGGAAAGCTTTGCACTCTAATTTTGAAGGTGATGAACATGCAAAAAGAGTTAGATTACATAATTGGATATGTGCATTTGAAGTTATAAGAATGTTGGAAGATGAATCTATTAGAAGCTATATTGGTAGAATGTCATAAATTATTGCAGCGATAAAATCTTGTGGAGGAACAAAGACAGAGAATGAAGTGATATGGAAAATTCTAAGGACATTGACTCCTGTATTTAAGCAGACAACACAGATGATTGAACAATTATGCCTTGTACTGTGAACTTTACAAGAGAGACTCTTCTTGGAAGATTGGAAGTAGCAGAAATGAACTTGAGGTTATCAGAAGACTTACCTAGAATGGAGACAACATTCAGTGCTCTTAGTGTTCACCCTACATTATCAAGAAGCATCAGTGTGAGCAGAGCTTATGCTGGCAACATCAGATCTAGAAATGAAGAAGACAAGAAGATTGAAGAAGGTATTGCCTTGCTTGTGAAAAGAGAACCAGACGGTAAGAAAATTTTTAAATGTTGAACTTGTCAATAATATGGTCATTTTGCATCTAAATGTCCTAAGAGAGTTAAGAAGTACAGAAATAATGTCAAGCCTAGAGGATCTAAGGAATTTTATTATGCTAATGATGAAGACCTTGAAGCTAGTATTGAAAGAACTTTAAGTGAAAGTGATACTGAAAATAAAGATGAAATAGGATTTGTAGCAATTAAAGAAGAAAATTTTGAAACTAATGTTAAGGAAAAAAAAGCCTTAGTTTAACAAGTTGAAAAGAAAGCTGATTGGATTATAGACAGTGGTTGTTCACATCATATGACTGGAGATATGAAGAAGTTCATAAAGTTTAACAATTATGATGGAGGAGTTGTTAGAGTTGGTAATAATAAACCTTGTTTGATTAAAGATATAGGATCTATTACTCTTGATGGAAAGACTAATATTGATGATGTTTACTTTGTGGATGGATTGAAACATAATCTTTTGAGTGTTGGATAGTTAGTTGATAAGGGATATCAAGTTTGGTTTACTGAGAAAACTTTTGTGATAAAGGATAAAGATGGAAATCTAATTGGAACTAGATCTAGAACTAGAGGTAATGTATTTCAGTTGAATCTTACTGAGATGACATGTTTGATTACTAAGATTGATGATAGTTGGTTATGGCATAGAAGGTTTTGTCATATACACTTTGATAACATTGTGAAAGTAATCACTACACTTGCAGTGAGAGATTTAACTAAAATTATGAAGCCTACTAACATGATTCGCAAAGAATGTGTGATGGCTAAGTAGAAGAGAAGTTCATTTCCTAGTAAGAAGTTCACATCGGCAGAGAAGTTGGAGATTGTTCATATAGACTTGAGCGGTCCTACTAGGACTAGAGGATTCTATGGAGAAAGGTATTTTATGATTCTTGTTGATGATTTTACAAGAATGATGTGGATTGCATTTTTGAAAGAAAAATCTGAAGCATTTGATAAGTTTAAGATCATTAAGAACAAAGTTGAGAATGAATCTGGAATGAAGATTAAATGTTTGAGATCTGATATAGGTGGTGAATTTACTTCTAGAGAGTTTAACACTTTTTGTGAAGAGAATGGTATTAAGAGATAGTTTTCAGCCCCTAGAACACCTAAACAAAATGGTATTGTAGAAAGAAGAAACAAATCAGTGACTGAAGTAGCAAGAGCTATGTTATTTGAGAATGATTTAGCAAAGACATTTTGGAGAGTAGTGAATACAACAGTATATACAATGAACAGAGTACAAATCAAAGCAGACACAGACAAGACACCTTATGAATTATGGTTTGGACATGCACCCTCAGTTAAGTATTTTAGAATCTTTGGAAGCAAATGTTATATAAAGAGAGATGATGATATTGGAAAGTTTGATCCTAGAAGTGATGAAGGTATTTTTCTTGGATATTCTTTGAAGAGCAAAGCATATAGATGTTACAATAAGAGAAATAAAACTATTGTTGAGAGTGCAAATGTTAAAGTTGATAAAAATTTCAAAACTCAAGAAAGATTGCTTGATTATGAATCTAATGAAGAAGCTCATCCTAAACCTAACACTAAAACTACTGAATTATTCTATGAAACTGATAGTGAATTGTTGAATGAAAGTCATGCTAAAGAAACCAGAGAGGAATCTAGAGAAGAATCTATAGTTGGAGAGAGATCTGAGACTATGACACCAAACATGTATTTATCAATACATCATCCTGTTGAACAAGTTATTAGAAGTTTGGACAGAGGAGTTCTGACTCAGAATAAGGTACATTTATGTTTGATTTCTCAAATTGAACCTAAATCTACTAGTGAAGCTTTTGAAGATGAACATTGGATTAATGCTATGAGAGAAGAACTAGATCAGATAGAAAAGAACAAGACATGGGAATTGGTCCCTAGACCTAAAGACAAGAATGTAATTGGAACTAAATGGGTATTCAGTAACAAGATGAATGAACAAGGAGAAGTTGTAAGAAACAAAGCAATATTGGTATGTAAGGGATACTCACAGCAAGAAGGAATTGACTATGAAGAAACTTTTGCACCGGTAGCAAGACTTGAAGTAGTAAGAATGTTTTTGGCCTATGCAGCTTTTAAGAAATTCAAAGTATATCAGATGGATGTGAAGTCAGAATTTTTGAATGGAGAATTGGAAGAAGAAGTCTACATTGAGAAGCCTGAAGGTTTTCCTTTGACTCAAGAAGGAGACATGGTATGTAAATTGAAGAAAGCTTTATATGGACTAAAACAAGCACCTAGAACTTGGTATGCAAGACTGGATAAGTATTTGTTAAAGTTGGGATTTATAAAAGGAACAATAGATAGCAATCTGTACATAAAAGAAATTGAAAATGGATTGTTAGTTATAGTTATTTTTGTTGATGACATTATCTTTGGAGGAGAAGATGAAGCTAGTGACAAATTTGGTGATGAAATGAAGACTGAATTTGAAATGAGTATGATTGGTGAGATGAAATACTTTTTGGGATTACAAATAACACAAAACAATGATGGTATCTTTGTAAGTCAGACAAAGTACTTTAATGATTTGTTGAAAAGATTTGGAATGGAGAACTGTAAACTAGTTGGAACACCTATGGTAACCAGACATAAGTTATCTAGCACAGATGAAACACTGGTAGTTGAGCTGAAGAAAAATAGATCCATGATTGGAGGATTGTAGTATTTGACACACACAAGACCGGATATAGCACATTCAGTTGGAATTGTAGCAAGATTTCAATCTGAACCTAGAGAATCACATTATGCAGCAGTAAAGAGGATACTAAGATATTTAAGAGGCGCAATGGACTATGGACTGTGGTATGAAAAATCTGATGATTTTACCCTATGTGCCTATACAGATGCTGATTGGGGAGGCAGTGTTGATGATAAGAAAAGCACCAGTGGAGGAGCAATTTTCCTTGGAGGAAGATTAGTTTCTTGGCTAAGCAAGAAGCAAAATTGTATTTCATAGAGCACAACAGAAGCAGAGTATGTAGTAGCAGCAAACAATTGTAACTAGATAATTTGGATGAAGTAGATGCTAAAGGATATTAGAATTAAATTTGTTGAACCTATTGTTATACATTATGAAAACACCAGTATAGTCAGTATGTCTAAGAATCTTGTACTACATTCTAAGACAAAACATATAGAGATCAAGTATCATGTTGTAAGAGAGAAAGTTGTTGAGAAAGAAGTCAGACTAGAGTACATCAGCACAAAGGAACAGATAGCAGACATATTTACAAAGCCTTTGCCTAAGGATACATTTGAGTATCTAAGAGGTATGCTTGGGGTTATGCCCCAGCCTACTTTTGAGTAGTGATGTAGTTGGTTGCATCCGTCCAGTGGTATATGAGCCCTATCTTTCTTCTGGACTGGATGTTGGTACTTCCTCTATGGGGGAATCTGTGTATCTGAGTTGAGTCATGAGGACTCTAGTAAATTTATTTTCTAAATAGCATCTTTTGACATTGAGTTGTTATTGACTTAGTGATGGAATTTCTGTCATTGATGTCAATGGGGGAGAAGTATGCATGAATAATAATATGAGAGAACTGAATAGGATAACGAAGCAAGATTTGATTGATGAAGAGGATTTGAAGAAGCAGTATTGCAGAGTTGGATTTTTGGAACATTAGATGTTTTTCATCCATGTTGCCATCAATGCCAATGGGGGAGATTGTTAGGAATGAATGCTAAAGTGTTTGGCACCCATTCTGTAGCATTTTTTGTTGCATTCATGACTATGATTGTCATTGATGTCAACACAGTGTTTTACCGAAGACTTGCAGAGAAGAAGATAGTGTTTTGATTAGCGCACATAAGATATTATAGTTGGAGATATATGATGTTGAGGATATATTCTTTGATATGTTATATGTCTATGGTTAAGATCACAGACAATAATTCTTTTATTCATGAAAGTTATAATCATTTTGGTGGAAGTAGTATTCAGGCAGTGTTCCTAAGTAGCAATTTTTGGCAATCGGATGATATCTCCTAATTGGGATGGAATCTGGTTTTTCATAGTTAAAGGAGAGTTAGAGACACATTAATAGTGATGGGGATGATAGTGCAAACTTTGAAGTCATGCGAGTGATGATTTATTGTATTTGGAAGCTGACAATTTTATGTAATTTTGGTGTAGCGTGTGGAAATTTTTATTTTGTAATTGTGTGCTGACTCATTTGTAATTATTTGAGTGTGGTATAAAGGAAAGAATGTTTTTCCTTGTTGATGTAGTAGTGATAGTAATGATATGTGATGCGATATGCATGAAGTGAAGAAAAGAGCTAAGTATGAGAGCGAAATTGTGAAGGAAGACATGCGAAGTACAAAGATCTGAAACTGAGATCTGATGTAGCAATGAGTGTGGTGTGGCATAGTCAGAGAAGAGGTAACATATTATTTTGTTGAATAATGCAAAGATTATTTGAACAGTGAGTTTAGTGATCTTACTCTAAAGCTATTTGGGCAGTGAGTCCATCTGTCTTCCATAACTCTTAACAGGGTTAGAATCTTTTAACAGGGATTCAAAATCTCCTAACAAGGAGTCATATGTACTGAATGTATTTCATAAGACTCCTAACAGAGTCCATCCTTTCACAAGGAATATTCATATTAGTGCATCTTTTGTGGGCATCTGGGGTTTACTCTTTGATCAAGAGGTTCCCTAGTCAACATATCTTGTGTTATTGTGTAATTGTGTATGAATATCTTTCTATGGTTGGTAATTATATTGCTTATATGGTTTAATGTTGTTGAAGATGATAAAAGTTATAATTATTTGATAACTGATTCACCCCCCCCCCCTCTCAGTTATTTTGGTGGACTTTACTTTCTAACATAGATATCTAACTCAACCAAATTGCCAACAAGACTACCAAATTTTCTCTCAATAATGATGAGCTGCCTGCATATCTCCATTAAAACCACATTTTCCACATACATTTTGGGCAATCTTAGAGGCTCACCATCAAAAGCCCCAACTCTAAGATATGTGAATCTGGGAAAATGGATAAAATGGCATCCATATACATTTATTACTTTCTTGGCTTCCTCGGAGAGCCTACTGTTATCCCTTCCTAGTAATTCAAAAACTAACTTGGCTGAAAACATATCATTAACTGTTTTGAATTCATTAGTAAACTTTTCATTTTGCAGACATGTAAAATAATCATAAATTTTCATATCATTGGTCCAAAGTTCATGAGGAAGACCCTCCTAATTCCTATGGTAGGCAATAACATAGATGAGATAGGATGACATGTAGAAGGGAGTTAGGTTAGTCACATTTAGGAGTTTCTAGTGAAGTTTTTCTGCAATCAGGTTAGCCCAATCTATGAACTTCTCCCCTTCCATAATTTTTTGAATAAATCAATACATCCAATCCTCCCAATGGAAGGCGTGTGGATTTCCCTTCACTCTGTTTAAGAGGAACATGATATCTACAATGTTTTTATGGAAATGCTCTATTGTTAGGGGTTTTGGTAACCTTGATCCTCCTTTCTCTAGTATCGCTAACCATCCTTAGGCTATCGAGGAACTATACTTTTTCTTATCTTCCTCAAACACTTGAGCCGCTTCTGCATAGGTGGGTATGTGCAAGGTCATGAGGGGCCAAAAAGTGGCGATGTGAAAAATATTCACTTTTCACTCGTCCAAAAGTGCATGAAAGCACTTGTTGACTTTTTAGTAGGCCTAGGTGTCACTACACCTGGGCAAACCTAACACCAAAGCACGAGCTTAATCAGGTACCCGATTTGAAATCGGGTACCCAATTTTTCTGAGTATGAAAAAATGGTGGGATTATATGAAAAATTTGAAATTTTCAAAATCGGGGAAATCGGGTACTCGATTTTCCCAAGTATGAAAAAATGGCGGGAGGGCGGGAGTATATGAAAAAATTGAACTTTTGTATATAATGTTTAAATATGTATTATATATATAATTATATATTAATTTATATATTTTATATTATAATATCTTAGGGGTTTTAAATTGTATGTCATATATATTTTATATTATAATATTTTATAACTCAATATATTTTTTATATATTAATATGTATTGTATATAATTATATTTAAAGTTTATATTATAAAAATATATGTACAAATTATATATATATATATATTATATATATAACATTTAAGGTGTATTATGTAAATATTTTATATATTTTTAAATATGTATTATAGATATAATTATATATTAATATATATTTTATATAATAATATCATATATATATATATAAACTTTATGATCATAATATTTAGATTGTATGTTGAAAGGGGTTACCGAGACTTCCTAGGGGTCCTAGTATTCCTTATCATGTGTTAGGACCCCTAGGAAGTCCCCATGGCCCCTTTTGACAGATTAGAATGCTCGAGTGTGTCGGAAGGGGTCCCTTCCGACACACTCGAGCATTCCAATGTGTCAAAAGGGGCCGTGGGGACTTCCTAGGGGTTCTAACATGTGATAAGGCATACTAGGACCACTAGAAAGTCCCCATGACCCCTTTTGACACATGTGAACCCTCCAGTGTGTCTAAAGGGGTCCTAGGAAGTCCCTATGACCCCTTCAAACACACTGGAGGGTTCACATGTGTCAAAAGGGGTCATGGGGACTTTCTAGTGGTCCTAGTATGCCTCACCATGCGTTAGAACTCGTAGGAAGTCCCCATGACCCCTTTTGACATATTGGAATGCTCGAGTGTGTCAATAGAAGTCATGGGGACTTCCTAGGGGTCCTAACTTGTGATAATGCATACTAGTACCCTTAGGAAGTCCACATGACCCCTTTTGAAACATTTGAATGATCAAGTCTATCTGAAGGGGTTGTAGGACCCCTTAGGACACACTTGAGCATTCCAATGTGTCAATAGGGGTCATGGGGACTTCCTAGGGGTCCCAACACAAGATAATGCATACTAGGACCCCTAGGAAGTCCCCATGACCCCTTTTGACACATGAGAACACTCAAGTGTGTCATAAGGGGTCATAAGACCCTTTGGGACACACCTGAGTGTTGAAATGTGTCGAAAGGGGTCATGGGGACTTCGTACAGGTCCTAGTGCACCTTATCATGTGTTAGGACCCTTAGGAAGTCCCCATGACTCCTTTTCACACATTAGAACCTAAAGTGTGTCCCAAGGGATTTTAGGACCCCTTTGGAAACACTTGAGGGTTCATATATGTCAAAATGGTTTATGGGGACTTCCTAGTAGTCCTAGTATGCCTTGTCATGCGTTAGGGCCCCTAGGAAGTCCCCATGACCCCTTTTGAAACATTTGAACACACAACTATGTCTAAAGGGGTCATAGGACCCCTTAGGACACACTTGAGCATTCAAATGTGTCAATAGGGGTCATGGAGACTTCCTAGGGATCCTAACGTGTGATAAGGCATACTAGTACCCACAAGAAGTCCCATGACCCCTTTTGAAAAATTTGAATTCTCAAGTGTGTCTGAAGGGGTCGTAGGATCCCTTAGGACACACTTGAGCATTCCAATGTGTCAATAGGGCTCATGGGGACTTCCTAGGGGTCCTAACATGTGATAAGGCATACTAGGACCCCTAGGAAGTCCCCATGTCCCCTTTTGACACATGAGAATGCTCAAGTGTGTCATAAGGGGTCATACGACCCCTTGGGACATATTTGAGTGTTGAAATGTGTCAAACAAGGCCATAGGGCCTTCGTACAGGTCCTAGTACACCTTATCACATGTTAGGACCCCTAAGAAGTCCTCATGACTCCTTTTGACACATTAGAACCCTCAAGTATGTCCTAAGGGGTCATAGGACCCCTTCAGACACACTTGAGGGTTCAAATATGTCAAAATGGTTCATGGGGACTTGCTAGGGGTCCTAGTATGCCTTATCATGTGTTAGGACACCTATGAAGTCCCCATAACCCCTTTTGAAACATTTGAATGCACAACTATGTCTGAAGGTGTTGTAAGACCCCTTAGGACACACTTGAGCATTCCAATGTGTCAATAGGGGTCATGGGGACTTCCTAAGAGTCCTAACGTGTGATAATGCATACTAGTAACCCTAGGAAGTCCTCATGACCCCTTTTGAAATATTTGAATGCTCAAGTGTGTCTGAAGGGGTCGTAGGACCCCTTAGGAAACACTTGATCATTCCAATGTGTCAATAGGGGTCATGGAGACTTCTTAGGGGTCCTAACACGTGATAAGGTGTACTAGGAGCCCTAGAAAGTCCCCATGACCCCTTTTCACACATGAGAACACCCAAGTGTGTCATAAGGGGTCATACAACCCCTTGGAACACACTTGAGTGTTGAAATATGTCAAAAGGGGTCATGGGGACTTCCTAGGGGTCCTAGTATGTCTTATCATGTGTTAGGACCCCTAGGAAGTCTCCATGACCCTTATTGACACATTGGAATGCTCAAGTGCTTCATGTGCCAAAAGGGGTTGTGTGCACTTCCAAGGGGTCCTAGTACACCTTATCACACGTTAGGACCCCTAAGGAGTCCCCATGACACCTTTTGACACATTGGAATGCTCAAGTGTGTCTTAAGGGGTCCTAGGACCCCTTAAGACACACTTGAGCATTCTAATGTGTCTTAAGTGGTCATGGAGAATCTGTAGGGGTCCTAAGGTGTGATAAGACATACTAGGACCCCTAGGGAGTCCCCATGAGCCCTTTTGACACGTTGGAACACTCAAATGTGTCTTAAGGGGTCCTGCAACCCCTTAAGACACACTTGAGCATTCCAATGTGTTTTAAGGGGTCATGGAGAATCTCTAGGGGTCCTAAAGTGTGATAAGGCATACTAGGACCCCTAGGGAGTCCCCATGACCCCTTTTGACACATTGGAATGTTCAAGTGTGTCTTAAGGGTCGTAGGACCCCTTAAGACACACTTGAGCATTCCAATGTGTCAAAAGGGGTCATGGGGACTCCCTAGGGGTCCTAAGGTGTGATAAGGCGTAGTAGGACCCCTAGGGAGTCCCCATGACCCCTTAAGAGACATTGGAACACTTTAGTATTCTAATGTGTCTTAAGGGGTCATGGGGACTCCCTAGGGGTCCTAACACGTGATAAGGCATACTAGGACCCCAAGGGAGTCCCCATGACCTCTTTTGACACATTGGAACACTCAAGTGTGTCTTAAGGGGTCCTAATACCCCTTAAGACACACTTGAGCATTCCAATGTGTCAAAAGGGGTCATGGGGACTCCCTAGGGGTCCTAAGGCATACTAGGACCCCTAGGGAGTCCCCATGACCCCTTAAGACACATTGGAATGCTCAAGTGTGTCTTAAGGGGTCCTCTAACCTCTTAACACACACTTGAGAATTTCAATGTGTCTTAAGGGGTCATGGGGACTCTATAGAGGTCCTAACGCATGATAAGGCTTACTAGGACCTTTAGGGAGTCCCCATGACCCCTTTTGACACATTGGAATGCTCAAGTGTGTCTTAAGGGGTCCTATGACCCCTTAAGACACACTTGAGCATTCCAATGTGTCTTAAGGGGTCATGGGGACTCTCTAGGGGTCCTAACATGTGATAAGGCATACTAGGACCTCTAGGGAGTCCCCATGACCCCGTAAGACACATTGGAATGCTCAAGTGTGTCTTAAGGGGTCGTACGACCCCTTAAGACACACTTGAGCATTCCAATGTGTCTTAAGGGTTCATGGAGACTCTCTAGGAGTCCTAACATGTGATAAGGCATTCTAGAGGACCCTTAGGGAGTCCCCATGACCCCTTTTGACACATTAGAATGCTCAAGTGTGTCTTAAGGGGTACTAACCCTTAAGACACACTTGAGCATTCCAACATGTCAAAAGGGGTCATGGGCATTTCTGAGGGGTCCTAACATATGATAAGGCATACTAGGACCCCTTATGACACACTTGAGAGTTCTAATATGTCAAAAGGGGTTATGGGGACTTCCTAGGGGTCCTAGAATACCTTATCACACATTAGGACCCCTAGAGAGTCTCCATGACCCCTTAAGATACATTGGAATGCTCAAGTGTGTCTTAAGGGGTTGTAGAACCACTTAAGACACACTTGAGTATTCCAATGTGTCTTAAGGGGTCATGGGAACTCCCTAGGGGTCCTAATGCATAATAAGGCGTACTAGGACCCCTAGGGAGTCCCCATGACCTCTTTCAACACATTGGAATACTTAAGTGTGTCTTAAGGGGTCCTAATACCCCTTAACACACACTTGAGCTTTCCAATGTGTCAAAAGGGGTCATGGGGACTCCCTAGGGGTCCTAAGGTGTACTAGGACCCTAGGGAGTCCCCATGACCCCTTAAGACACATTGGAATGCTCAAGTGTGTCTTAAGGGGTCCTATGAGCTCTTAAGACACACTTGAGCATTCCAATGTGTCTTAAGGGGTCATGGAAAGTCTATAGAGGTCCTAATGTGTTATAAGACGTACTAGGACCCCTAGGGAGTCCCCATGACCCCTTTTGACACATTGGAATGCTCAAGTGTGTCTTAAGGGGTCCTAGTATGCCTTATCATGCGTTAGGACCCCTAGAGAGTCCCCATGACCCCTTTTGACATATTGGAATGATTAAGTGTGTCTTAAGGGGTCCTAATACCCCTTAAGACACACTTGAACATTCCAATGTGTCAAAAGGGGTCATGGGGACTCTCTAGGGGTCCTAATGCTCAAGTGTGTGTTAAGGGGTCCTACAACCCATTAAGACACACTTGAGAGTTACAATGCATCAAAAGGGGCCATGGGGACTCCCTAAGGGTCCTAGTATGTCTTATCACGTGTGATAAGGTGTATTAGGACCCCTTAAGACATACTTGAGAATTCCAATGTGTCAAAAGGGGTCCTAGGGACTCCCTAGGGATCCTAAGGCATGATAAGGCATATTAGGACCGCTAGGGAGTCCCCATAACCCCTTTTAACACATTAGAATGCTCAAGTGTGTCTTAAGGGGTCCTAATACCCCTTAAGACACACTTGAGTATTCCAATATGTCTTAAGGGGTTGTGGGGACTCTGTAGGGGTCCTAAGGTGTGATAATGCATACTAGAACCTCTAGGGAGTCCCCATGACCCCTTTTGACACATTTGAATGCCAAAGTGTGTCTTAAGGAGTCCTACAACCCTTAAGACACACTTGAGCATTTCAATGTGTCAAAAGGGGTCATGGAGACTCCCTAGAGGTCCTAGTACGCCTTATCACGCGTTAGGACCCCTAGAGAGTCCCCATGACCCCTTTTGACACATTGGAATGCTCAAGTGTGTCTAAAGGGGTATTAGGACCCCTTAAGACACACTTGAGTGTTCCAATGTGTCAAAAGGGGTCATGGGAACTCCCTAGGGGTCCTAGTATGCCTTATCATGCGTTAAGACCCCTAGGGAGTCCCAATGACCCCTTTTGACACATTGGAATGCTCAAGTGTGTCTTAAGGGGTCCTAGGACCCCTTAAGACACACTTGAGTGTTCCAATGTGTCAAAAGAGGTCATTGGGACTCTTTAAGGGTCCTAGTATGCCTTGTCATGCCTTAAGACCCCTAGGGAGTCCCCATGATCCATTTTGACAAATTGGAACGCTCAAGTGTGTCTTAAGAGGTCCTAAGACCCCTTAAGACGCACTTGAATATTACAATGTATCGAAAGGAGTCATGGGGACTCCCTATGGATCTTCGTAAGCCTTATCATGCGTTAGGACCCCTAGAGAGTCCCCATGACCCCTTTTGACACATTGGAACCCTCAAGTGTGTCCTGAGGGGTCATAGGACCCCTTAGGACACACTTGAGGGTTCCAATGTGTCAAAAGGGGTCATGGGGACTCTCTAGGGGTCCTAGTACACCTTATCACACATTAAGACCCCTAAAGAGTCCCCATGACCACTTTTGACGCATTGGAATGTTCAAGTTTGTCTTAAGGGGTTGTAGGACCCCTTAAGATAGACTTGAGCATTCCAATGCATCAAAAGGGATCATGGGGATTCCCTAGGGGTCCTAGTACACCTTATCATGCTCAAGTGTGTCTTAAGGGGTCCTCTGACATATCCTAATGTGTTCTAAAGGGTTATTGTTTCATCAAAGTTGCATTTGAAACTCTAATGACCCTTTAACGGGCCTGCCGACCCCGATTCGACATGTGGTGTCCCGAGACCACCCCATGGACCCCTTTCGAGTTCTACTAGGCAAAAGTTATCCAAATTTGGTACGTAGGTCCTCTGACATGTCCTAATGCATTGCAAAGGGTCCCCATTCCATCAAAGTTTCATTTGGAACCCTAATGACCCCTTAACATGCCTGTTGATTCTGATTCAACATGTGGTGTCCCGAGAGCACCCCATGGGCCCCTTTTGAGTTCTACTAGGCAAAAGTCCTCCAAATTTGGTACGTAGGTCTTGTGACATGTCCTAATGGGTTCCAAAGGGTCACTGTTCCATGGAAGTTGCATTTGGAACCCTAATGACTCTTTAACAGGCCTACCGACCCCGATTCAACATGCGGTGTCCCGAGAGCACCCCATGGACCCCTTTTGAATTCTACTATGCAAAAGTCATCCAAATTTGGTATGTAGGTCCTCTAACATGTCCTACTATGTTCCAAAGGGTTTCCATTCCATGGAAGTTGCATTTGGAACCCTAATGACCCCTCAATAGGCCTGTCGACCCTGATTCAACATGTGGTGTCCCAAGAGCACCCCAAGGACCCCTTTCGAGTTCTACTATGCAAAAGTCATCCAAATTTGGTACATAGGTCCTATGACATGTCCTAATGTGTTCTAAAGGGTTACTGTTCCATGGAAGTTGCATTTGGAACCTTAATGACCCCTTAACGTGCCTTCTGACCTTGATTCGACATGTGTCCCGAGAGCACCCCATGGACCCCTTTTGAGTTCTACTAGGCAAAAGTCATCCAAATTTTGTACGTAGCTCCTCTGACATGTCCTAATGTGTTCCAAAAGGTTGTTGTTCCATTGAAGTTGCATTTGGAATCCTAATGACCCCTTCATAGGCCTACCGACCCCGATTCGACATGTGGTGTCCTGAGAGCATCCCATGGACCCCTTTCATGTTCTACTAGGCAAAAGTCATCCAAATTTGGTACATAGGTCCTCTAACATGTCCTAATGTGTTCCAAAGGGTCGTTGTTCAATGAAAGTTTCATTTGGAACCCTAATGACCCCTTAATAGGCCTACTGACCCTGATTCAACATGTGGTGTCCTGAGAGCACTCCAAGGACCCCTTTCGAGTTCTACTGGGTAAATGTCATCCAAATTTGGTATGTAGGTACTTTGACATGTCTTAATACATTCGAGAGGGTCGTCATTCCATCAAAGTTACATTTGGAACCCTAATGACCCCTTAACAGGTCTACTGACCCCGATTCGACATGTGGTCTCTTGAGAGCACCCCATGGACCCGTTTTGAGTTCTACTAGGAAAAAGCCATCCAAATTTGGTAGTAGGTCCTGTGACATGTCCTAATACATTCCAAAGGGTCACCGTTCCATCAAAGTTTCATTTGGAACCCTAATGACCCCTTAACAAGCCTACCAACCCCGATTCGATATGTGGTCTCCCGAGAGCACCCCATTGACCCCTTTCAAGTTCTACTAGGAAAAAGTCATCTGAATCAAGAAATTAGGTCCTCTAACATATCCTAATGTGTTCCAAATGGTCACTATTCTATCAAAGTTGCATTTGGAACCCTAATGACCTCTTAACAGGCCTACCGTGCTTGATTCGACATGTGGTCTCCTTAGAGCACCCCATGGACCCCTTTCGAGTTCTACTAGGCAAAAGTCATCCAAATTTAGTACGTAGGTCCTCTAACATGATCTAATGCATTCCATGGGGTCACTATTCCATTGAAGTTGCATTTTGAACCCTATTGAGCCCTTAACAGGCCTACCGACCCCGATTCGACATGAGATCTCCCGAGAGCACCCCATCGACCCCTTTTGAGTTCTACTAGGAAAAAGTCATCCAAATTTGGTATGTAGGTCCTCTGACATGTCCTAATGCATTCCAAATGGTCATCATTCCATCAAAGTTTCATTTGGAACCCTAATAACCCCTTAATAGGCCTACCGACCCCAATTTGACATGTGGTCTCCCGAGAGCACCCCATGGACCCCTTTCGAGTTCTACTAGGAAAAAGTCATCTGAATCATAGAATTAGGTCCTTTAATATTTCCCAATATGTTCCAAAGGGTCACCATTCCATCAAAGTTTCATTTCAAATGCTATTGACCCCTTAATAGGCCTACCGGCCCCGTTTCGACATGTAGTCTCCTGAGAGCACCCCATTAACCCCTTTTGAGTTCTACTAGGAAAAAGTCATCCAAATTCGGTAAATCGGTCCTATGACATGTTCTAATGTGTTACGATGGGTCACTATTCCATCGAAGTTGCATTTCAAACCCTATTGACCCCTTAATAGGCCTAACGACCCTGTTTCGACATGTGGTCTCCCGAGAGCACCCCATGGACCCCTTACGAGTTCTACGCGGAAAAAGTCATCCAAATTTGGTACATAGGTCCTATGACATATCCTAATGTGTTCCAAAGGGTCACTATTCCATTGAAGTTTCATTTGGAACCCTAATGGCACCTTAACAGGCCTATCGACCTTGATTCGACATGTGGTCTCCTGAGAGCACCCCATGGACCCCTTTCGAGTTATATTAGGAAAAATTAGTCCAAATTTGGTACATAGGTCCTATGACATGTCGTAATGCATTCCAAATGGTCACCGTTCCATCAAAGTTGTATTTGGAACCCTAATGACCCTTTAATAGGCCTACCAACCCCATTTCGACATGTGGTCTCCCGAGAGCACCCCATAGACCACTTTCAAGTTATACTAGGAAAAAGCCATCCAAATTTGGTACATAGGTCCTCTAACATGTCCTAATGTGTTCCAAATGGTCACCATTCCATTGAAGTTTCATTTCGAACTTTGATGACCCCTTAATAGGCCTACCGACCCCGATTCGACATGAGGTCTTCTGAGAGCACCCTATGGACCCCTTTCAAGTTCTACTAGGGAAAAGTCATCCAAATTTTGTACATAGGTCATATGATATGTCCTAATGTGTTCCAAAGGCTCACCATTCTATCGAAGTTGTATTTGGAACCCTAATGACCCCATAACAGGCCTACCGACCCCGATTCAACATGAGTTCTCTCGAGAGCACCTCGTGGACCCCTTTCGAGTTCTACTAAGAAAAAGTCTTCCAAATTTGGTATGTAGGTCCTATGACATGTCCTAATATGTTCCAAAGGGTCACTATTCTATTGAAGTTGTATTTCAAACCCTAATGACCCCTTAACAGGCCAATCCACCCCGATTCGACATGTGCTCTCCCGAGAGCACCCCATGGACCCCTTTCGAGTTCTACTACACAAAAGTCATCCAAATTTGGTACGTAGTTCCTATGACATGTTCTAATGCATTCTAAAGGGTCACCATTCCATCGAAGTTGCATTTGTAACCCTAATGACCCCTTAACAGGCCTACCGACCCCGATTCGACATGAGGTCTCCCAAGAGCAACCCATGGACCCCTTTCGAGTTATTTTGGGAAAAAGTCATATGAATCATGGAATTAGGTCCTCTTACATGTCCTAATGTGTTCCAAAGGGTCAATTCCATCGAAGTTTCATTTCAAACCCTAATGCCCCCTTAACAAGCCTACCAACGCCGATTCGACATGAGGTCTCCCGAGAGCACCCCATGGACCCCTTTCGAGTTCTACTAAGAAAAAGTCATCCAAATTTGGTACGTAGGTCCTATGACATGTTCTAATGCATTCCAAAGGGTCACCATTCCATCAAAGTTTTATTTGGAACCCTAATGACCCCTTAATAGGCCTACCGACCCCATTTCAACATGTGGTCTCCCAAGAGCACACCATGGACCCCTTTCGAGTTTTACTAAGAAAAAGTCATCCAAATTTGGTACATAGGTCTTATGACATATCCTAATGTGTTCCAAAGGGTGATCGTTCCATCAAAGTTTCATTTGGAACCCTAATGACCTCTTAACAGGCAGGTACCGACCCCGATTCGATATGTGGTCTCCTGAGAGCACCCCATGGACCCCTTTCGAGTTCTACTAGGCAAAAGTTATCCAAATTTGGTATGTAGGTTATCTGATATGTCCTAATGTGTTCCAAAGGATCACCATTCATCTAAAGTTTCATTTGGAACCCCGATGACCCCTTAACTCACCTATCGACCCCGAATCACACAATGCTCTCCCAAGAGCACCCCATGGACCCTTTTCGAGTTTGACTAATCAAAATTCATTTAAATTGTGGAGTTAGGTCCTTTGACATGTCCTAATGTGTTCCAAATGGTCACCGTGCATCAAAGGTTGTCTCACGAGCCCTAATGACCCCTTAAGACGCCTAGCGACACTGATTGGACATGTGGTCTCCTGAGAGCACCCCATGGACCCTTTTCGAGTTGGACAAGGAAAAAATCATTAAAATTTGGTACATTGGTACTCAGACATGCCCTATTGCCTTCCAAATGGTCACTGTACATCCGAAGTTGCCTCACAAACCCTAATTACCCCTTAAGACGTCTAGCGACCCCGATTCGACTTGTTGTCTCATGAGAGGATCTGTTATAACTTAAATTAAATATTAAAATAATATATAAAATATTTGAAAAAATACAATATTTAATAGACTAAATATATAATATATATATTATAAGATATATTAGATATTACATTTAATATATATTATCAAATATACAATATATTAATGTACTATTCATTTTATATATTATATATATTAGACATTATATTATATTTTATTATATTATATACACAACAATATTTAATATATAATTTATAATATATACATATATATATATATATTATGTAACCTTTATATTATAATATAAAAATATTGCATTTAATATAAATCTGAACGGACTATATACTTAGGTCGTTTAAATTGATATTATCGAATATATAATATAAATAAATAATATATAATATATATACTATATAATATAAAATATAAAACATAAAATATAAAACCTAAATATAAAATATATAAATTATTCATTGTCAGGGTGAAAAAAAACATCAAAATTAAAGGGAAATAAAAAAAGAGTGGGAGGGGGAAACTTTTCAAATTTGAAATTAAAGCAAAATCGGGTACATGAAAAAATTGGGTACCCGATTTTTTCATGTACCCGATTAGGCTTGGTAATAGCTTTGGAAACCAAAGCTCCATGGTCAACGCTGAAGGTGTGCAAAAAATGTGTTTTTTCTCTATTTTTCTTATGTTGACACTTCGACCATTAGGTTGATGACTTTTTTTCCACTTGATTTCGATAAAATGAAAAGGGTTTCTTCAAATGATTGTCAGCTTTCCATCGATATAAGTTCTGTCAGATTTTGAATTTGTTAAGTATTTATTAGTTATTTTCTAGTTCACTTACGTCTAAAGTCCTGATTTACATACTGATGGAAAAATAGCTATAACTTTCAAACCGTATAACATTTTTGAAATCTAAAAGATGAGTCACATTCTATGCTTCATCTAGTATAAGAAAAAATTAAAAAAAATTTAATTATGATAAGTTTTCAATGAGTTAAGGTGGTCAGACATGAAAGTTTTTAAATTCTGAAAGCGCTGTAGCAAAAAAATCATAATTAATTATCTGTTTGGAATAAAAATACCAAAAAATATGTGTTACATCCATGCATGAGTCAGCTACTTAAATATAGAATATTATAAAAAAATATTATCATTTGCTTTTGATTAGGGTGGTCAGACATACACGTACTTCTTATTTTTTTGCTGAAATGTTTGTAGTGCTGCATTGCAATCTATACTTTTTACCAATCATATTAATTTTTTTTCAGAAAAGGCTTAGTAGTTTAGAAACTACATTCAATTTCCTACAAATTATATTCTTACAACTTTTTGATATTAGGTTGATAACTAGTTCATTTTTTCACGCCAAGTTGACTAATCCTGATTGTCTGATTTTTCGTTACCACTTAAGGGCATAGTTTGGCCCCTCATGATCCTGCACATACCCAGGTCCAAGGTTCATAAGGCTCTTTTTCTGGGATTCTTAAAGCTTTCATCATCATTTCCTGAATTATTTTAACTAGCACTTCTCCTGAAGAATCATCGACGCATCTATTCTTGGCATCATACCTATTGGCACATTTTAATACCAGCTTCGAGCGAACTAAGGCTGGAGGGAAAGCAATGGCCTCCATTAACCCACTTACTGCTAATTTCTTGGAGAAAGAACTTTTAGGGGCATTGTTGACCCTACTACATAACTCAATCAAATTCACATTGACTAAGGAAGTATAATAGATATTTGGGAGAGAGATCAACAAACAAGTTCTACTTTCATCTTTCATAAGTTTGGGATGAAACAGAGGCATCTTAACCAGGAAATGGGAGAAAATTTCACAATACAGTAACGACCTGCTTCAAAAAATTGAGAGCTACAAGGAAGAAGATGACTCACCAGTTATCTATGCACTAATTTCCTCTGATTTTATGACCACCAACTTCGCTACTCCTCCTTTCTCCTCAAGAAAAGACAAACATAATACTTAACAATTCTTCATTTATTAATATGGCCGATAAAATCCTGAATAAATCTTCTCAGGATAGTTATAATAAATATATTTATGAAGAGATGATTGATGTGACATATTAAGTCACTCCTCATTTATTTTCAGGTTAAATTAGCATGAGTTTCTCGATTCCCCAAAACATGCTCTGATTACCACACTTTTGCAATAATATCCCCTTTTTAATCGCACCACTAACTGTTACATCCACATTTAACATGAACAAACTATCCCATCTAATTTGGTAACTTTATATGGAAGCTTCCCATTATTGATTTAATACATGCACTTCTTGAAAAGGCAACTTTCAATAGGGTGAAAGAACAAACCTGCAGAAGATTCCATGTACTGGACATAGTACTTTGAACTTGAACTTGAACTGGACAAAGTTCAAAGTTCAAGTTTGACTTCAAAACACCAACATACAGACTAAAGAAACTGACAAACATTGACACTAAATAACTCATAATGACTTATGAACGTGAACTTGAACTTGAATTCAGCTTCAACTTCAGACTTTCATTGGCCTTTAATTAGAACCGAGAGTAAGGAAAAGTCGAGGGTAACAACTGGCTCTGATTGGGGATCAGGAATCTTCAGGACCGAGAATGAATTGAGAATCTCTAGTTTCAAAAGATAGACTTTAACTTATTAGACCGAGAATTCTCACCACCATAAAGTTTTCTACTCCTACAGACACAACAAAAACTTATTTACAAGCAAGAAAAGGAAACTTACAATTGATAAAGCTTGAGATCCTATCCATTATAGGATAGGGGTAGTTCATCTCCATCAACATATTTTAGTTTAAAGGAATTTGGACCCAGAGCTTGAGAAACCTCGGATGGGTCCCTCTAGATAGACTCAAATTTTCTATGTGCCCCACATGGTGCTCGATGCTTATCCCAGAGTAGGACTTTATATCCCTCCATAAATTTGTGTGGTCTAGCATGACGATCAAATATTTCTTTCACTTTCAGTTGATGGCTAGTTATGTGATCCACTAATTCTTCTCTTTCTTCTTCTATCTTTGATAAATACATAATTCTCTTTTCCAATGAATCGTGGAAAACTTCATTCTTAATGCATCTCTGCAACTTAGTAGAAGCTAACTCCAATGGGAGAGATAGTTGTGCCTCAACTCCAAATACCAGGGCAAAAGGTGACATTCCAATAGCCCATTTTGGGGAAGTTCAATCTGCCCACAATGCTTCATATAGCTTCTTATGCCAATCCTTCCCTTTCTCCTCTACTAGCTTCTTCATGATGTTGATCAGGTTCTTATTTGTGGATTCTGCTTGACCATTTCCCTATGGGAAATACTCTGAAGACTGAGATAGATTTATACCATGGTCATAGAAGAAGAGCTAAATTTCTTGAGATGAAAAATTCTAAGCATTGTCGGCCACTATTTTAAGTGGGACTCCAAACCTTGTGACAATATTCTCCTTTAGGAATATACAGACTACCTTAGAGGTGGTCACTTTAACTGGTATTGCCTCGACCCACTTGGTGAAGTAATCTATGGTTGTAAGGATATGAGTGTGCCTGCCACTTGAAGTTGGATTACCCAGGCCAATAAAATCAAGTCCCCACTATTGAAAAGGCTCTTTAATGATCACGGGCCTTAAAGGTAAAGCAACCAATTGGGGCTTTCTTGAAAAGAGTTTACATTTCTCACAATCTACCACCCACTTATATGCATCTTTAAACATCCCAGGCCAATAATAGCAGTTTCTTAAGATCTTAAAAACCATCACAGATGATGAGTAGTGTCCTCCACAGGCTTCATTGTGAAATGCTTGCACTAGCTTCTGTTGTTGGTCTTTATCAACACACTGCAGGAACATCCCATCCAAGCCTTTCTTGTTCAAAACATTGTGCACAATGACATATTTTGCTTCTTTTAGCCATAAATTCCTCTTTTCTTTAGTTGACAAATGATTTGGGGTTTCTCCATAAGTCAAAAAGAAAGCTACATCTGAAAACCATGAATCATTTGTTCTAATAAATAGACAATTAGATAAACCCCGGTCTTCTTTATTTTCGACCATCAATTTACACAAACCTTGACCTCTTACTAGCTTCGTGGGTCTGATTTCCAAATCAAACTCCTGCACCTTTTCCACCCAACTAGCTCTGTTATCAACGACTACTTGCTTAGTAAGGATACTTTAACAGTAGAATTTGGAACAAAAACTATAGAATGTGAATGAAGAATGTAATATCAAAATTGTTTAATTGCCTTCACCACCACAAATGCCTGCTTTTAAGTTTGGGAGTATTATAACTCATGCTTTTTAAGTAGAATACTCATGAAGGAAATAGGCACCTCTTCATCTTTTTCATTCTTTTGTAACAACACTCTAGACATTGTATGCTTTGACGCATAACAATAAATGATAAAATCCTTCTTAAAGTCCAGGTATATTAATGTTGGAGCATGCACTATGGCTTCTTTTATTTTTTAAAAGATTTGACAACTGGTTCATCCTATTTGAAATTCTACTTTTTTCTTAATAGATCCACCATTGGTTTTGACATCTCAGCAAAATCAGGAACAAAATTCCTTAGAAAATTAACTTAACTAAAGAAAGATTTTATCCCCTTACGATTGATAGGGAGGCACAATTGCTGGATAGCTCTTACTCTTTCTAGATCAGTCTTAATACCTTCTTTTGAAACTAAATGGCCCAAAAACTTCCCTTTTATTACACATAAAATTGACTTCTTTGAGTTTAAAGAAACACCATGATCCCTACATCTCTGTAAAACCTCCTTTAAGTCCCTTAGATGCTTCTTACATCTTCTGGAGAAGACTGCCATATCATCTAAATAAATAGTAATGGTTTTATTACACAATTGACCAAAAGTAGAGTTCACAACTCTTTGAAATGTAGCTCCAACATTAATTAGTCCAAAAGGAATTCTTCTATAAGTGAATTTTCCCCATGGCGTGGTAAAAGTTGTCTTATGCTAATCTTCATCTGCAACACTAATCTAGTTGTATCCTGAAAAGCCATCAAGTAATGATATCATCTCCAAGCAAACCATAGTCTGAAGAATTTGATCCATCATAGGAAATACAAAGTTATCCTTGAGACTTGACTGATTGAGGTTCCTAAAATCCACACAGATCCTAATCTCTCTGTTCCATTTCCACACAGGAACTATGTTAGCTATCCATGTAGAGTGGTGGATAGGGAAGATAATGTGTGCTTGAAGCATTTTATCAATTTCTTTAAAGATAGCACCTGCCACCTTTGGGTTATAGGTCCTTAATTTCTGACGAAAAGGAGTCATCCCTGGCTTTAGAGGAATATGGTGTGTAAATTGTCCCTGCCTAAAATTCTTCAAATCATCATAGGACCAGGCAAAGACATCTATGTACTCTTTCAGCAACTTGGTAAAACCACCCTTCTCATCTTCATCGCAACACACTCCTAGGTTTACCAACTTTGGATTGTATTCATCTCCAATGTTAATTTTTTCATATTCACTTGAAGGGACATTATATGGTATGACAGGTTGGTTTAAATAATAATCCCTTCTATCAAAAAGCTTCTCCAACTCTACAAGTCCCTTCCGTATGGAGTTACCTTTAAGCTAAATCACTTCTTTTGAAGAGCTAACCTCTTTTCCCGTACAAAATTTATGGCACTCAGACTCTTATCCTTCAAAGTAATTAGTTGAAAATTTTTCCAATCCCTGTAGAAATTCATTAATGTGGGCGTCATCTTTGAAAACTTGCCAAGAAAAAGAATTATCAGGTACACTGGGTCTATATATAACCTCAATTGTATAACAACCTTCTATAAAGTCCAGATGTAGAATCAACAAGGATGCTAATCCTGCTAGAGAATCAGATCTTGAGTTATATTCTCTAGGAATTGCCTCAATTAAAAAAGCTTCAAACCACTCAAGTTCATCCTTGACCCTGTTCCTATAATGCTTCAGCCTCTCATTCTTTACTAAGAATAAATTCTTAACCTGTTTAATAATTAACTCTGCATCGCCACATGCCTCTAAAATCTTAATTCCCTTTTTCTTTGCTTCTTCTAGTCCCAACAACAGGGCTTCATATTCCCCTATGTTGCTTGTGTTCTCAAACTCTAGCTTGAATGAAAAGGGGAATTTGAGACCAAAAGGGGAAATAAGGACTACCCCTGCCCCTGATCCTGTGGTAGAGAAACTTTCATCTTATTCAAGAATCCAAGGAACCTCTTCATCTACAACAATAGGACCTAGAGCGTCATTCTCAGATAAGATAACATAATTAGAAAACTTAGACTCTTGATACAAAATATGAGATTTGGGATCCTCTGAGGGAAAACAGTATATTTGGACTTGGGTTCTGGGAGAAGAGTAAACTTCTTATTTCCTACAGGGACTATGGCCTGAGACCAATCCAATTTTATCTCACCACCTAAATCTCTCCAAAAGGTTCTGCTTAGGAGCATTCCATAGGTTGTTGGAATATCAGCTACTAGAATGGTTAGCTTCAATCTTTTATCAGGGAAGGCTGCTAAAGCAACTTGAGTGTCCTTGATTTGGCCTATCAGTGGGACCTGTTTAGCATCCATGGAATAGCATCGGCCAAAAGTGATAGTCATAGGGAGGTCTAATGCTTTGGCCACAGAAGAAGACATGATATTATCCAAGGCTCCTGAGTCAATGATACAATTATTTAGTTTGAAACTGTGAATGAAAAAAGAACATAAAAGGGTTCTGGTTTCAAACTAGAGGGAATAGTAGAAATGGGCTTATCTACAAGCTTTTGTTCAACTTTGTCCTCTTTATTTGTATTCTCTCCTTTAAAACATGCATTATTAATCTATTGAGATTTAGGTTCAATAGAGGAACCTTTGACATAATTAACCAATTTATCCAATTTACAAGGATTCATTTTTAAGTAATCTGCAGTAGAGATTTGTACTTTGGAAGTTTTACAAAAATCAACTATATTAAAAGGGGATTCAGATTCAGACCTTTCTACGACTTGTATCTTTGGACCACTTGTCCTTGGGACCTTCTAATTATCATTGGTCTGACTTCCAAGATCCTTGGTTGCTGAGGTCAAACAACCACTTTCTTTTTGTCCACGCTGATTTCTTGTCAAGATTGAGCAAGAGGGATCCCCTAAAGTTACCAATATGTCACCACCCCTTTCGGAGTTTGATTCATATTCAAAATAGAAATTTCTAGAGTCGCCAGGTATTTCAAAGGATATGTCTTCAACAGTCATCTTCGCTGCATGTAATACGCTCTCCTATGGTGATACTTAGACCTTTCTGATTTGGACATTTTATTATGATGGTCAGAGCTATACATTTACATTTATGTTTTGTGGATGATGATATGATGGATATGCTTATTTATGGTTATCATTTATATGTTTATGATATTAGAAAGCCATCTATTTTTTTATGTTTTATGGATTTTAACCCAAGGATTGAATCTAACCATTATCATGATGTTTTATGTTTCATGGATATGTGTCTGATGTGTTTTCATGACTCAGGATGAAGTCGTAGTTACTCACTTACCTGAGGTCCACACAATGTATCGATCCTGGTCACCTGCTTGTATATATTTGATTTGTATATCCATATGTATATATATGTATCTCTTCTTGGTGATGCAGGATTGCAAGTACCAGGTATTGTCTCCACCTGGCTCCACACGTCTGGGCAATCCCTCAAAATCCTCGATCATTGTTGTTGTTACAGAGATATCACCAGGTTCCATGGGAAGAAACTTCACCTTTGATCCTTTTATCCTTAGGTGGGAAGTGCTGAGTCAGTCCCTTGTGAGGATGTATTATGTGATCTCTCAGTTTACTGGTTTTGTGGACCTTGTAGCTAGTTTCTTGTCTTTTGTATTCATTGAGAATGAGGTTTTGAGTGTGGTAGTTTTTACTTCATGGTATGCTCAACTTTGATTAGTGACGTGAGTCATTGTTTATTTGAAGGTATGATTTATTAATTAGTAGCTACTATTATACTAGCATATCTTGTTGGGAACAAGTTGGTATGTGATTAAATCATGTGATTTTAATATTTATAATAATGAATAATTTTATGGTATTATTTTATAATACTCATAATAACAAAGTGACTATGACAATAGTAATAATAAAATGTTTTAAATAAATAGTGGTAAAATCTAACTTATGTTAGTAGCTACCTAATATATATTTTAGAATGTGGATTAGTGTATGAATAAATAATATATTTAATGATAATGTTATTCTTAAATATTTAATATTTGTAATAGTGTGTCTTACTTATGATATATGTACCATAAGCATGTGGGTGCACACACATGCCTATGAATACATATATATATTAATATTATATAATTAAATTAATAGTGTGAAGGAAAATTATTTTGGATAAATATAAATCTAAGTTATTCCTATAAATGGTAAATAGGATTAGTAGATTCTATTACCATAGTTAAATAAATTAGTAAGTTATTTTAAGATTATATTATTTATTTTGACTCCCTTAAATTTAGGGAACATGGATTATAGTTTTATTTTAAAATTTATTCTCCCTTTACGGGAATGGTTTTGCAAACCATCTCATTAACTATTAACGAATGGATAGTTGAGATGGTTGCATCAGTTGGATTACCTGTGCAACCACCTCCTCCATTCTATTTACAGGAAAGACTTTCCTATGTATGGGAGTTGGGAGAAGAGTTGATTTCAAGAAGAAGATTAATATTATTATTGTAGGAAAATTTATATTTTTGAGGAGAGAAGTCCCTTATGCTTTGAGTTTGGCATTTGGATTGTTACCGGTAGAGGCTGGAAGATTGCAAGCAGAGGGATTCAAAGGAGTGCTAGAAACGTTGGAGAGGATTTGATCTTCCTTCATCAACCAATTTTCATAGGACTCTAGGTTAGAATCCATTCTGAGAAATAAATCAATTTTATAATATGAATTATTGTTTTGAGATTTGTTTGAAAGTCTTTGTGTTTGTATACTATTTGTATTATTGTATTGCGTATTATTATTACAGGATGTTGATACATTAATGTATTATGTAATAATGCAGTAATGTATTATGTATGTTGATACATTATTGTATTATTGTTGGTCATATATATTATTGTATTTCTGCTGGTCATATATATATATATATATATATATATATATATATATATATATATATATATATATATATATATATATATATATATATATATATATATATATATATATATATATATATATATATATATATATATATATATATATATATATATATATATATATATATATTATTGTATTGCCAGCCATCCATACATTATAGAAATGATATATTGTTGTATTTCAAATGCTATATTATTGCATCATTCTATCATTTTAATAATAATTTATTCTGTGTCGGTTATACTGTATTATATTTTGTATAATTGTATTATTGCAAAAACCTTTGTGTATTATTATATTTTGTATAATTGTATTATTGCAAAAACCTTTGTGTATTATTATATTATGTATTAATGTATTAATGCAAAAATTTTATGCATTATTGCAATATGTAGTATTGTATTATTGTAGAAACATTTGTACATTATTATTGCATAAACATTTATACAAATACAAGTTGCTGTATAATTGTACCATACTGGCCATTTTTGGTTTTATATGTATTATTCCAGCCGTTTATAACATTCTGTCATTGCTTTTATTCTGTCATTTTGTTATGCCAGCCAGCCATTTGTAGAAGTTTATAGAATCCCGAGTTTGAACATAGTTTTATTCTCGTGTTTTGGTTCTCTATCATTTGGCCAAATAATAATTTTTACCTGGGTTGTTTAGGCGTGTTTAGTTGTTGTGTTTATATACAACTTCAAGTTTAATATTTAAACCAATTAGTACAATAATTATATTTTCACTTTATACAAGTATAACATTTATATTAGGCTTCAAGTTTAATATTTAAACCAATTAGTACAATAATTATATTTTCACTTTATACAAGTATAACATTTAAGTATAAGTTTCTTATACTTTAAGTTATACTTGTATAAAGGGATTAGGTACCTTTCGGATTGATTGGGATATGCTTCGGCTTCCTAGGAGTTAAGTTGTAACTTCTAATTTTTAGATTTTTAATAAAATTAGACTTAGTCAAATTTCAGGTTTAGAATGAAATTTTATGGAGCATTATCTTTTGGTATATGGAATTTAGTGTAAACCTTAATTTTGTCCAATACTTGTTTGGGGGAGGTTATGTTCAGTGCATTTAGATGCCTTAATAGGGTTAGGATGTGTGTAGGAAACAGTGTAGGGTTTAGAGTTGTCTAAAAGGATCAGGACATTCTAAACATCCTTAAACATTCCTAATTTCCCTAAAACATCCATAAACTATCTTATTATTTTATATTCTTTGTAGCAGTTCTCAAATGTGTTTATAATGTGTTTTTACTACATGTATGATGTGATTGTGATATGTGGGTTAAGGGTAGAAAACTTAACGACACCTAGTGAGTGGCTCTCAGTGCAGGGCCGGGGCCCTAAGTGGCTAGAACCAGGATAACCGACTGAAGAGTTATTTAACAAGTGAAAACTTAATTAAACTTATGGGAATGGGTTCAAACATTAAAAAGATTAAATTTTCCTCGCCCATGCCATTAGTGCTAGTAAAGGCTATGGATGGGAGTGGGAGAAGGTACCTACGAGTAGGTACGATCGAATGGTGCTTGTCTGTACAAAAGGCATTCGATCCCGCATGTGCCTACTTGGGGGCCAGGGCCCAGAGTGGCTAGTACCAGGACAACCCAAGGGGTGAGGGCTATGTGATGACACTCACTTAGGTTGTTGCTTAGAGTTTCTACCAAGCCTTAGAACCTTTTTGGGAAAGATTTATACTTTGATCTTCTTTTATTTGCTATTTGGGAAAGGTTACCCAACCTTAGGTTTGGCCTAGCTATTATTTCTTTGTGGACCTTGGTGTTTATCTCCTAGCACGGGGGAGTGGGCCTTTTAGGTATCCACGTGGTTGGGTGGTAAATATTTTTATCGAGGTATCTTTTGCAGATGCAGTGTTTGAAGATTCATGCTTGCTTATGTACCAGTTTTTGAAAAATGAAGGCTTTGTAATTATCTTTCATGATGTAAAGTTATTGTTACCTCCCGAGCAGAGATGAATGTAATGTAATCATTGATGTAGTTTAAAATTATGTATTTGGAATGGGTAGATTTAGGAAAAGGGAAAAGGGAGATGTGAAATTTATGTATAAATGTAGATTGGAAAAGAAAAAGGATTTGGTAACATTTCAAGTATGTTAGTATGCTTCTTATTATTGATTAAGTGAAAAAGGCTATTGAAGAACACATGTATTATTTGCAATGTATCAAATGATTTAGATGATTCTGTTTGATTTAAAGGTTATATTGTTCATAAAGAATGCTTAGGAATATAGATGGTTTTAAATGGAATGTTGAAATGAAAATAATTTGTATTCCCTAAAGATATGATGTAGTTTTCTTTGAGAAGTAAATATTGTTGTTAGTTTACTTAATGGACTTGAACGTATCATGCATTTAAATGAAAAAGGGAATCTTGGAGGAGTCTAAGTTAATTTTATGTTTTGTTCACATAATTATTTTAAAAAGTTCAAATTTTTTCATAAATCTCTATTTAGGTTTTCTTTTACAAAGAGAATCTCTATTCTCTTCCCCAGTTCCCTTGCAGGGCATGACACTTCAGCGTCTTTTTTAGCTTCAAGTTGTTCATATCGTATATTTTTAGGGCATGTACCCCCTTCATGTTCATTAGTAAGATGAAACATACACATGTTGCCTTTATTTGGAGGAGGCTCAATTTGAAGTCTTTGTTGTGTTGGAGGTAAAGTGAATTGCTTTCCCAAGCTTGAGATTCCTTGATTTGAATATTTACAAGGGACATCTTGATAAGGACTGACATCTTTAGGTAACAAATGTTTAACTATTATTAGGTCATTCATGAATCTTTGGATTACAGGGTCTGATGAAGAAGAAGTAGAGGGCTGAGAATTAGGTGTTTGTATATCCTTTCTCCATTTACCACTTGTGATGAGGTCATCTTCTAACTCAATGGAAAGAGTTTGGGCATCATTAAGGGAAGCAAGCCTAGCTCTTTTCAATGGGAATGCAACATCAAGAGGCATACCATTCAAGAAAAACCCCTTTTGATTTTCATCACTGGGTTTGCTTGCACCTAGAATTTTTTGAATTCCCTTGTTAAATCTTTCTACGAACTCCCTCATAGGTACTTGAATCTCTTTCTTCATTTGACTTAATTGGATCAAGAGCATGTTAGCATCATCAACTAACTTAAATCTAGCCTCAAATTCCCTGGTCATTATATCCCAATTAGTGATGGAGGCATGAGGAAAATTATGAAACCAATCTGTTGCAACATATGTCAATGTCTAAACAAAAAGCCTCACAGCTACATCTTGAGTACCAATAGCCAAAAATCCACATGTCATATTAAAGACATTCAAATGGTCTTCAAGGGATTTCTTTCCATCACCACTGAATTTAGGTAAAATATCTCAACCTTTTGGCAAGTTACCTAAATTATCCCCTAAGCTCAAAGGTCCCACAACCACACCCCAAGGTTGATTTTGAGCCATGGAAGGTAAGAAAATATTCAAAGGCTTCAAATTTATAAAAGAGGGAACTAGGGTACCAAGTGACACCAAATATTGGAAAGAATTATCTAGAGTAACCTTTGTGGGGGAGGAAGGTCTGCTAACTATTTTATAATGTCTTTCCCTAGAGGGGTTTTGGGGTTTGAAATCAAGCTTTGCTAAATCTTCAAAATCTGAGTCAATCAAGCCCTTTGCCCAGTCTCCTCTTGTATATATTTTATCAGCCATCTTACTAATTAAAATTGAAACAGATATAAAGAAAGACCTACTCCTAAGGTCTTTGGACTGCTTTATGTTGGAGATTTGCTAGCATGCCAAAACTGACTGTATGTTTGTCATTAATGAAAACATATGGAAAGTAGCATGCATGGAAGTCTTATGTAGTAAGATTTCTATATATGTAGTATGGACATGATATTAGGATGGTATCATGGGCGCAGAGGTTAATTGTTAGTACAGACACTTATATAGCAGCTTGTGTCAACAATGTTCCTGACAGAGTAACATGCATTGTTCTATGTATGGTTGTCCATAAAGTTATCATAGAGCCTTGTGCACTTGGATATATGTTGAAGACATGTTAGTGATGTTTTAGTCATGGACACATAGTCTGATATTCAATAGAAGTAAACTTATGCAATCGCTATTCACCAGTAGTAGTTTCCTATGTTTATCCAAAAGAGCTGACAAAGATTTTATTGGTTATGGAGTTGCACCTATCATGTGGGTATGTGCCCTTGGATTTAAGCTTAGAGGAGATTTATTGATGTTTGGTTAAGAGTGCATGAATTATTTTAGCTTGAGGAGAAAGATATAGTTGTTTTGGTAGAGCCGACAGTGTGTAGCATGTGTCTACAATTATCTTATTGGACAAGTCCTAGATCATGTTGCGTGCATAGTAGAGCCGATAGAATATTTATTGGAGTTTTTTATGGTTTCTCTAATATGATTTCAAGGTGTTTCTAATAGTCTAACTTGATTATATCATTTAGAGGAAAGATATTTATAGGCAGTCATTTGTGATTGCTTGAGTGTGGTTCTGTTAGAAAGTGAAGATCCCCAAGATAACTGAGAGTGGGGGGGTGAATCAGTTATCTGATAATTTAACCATTCAACTACTTTAAACAATATAATCAATGTACTAATCAACCATAGAAAGATAACCATACACAATTGCACAATAACACAAGATATGTTGACTAGGGAACCTCTTGAAAAGAGTAAACCCCGGTGGGAATGATGCCCACAAAATGATGCACTAATACGAAAGTTCCTTGTTAGAGGATGGACCCTATTAGGAGTCTTATGAAATACATTCAGTACATATAAATCCCTATTAGGAGATTTTGAATCCCTGTTAAAAGATTCTAACCCGGTTAAGAGTTTATGGAAGACAGAAGGACCCACTGCCCAAACAGCTTCAAGGCAAGATCTCTGAACCCACTATCCAAAAGATCTTAGAATTATTCAAAAAAATAATATGAAATATATTACCTCCTTCACATTGTGCCAAAACCGCACTATCTGCTACACAAGATCACAATTCCAGATCTCTGTACTCACAAGTCTTCCTTCATCACTGAATTAGCTCTTTTCTTCACTTCATGCATATATTCACATCTCAAAATTCATAGTACATATTGCAACAAGGAAAAAATTCCTCCTTATATACCAAACTCAAATAATTACAAATGAGTCGGTCCTCAATTGCAAAATAATAAATTCTACACGCTACACAAAAAATTTCACATAAAACTGTCAGCTTCCAGATACTGTAACTTTCTCCAAACATATCTTCAAAGTTTGCGCTGTGAACCATGTCATCATTAATGAGTGTCTAAAATCCCTTTAACTGCACAGAATCAGATTCCATCCCAGCTAGGAGATATCCTCCAATTTCTGAAAATCACTTCACATAAACACTGTCTAAACACTGCTTTCACCAAAATGCTCATAACTCTCATGAATGAATGAATTTATTTTTGCATTGTTAACCATAGGTTAATAACACACCAAAGAACATACAGTAAACTATGCAAAAGCCAATCTTCAATACAACATGTGTGCAAAACAAAACTATACCTACTTTCTTGCTGATATCCAGAATATCACTGTGTTGACATCAATGACAATCCAAGTCATGAATGCAACAACAACTACTACAGAATGACTGCCAAAATACTTTGCATTCATTCCTAACAATCTCCCCCATTGGCATTGATGACAACATAGATGAAAAACATCCAATGTTCCAAAAATCCAATACTGCAACATCACTGCAAAATATCAAATTAAATCTTGCTTCATTTTCCTATTCAGCTCTCTCATACAATCCACAATGTTTTTCATGTATATCTCTCCCCCATTGACATCAATGACAAAAATCCCATCACTAAGTCAACAACAACTTAATGTCAAAAGACACTTTTCAGAAAAATACAATAACAAGAGTCCTCATGACTCAGCTCATAAACTCCCCCATAGAGGAAGTTCCAACATCCAATCCAGAAGAAAGATAGGGCTCATATACCACTAGACGGATGCAATCATCTGCATCAATTCTCAAAAATAGGTTGGGGCATAACCCCAAGCATACCTCTCAGATACACAAATGTATCCTTAGTTAAAGGTTTTGTAAATATATCTGCTATCTGTTCCTTTGTGCTTATGTACTCCAATCTTACTTCTTTTTCTGCAACTTTCTCTCTTACAACATGATACTTGATCTCAATATGTTTAGTCTTAGAATGTAAAATAGGATTTTTTGACATACTCACTGTACTGGTGTTATCATAATGTATAACAACAGGCTCATCAAACTTTATTCTAATATCCTTCAACATCTACTTCATCCAAATAATCTAATTACAATTATTTGCTGCTGCAACATATTCTACTTCTGATGTACTTTGTGAAGTACAATTTTGCTTCTTACTTAACCAAGAGACTAATTTTCTTCCAAGAAAAAAGGCTCCACCACTGGTGTTTTTTTTGTCATCAACACTGCCTCCCCAATCTGCATCAGTATAGGCACATAAAGTAAAATCATTAGAATTCTCATACCATAATCCATAATCCATTGTTCCTTTCATATATCTCAGTATCCTCTTTACTACTGCATAATGTGATTCTCTAGGTTTTGCTTTAATTCTTGCTACAATCCCAACTAAATGTGCTATATCAGGTCTTGTATGTGTCAAGTACTGCAATCCTCCAATCATAGATCTGTACTTTTTCTTCTCAATTGCTAGTGTCTCATCTTTGCTAGATAACTTATGTCTGGTTACCATAGGTGTTCCAACAGGTTTAGAATCTTCCATTCCAAATCTTTTCAATAAGTCATTCAAATACTTAGTCTGACTTAGAAATATACCTTCCTTGCTTTGTGTTATCTATAATCCCAAAAAGTATTTCATTTCTCCAATCATGCTCATCTCAAATTCAGTCTTCATTTCATCTGCAAATTTGTCACTAGCTTCATCTTCTCCTCCAAAGATAATATCATCAACAAATATAACTATAACCAACAAAACATTCTCAATTTCTTTTGTGTATAAGTTACTATCTGCAGTTCCTTTTATAAATCCCAATTTCAATAAATACTTATCCAATCTTGCATACCAGGTTCTAGGTGCTTGTTTTAATCCATATAAAGCTTTATTTAACTTACATACCATATCTCCTTCTTGTGTCAAAGGAAAACCTTCAGGCTGCTCAATGTAGACTTCTTCTTCCAATTCACCATTCAAAAATGCTGACTTCACATCCATCTGATACACTTTGAATTTCTTGTAAGCTGCATATGCTAGAAACATTCTCACTGCTTCAAGTCTGGCCACAGGTGCAAAAGTTTCTTCATAGTCAATTCCTTCTTGTTGTGAATATCCTTTACATACCAATCTTGCTTTGTTCCTTACCACTTCTCCTTGTTCATTCATCTTGTTTTTGAATACCCACTTTGTTCCAATCACATTCTTGTCTTCAGGTCTAGGGACCAATTCCCATGTCTTGTTTTTTTCAATCTACTCCAGTTCTTCTTTCATAGCATTAATCCAATGTTCATCTTCACAAGCTTCATTAGTAGTCTTAGGTTCAATTTGAGAAATCAAATATAAATGTACCTTATTTCAAGTCAAAACTCCTTTGTCTAAACTTCCAATAACTTGCTCAACAGGGTGATGTCTTGAAGTATACCTGTTAGGTGTCATAGTTACTGATCTTGTTCCAACTATAGATTTTTCTCTATTTTCTTCTCTGTTTTCTTCTCTATTTTCTTTAGTATGACTTTCATTCAGCAAATCACTGTTAGTTTCAAAAAATAATTTTGTATTTTCAATGTTAGGCTGAGGTTGTGCTTCTCCATCAGATTCATAATCAAGCATTCTTTCTTGAATTTTAAACTTCTCATCAAATTTTACATTTGCACTTTCAACAATAGTTTTAGTTCTTTTGTTATAACATCTATATGCTTTGCTTTTTAAAAAATATCCAAGAAATATTCTTTCATCACTTCTAGGATCAAATTTTCCTATATCATCATCTCTCTTTATATAACATTTACTTCCAAAAATTCTAAAATACTTAATTGAGGGTGTATGTCCAAACCATAATTCATAAGGTGTCTTATTTGTATCTGCTCTGATTTGTACTATGTTCATAGTGTATACTGTTGTGTTCACTGCTTCTCTCCAAAAAGTCTTAGCCAAATCATTTTCAAACAACATAGCTCTTGCTGCTTCAGTTATTGACCTGTTCCTTCTTTCTGCAATACCATTTTATTCTGGTGTTCTAGGGGCTGAAAGTTGTCTCTTAATAACATTCATTTCACAAAAGGTGTTAAACTCTCTAGATGTAAATTCACCACCTCTATCAGATCTTAAACACTTAATCTTCATTCCAGATTCATTCTCAATTTTTCTTTTCATGATCTTAAATTTATCAAATGCTTCAGATTTTTCTTTCAAAAATGCAATCCACATCATCCTTGTAAAATCATCAACAAGAATCATAAAATACCTTTCTCCATAGAATCCTCTAGTCCTAGTAGGACCACTCAAGTCTATATGAACAATCTCTAGCTTCTCTGTCGATGTGAACTTCTTGTTGGGAAATGAACTCCTTTTCTGCTTTGCCATCATACATTCTTTGCAAATCATGTTTGTAGGTTTCATAATTCTAGGTAAATCTCTTACCGCAAGTGTAGTGCTCACCTTGACAATATTATCAAAATTTATATGACAAAACCTTTTATGCCATAACCAACTATCATCAATCCTAGTTATCAAACATGTCATCTCAGTAGGACTCAATTGAAATACATTACCTCTGGTTCTGGATCCTTTTCCAATCAGATTTCCATCTTTATCTTTTATCACACAAATTTTTTCAGCAAACCAAACTTGATAACCCTTATCAGCCAATTGTCTAACGCTTAGTAGATTATGTCTCAATCCATCAACAAAGTAAACATCATCAATGTTAGTCTTTCTATCAAGAGTAATAGATCCTATACCCTTAATCAAACAAGGTGCATTATTACCAACCCTAACAATTCCTCCATCATAATTATCTAACTTAACAAACTTTCTTTTATATCCAGTCATATGATGTGAACAACCATTGTCTATAATCCAATCAGATTTCTTTTCAACTTGAGAAACTAATGCTTTTTCTTCCCTTTTATCATATTTAGAACTTTCTTCTTTAATTGCTACAAATCCTATTTCCTCAAAGTTATCATTATCACTATCACTTAAATGTCTTTCAATTCCTGCTTCAAGATCTTCATCATTTGCATAATAACATTCTTTAGATCTCCTAGGTTTAAAGTTGCTTCTATACTTCTTAACTCTTTTAGGACATTTAGATACAAAATGACCATATTCTTGACAAGTCCAACATTTAAAGATTTTCTTACCATCTGGTTCTCTTTTTACAAGTAATGCAATACCTTCTTCAATCTTCTTATCTTCCTCAGATTTAGATCTGCTACTGCTGGCATAATCTCCATTCACACTAGTACTTCTTGTAGGTCTAATGTTAAGAGCACTGAATGTTGTTTCCATTCTAGGTAGCTCTCCTGATAATCTCAAGTTCATCTCTGTTGTTTCTAATCTTCCAAGAAGAGTCTCTCTTGAAAAGTTCAATGTACAAGGTATCACTTGTTCAATCATCTATGTTGTCTGCTTGAATACTGGTGTCAAAGTTCTCATAATTTTCCATATCACTTCATTCTCTATCTTATCACCTCCACAAGACTTTATCCTATTACAATCTCAGACATCCTACCAATATAGCTTCTAATAGATTCATCTTCCATCATTCTGATATCTTCAAATGCACAAATCCAATTATGTAATCTAGCCTTCTTTGTATATTCATCAACTTCAAAAGTAGAATGTAAAGCTTTCCAAATTGCATGAGATGTTTTCAAACATCTTACCTGACTATATTCATTCTCTGGTAGTGCTGACAAAAGTGCTTCTCTTGCAAGTATGTTACACATGAATAGATCTAGTTAATCTTTAGTTCCTACCTCTAGATTGTCTTCCTCAATGATAGTCTTCTCATTCTTTGTAATCAACCAATAACTTGGTACTAAACGCAATAGATGAGTCTTCATCTTTTCTTTCCAGCTATCAAAATTTACTCCATCAAACTTAGGGCTTTCTTTTCTGAAATTCACCATGGATCTTCTTAAGTTGTTAAACTTTTCTTTCAAGGACCTGCTGCTCTGATACCAATTGTTAGAAAGTAAAGATCCCCAAGATAACTGAGAGGGGGGGGGGTGTGAATCGGTTATCTGATAATTTAACCATTCAACTACTTTAAACAATATAATCAATGTACTAATCAACCATAGAAAGATAACCATACACAATTGCACAATAACACAAGATATGTTGACTAGGGAACCTCTTGAAAAGAGTAAACCCTGGTGGGAATGATGCCCACAAAATGATGCACTAATATGAAAGTTCCTTGTTAGAGGATGGACCCTGTTAGGAGTCTTATGAAATACATTTAGTACATATAAATCCCTGTTAGGAGATTTTGAATCCCTGTTAAAAGATTCTAACCCGGTTAAGAGTTTATGGAAGACAGAAGGACCCACTGCCCAAACAGCTTCAAGGCAAGATCTCTGAACCCACTATCCAAAAGATCTTAGAATTATTTAATAGAATAATATGAAATATATTACCTCCTTCACATTATTCCAAAACTGCACTCTCTGCTACACAAGATCACAATTCCAGATCTTTGTACTCACAAGTCTTCCTTCATCACTGAATTAGCTCTTTTCTTCACTTCATGCATATATTTGCATCTCAACCTTCATAGTACATATTGAAACAAGGAAAAAATTCCTTCGTATATACCAAACTCAAATAATTACAAATGAGCCGGTCCTCAATTACAAAATAATAAATTCTACATGCTACACACAAAATTTCACATAAAACTGTCGGCTTCCAGATACTGTAACTTTCTCCAAACATATCTTCAAAGTTTGCACTATGAACCACATCATCATTAATGATTGTCCAACATCCCTTTAACTACACAAAATTATATTCCATCCCAGCTAAGAGATATCCTCTGATTTCTAAAAATCGCTTCACAGAAACACTGTCTAAACACTGCTTTCACCAAAATGCTCATAACTCTCATGAATGAATGAATTTATTTTTGAACTATTAACCATAGGTTAATAACACATTAAAGAACATACCATCAACTATGCAAAATCCAATCTTTAATACAACATGTGCGCAAAACAAAATTGTACTTGTTTTCCTGCTAATATCCAAAATATCACTGTGTTGACATCAATGACAATCCAAGTCATGAACAACTACTACAGAATGACTACCAAAATACTTTGCATTCATTCCTAACAATCTCCCCCATTGGCATTGATGGAAACATAGATGAAAAACATCCAATGTTCCAAAAATCCAATACTGCAACATCACTGCAAAATATCAAATTAAATCTTGCTTCATTTTCCTATTCAGCTCTCTCATACAATCCACAATGTTTTTCATGTATATCTCTCCCCCATTGACATCAATGATAGAAATTTCATCACTAAGTCAATGACAACTTAATTTCAAAAGACACTTTTCAGAAAAATACAATAACAAGAGTCCTCATGACTCAGCTCATAAACTCCCCCATAGAGGAAGTTCCAACATCCAATCCAGAAGAAAGATAGGGCTCCTATACCACTAGACGGATGTAATCATCTGCATCAATTCTCAAAAAAAGGTTGGAGCATAACCCTAAGCATACCTCTTAGATACACAAATGTATCCTTAGGTAAAGGTTTTGTAAATATATCTGCTATCTGTTCCTTTGTGCTTATGTACTCCAATCTTACTTCTTTTTCTGCAACTTTCTCTCTTACAACATGATACTTGATCTCAATATGTTTAGTCTTAGAATGTAAAATAGGATTTTTTAACATACTCATTGTACTGGTGTTATCACAATTTATAACAACAGGCTCATCAAATTTTATTTCAATATCCTTCAACATCTGCTTCATCCAAATAATCTGATTACAATTATTTGCTGCTGCAACATATTCTGCTTCTACTGTACTTTGTGAAGTACAATTTTGCTTCTTACTTAACCAAGAGACCAATTTTCTTCCAAGAAAAAAGGCTCCACCACTGGTGCTTTTCTTGTCATCAACGCTGCCTCCCCAATCTACATCAGTATAGGCACATAAAGTAAAATCATTAGAATTCTCATACCATAATCCATAATCCATTGTTCCTTTTAGATATCTCAATATCCTCTTTACTGCTTCATAATGTGATTCTCTAGGTTCTTCTTGAAATCTTTCTACAATCCAAACTAAATGTGCTATATCAAGTCTTGTATGTGTCAAGTACTACAATCCTCCAATCATAGATCTGTACTTTTTCTTCTCAACTGCTAGTGTCTCATCTTTGCTAGATAACTTATGTCTGGTTACCATAGGTGTTCCAATAGGTTTAGAATCTTCCATTCCAAATCTTTTCAATAAGTCATTCAAATACTTAGTCTAACTTAGAAATATACCTTCCTTTCTTTGTGCTATCTATAATCCCAAAAAGTATTTCATTTCTCCAATCATGCTCATCTCAAATTTAGTCTTCATTTCATCTGCAAATTTGTCACTAGCTTCATCTTCTCCTCCAAAGATAATATCATCAACAAATATAACTATAACCAACAAACCATTCTCAATTTCTTTTGTGTATAAGTTACTATCTATTGTTCCTTTTATAAATCCCAATTTCAATAAATACTTATCCAATCTTGCATACCAGGTTCTAGGTGCTTGTTTTAATCCATATAAAGCTTTCTTTAACTTACATACCATATCTCCTTGTGTCAAAGGAAAACCTTCAGGCTGCTCAATGTAGACTTCTTCTTCCAATTCACCATTCAAAAATGCTGACTTCACATCCATCTGATACACTTTGAATTTTTTGTAAGCTGCATATGCTAGAAACATTCTCACTACTTCAAGTCTGGCCACATGTGCAAAAGTTTCTTCATATTCAATTCCTTCTTGTTGTGAATATCCTTTACATACCAATATTTCTTTGTTTCTTATCACTTCTCCTTGTTCATTCATCTTGTTTTTGAATACCCACTTTGTTCCAATCACATTCTTGTCTTTAGGTCTAGGGACCAATTCCCATGTCTTGTTTTTTTCAATCTACTCCAATTCTTCTTTCATAGCATTAATCTAATGTTCATCTTCAAAAACTTTATTAGTAGTCTTAGGTTCAATTTGAGAAATCAAATATAAATGTACCTTATTTCAAGTCAAAAATCCTTTGTCTAAACTTCCAATAACTTGCTCAACAGGGTGATGTCTTGAAGTATACCTGTTAGGTGTCATAGTTACTGATCTTGTTCCAACTGTAGATTCTTCTCTATTTTCTTCTCTATTTTCTTCAGTATGACTTTCATTTAGCAAATCACTGTTAGTTTCAAAAAATAATTTTGCATTTTCAATTTTAGGCTGAGGTTGTGCTTCTCCATCAGATTCATAATCAAGCATTCTTTCCTGAATTTTAAACTTCTCATCAACTTTTACATTTGCACTTTCAACAATAGTTTTAGTTCTTTACCCTGAGACAAGTGAAGAAGGTACTCCTAAGGCTGATGAGTCAGCATCACCTAAAGTTCCAAATTTTACATCTAGAAATCATTCCAAGAAAGACATCATTGGAGATCAGAGTGGAGAAGTCTTAACAAGATCACAAGCAAAGAACTCAGCTAGCAGTGAAGTGGTATGTTTACTATCTTAGATTGAACCTTTAAGTGTTGAAGATGCATGTAATGATTCAGATTGGCATGATGCTATGAAAGAAGAACTTGATCAAATTATTAAGAATGACACTTGGGAACTGGTCCCAAGACCTAGTGATAAGAATGTGATTGGAAGAAAGTGGATATTCAGAAACAAGATGAATGAAGATGGTACAATAGTAAGAAATAAAAAAAGGTTAGTATGTAAGGGATATGCGTAAAGAGAAGGCATTGATTATTCAGACACATATGCACCTATGAGAAGATTAGAAGCTATTAAGTTATTTCTAGCTTATGCTATAGTCAAAAACTTCAAAGTATATCAGATGGATGTCAAGTCAGCATTCCTGAATGGAGATTTGAAAGAAGTATACATTGAGCAGCCAGAAGGATTCAACTTATCAGACATACCTGATATGGTATGCAGATTGAAGAAAGCCCTCTATGGACTTAAGCAAGCCCCTAGAGCATGGTATGAGAGACTAGATGGATATCTAACAAAGATTGGATTCAAGAAAGGAGCAACATATTGTAATCTATTCATTAGGGAGACATCTGAAGGTCTACTACTCGTAGCTATATTTGTTGATGACATTATCTTTGAAGGTAATGAAAAACTAAGTGCAAAATTTGTCGAAGAAATGTAGAATGAGCTTGAGATGAGTATGATTGGTCCTATCAAATACTTTTTGGGACTAAATGTGTAGCAGACAGAAAAAGGAATTTTTATTAATCAGTCCAAGTATGTGAAAGAAATATTAAAGAAATTCAAGATGGATGATTGCAAGCCAGTTGGGACTCCTATGATCACTAGATGCAAGCTTACAAAAGAGGATGACTCACTAGCAGTAGATACAACATTGTACAAGTCTATGATTGGTAAACTCATATATCTTACTCAGACTAGACCTGATATTTCTAATGCAATTGGCATAGTTGGAAGATTTGCAGTAGAACCTAAGCAAATTCACTTCATGGTAGTAAAGAGAATATTCAGATACTTGTAGGGCACTATAGATTATGGTCTATGGTATCCTAATTCAGAAAATGTTGAGCTTCATGTGTACACTGATGCAGATTGGGCAGGATGTGTTGATGACAAAAAGAGTACATTAGGTGGAGCAGTGTTTCTTGCTGATAGACTTGTCACTTGGACAAGCAAGAAACAAAATTGTATTTCTCAGTCAACAGCAGAAGTGGAGTATGTTGCAGTAGCCTTGAATTGTTCTACAATTTTTTGGATCAAGCAGATGATAAAGGATTTTGGAATTCAAATAGATTATCCTATTGTTATTCACTGTGATAACACTAGCACTATCAATATGTTGAAGAAACCTGTGATGCATGCCAAGACAAAACACATTGAGATCAAGTATCACTTCTTAAGAGAGAAAGTGGTAGAGAAAGAAGTCAAGTTGGACTATGTGAGCACTAAAGATCAGTTGGCAGATATATTCACAAAGCCCTTGCCTAAGGATACTTTTGAGTATCTCAAGGAGAAGTTGGGAGTAATTCCCTTCCCTTATTCTGCTTAGATGAAAGAAGGAAAGGCATTGGTCCTTAGAGACTGATGTGTTGGTTCTTTTCCTTGCAGGACCAAACTTGAATCAAATGGTTGGGCTTGAATCACAAGTTAGGCACTCAAGCTTGACAAGAAAAACAAACCAATTGATGAGGATAGAGAGAAATCCTCCTTCTTCTTTGAGCTCCACATTGACTCAGGTGGGTATTGCCTTATCTACACACTCATGCCATCCTTTTGGTGAATAAAAGGCCTGCAGACAGATTAGTGTGGAATAGCCTTCAAACCCCTTCAGGTAACCTATACCCTAATGAAGCCAATTCATATACAAACAACCCTATTTGCATAGAATGAGTTTGAAGACTAGAGAGGAAGTCCTACTACTACCACCAACATGAAAATGGTATTGATATATAAAGATGTAGGAAATAGCCCAAACCCATCAAACACTGAACTCAACTGAATGTACTAATCCTTGATCAGTGCCATTATCCATTGGGCAGACCTCACATACAAACAATGAAACATGAACCAACTATTGTCAAAGACTCATAGCCATAAATATAAATGTTCCAGCCCATCCACTACTTATAAGATCCTTCTATAGACAGCCAAGATGAATCTATGTCCCTTCTAAAGTAAATTTCACTTGATCCTAGATCAAGAACTAAAGACAAGAACATATGCAAAGGTAACCCTATGCAATGGATCAGAAAATCCAAAACTCACATGAATGACACCAAGGAGAGACTTGTAAACATGAAATAGTTATATTAAGTATGCTGAGTCATGTACATGATCAAAGTAGGCCAGAGATCAAACCACTTCAGTAACCTACAAAAGACTTCTAGAAATTCTATTCAGCTTCCTATAATGCGACAGACTTTTTCTATTTCCCTAGAACTGACAAAATTTAAAACCCATTCTAAGTTAAAAAATCAACAACTTATACCACTAGCCACCTTGGGAATCTCAAAGAGATTGCATGAAGGTTAGGGTGACTAGGGTTAGGGTTACAATAGCTAAACCAACCAGAAATGGTCAAAAACTTATTGCAGGGGAAGAACAAGAAGCCACCTTGAGAAAGAGATCTCAGATAGATCTTCAATCATGAAAATCTGTGAGCCGGGATAGAAAACCAAGGAATGTCATTAAAACCAGTACTTCTTGTCACTGCCAACCCTGAGAAAATTTGAATTTTGAACTGCAACGGCTACCCCCAAAAATTTAAAATATGACCGTAGATCCAACCCCTTCCCAATAAATCAGGCGATCACATTTAATCTCACAACAGTTGCGGGCCCCTCAAAAATTCAACAACCAATCGAAAAAGAACACCCTGGCAACACCGGCACTGTGAAAATGCCTTAACTCCGCAACCACGATGTCCAAATAGTGGTCGCATGACCGCATAGCCAAAAACTAGGCTATGCGAACATGTGACAAGCCTCCACATCACCGAAACACCGGCCTCACTTTATCTGGTGAACTGGCGACCGAAGAACTTCCGCCAGTTCGTGAAATACTTTCCACCATCGCTAAAAAACTTAGCGATCACACGACCACTATTCACCAAATCACCAAATAAATTGGGGCACTGCCAAAACATTTACGTGAACCAACAAACAGGAAGAAAATTTGTCAGGCCGCTAAATATTTTATCACAATTACCAAAGACACCGAGAAATTCAACCGAGCCCACACAGGAAGATCGATGACCGTCATGAGATCTTAAGCCTCTGACACAATCGATGCGATTAAATGTCATTTGTTGATTAACTGACAAGATCAGGACCCACTGACACATCTGAAAACTAGGTCCCACTGATACCAAGCCATTGTGCAAATACACAGATGAATCAAATAGTGCCAACTGTGCATATGTGTCAACGGACCCACCTACCTTCCTTATGAGAATCAATGGCTATCACTATACCACTACATTAAAGGTTGAGCATGTTTCATTAATGGTATTACAACAGCCATAAGATTAAACTGAAGTTTAATCTGCCTGAATGCCAAGAAGATCGGTCCCACCGCACTTATCCACCAATGGGCCCCAAGTGACAGATGTCAACCGGTTGCATGGTCGTAGAAATTCCTGACACGCAATCATGTGACAACCAATAAAAATACGCACCTTCGCTTCCTTTCTGACACCGGGACCGCCGCTGAAGAAATGCTTGAAACAAACAAGATCAATGGCAGGTGCATGATCGCATGGGGTGAGAATATTCCATGTGATCACACACTGACCATCGATCTCCTCCCTCTGCCACTTGAAGAATTTGGCCCCACCAACCATTGCACTTGCATAGTTAAGATTGACGAACAAGGAGTGCCGATAGAAGAGAAGAAATGCAAGGTCAAAAACACACAGGGTTTCTGACACCAAAAGATAAGCACAAAAAAGTGGGAAGGCATAAGGTCAAAAATAATGAAGGTTTTTACACAGACCGAAAATATCGTGGATTTTCAAAAACACTGTGGGTTTTTGACACTGTGGCAGATTCTGAAAATATTTTCCTGCAGACCTTAGAACTTGAATAACTTTCTGGATTTTGCAATTTAGGAGATGGGATCTGGACTGAAGCAAGGTGACACATGGATGAACATAGGGCTAAGAGCACACAACATGAAATCAAGTAGATTTTCTTCGTAAGTTAAAATTGTGCAACAGGATGGGATAACTTCAAAATTTGCAAAGCATAGGCCATTTTCATAGGATTTTTGCTATGACAAGAAAATGGACTAACAGTGGCTCTAGTTGGGGACATGTATTTCTTGTAGATACAATGAGGACCTCAGATCTCTGGGAAGTAGCAGACCACCCACTGGAAAAATATAGAGACCTCAAAAAACATAGGGAACAGACTAGGAAAGAAACACACAACAAGAAAGGGAAAGATATTTACAGAATGTACATTTTTTACAAAAACCTGCAGCAAAAAACATGAGTTAATTCCTACCTCTGTGAAAAATCTAATTCTCATTTCTTCCTTCATGTGGCACACCATACTTTTTACTTTCACCTTTTTCACCAGGCATGTCAACATGTTCAATCAACAAATCAGGAAGAACAAAGTAATTGTCTTCATAGTGCATGTAAAAAAAATCTGCACTCTCTCCATCTTGCTCATTATGAAGAAAAGATTCAGCATGCCAATGATCAGTACCACTATACTAAAACTAATTTTCATCTACTGACTCATGCATGCTATGAATTGGAAACACAAAAGCCTCATACTCTGCTTGCAGAAAGGCCTCATTCATATCTTGACTTTGCATTTCCATATGTGTAACTGGCTGGACCTCAAATGAATAGTCAGATTCATACCCATGGGTGGAAAATGAACACCTTGATTCAACTAGATCTGAGACATCCACATGTTCTTCAAACAAAGGATTGATAGCTCCATGCAATGCACCATGTTGAACATCATGACAAAAATTAGGCTAATAATCAAATTCTTCATCATATAAAGCATTAGAAAACACTTTAAAATCAGTACCCATCTCAACCTCATGGAGACTCGCAGCACATGAAGAACAATTAGAAACACATGAAGACCTACTGATGTTACATTCAATTATCACTTCCTTGTCTTCATACTCCTCACTGAAGGAGTGTTCACTTCCATCATTACTCTCTTCCTCCCATGCCTCATCTAATTCACATGAGGACACATCAGCATCACTTCCTTCATCATCCTCACCTGAATAACCACTGAAATCACATTCAGACATTTCTAAATGAATGGAGAATCCTGCACACCTTGACTCTGATTCCTGCTCACTACCACAAACTGAATACTCTTCTGACAAAACTTCATTAGAAGAAGTACCCTCAGCATTAGACATGGATTGCTCTGAAATATAACATTCGTCTCCCTTTTTGTAACGGTCTCTTTGCAACCTTTTCCATTCATCATCATCAACAAACTCCTCTAAGAACAACCACTTAAACTCAGTCAAAGAAGAGATACATTTTGGGGGCAGATTTAGATACCAATTAGATGCAACCCCTTTGAGGGATCTCCCAAAAAACATCATACTAATATCCTCATCCAAAATCTGATATTCTATAATAAATCTATAGAATGCTAGGACATGCTTCACTGCTGAATTAGATTGGCAATCAAAAATAGGAATCAGATCCAAAAGCTCACTAGGGAAAGAATGAGGGGATCCTAGAAGAACATAGTCCAAAGTTCTATCCAACTTGAGAAAACCCAGCCACCTAGACTGACTTTTCCCTTGATTATTCATTTGACTTAATGCAAGATGAGATCCACTCATCTTATCTTAGTCTTCCCTTTATACTAGCACTAAATACTTAATAGGGAAACATTGTAATCATAAATACCTGGAAGTTTTGTAGTAGAAGACCTTGTTGACTGGAAGGCAGGGTGGATCTTAAGCTCACCATAAAATATATTCTTATCTTAGTCTTCCCTTTATACTAGCACTAAATACTTAATAGGGAAACATTGTAATCATAAATACCTGGAAGTTTTGTAGTAGAAGACCTTGTTGATTGGAAGGCAGGGTGGATCTTAAGCTCACCTTGTTGACTTTGTCATGTAGAGTTGCCACCTCCTTAGAGAGGAAATATATTCTTTGTTTCTACTCCCAATCAATACAAAAATCCAAGTAACTCACTGTTTATCAGAAGGAACACTGATCAAACAGAGGAAATTGGAGCCGCCACTCACAACTAGGTGAGAAAATTAAGCAAATGCTAATTTGTCTATCTGACTCTATGATCTTTTAACCAGACTCTGGGATGATCCAGCCAAGCAGAAGAACTTTTTGTCTTTTAGTTCTTCCCCAGTAGAGCCGCCATCTTGTTGGTTCCTTTCCTTACAGGACCAAACTTGAATCAAATGGTTGGGCTTGAATCATAGGTTAGGCACTCAAGCTTGATAAGAAAAACAAACCAATTGATGAGGATAGAGAGAAATCCTCCTTCTTCTTTGAGCTCCACATTCACTCAAGCAGGTATTGCTTTATCTGCACACTCATGCCATCCTTTTGGTGAATAAAAGGCCTGCAGACAAATTAGTGTGGAATAGCCTTCAAACCCCTTCAGGTAACCTGTACCCCAATTAAGCCAATTCATATACAAACAACCCTATTTGTACAGAATGAGTCTAAAGACTAGAGAGGAACTCCTACTACTACCACCAACATGAAAATGGTATTGATATATAAAGATGCAGGAAATAGCCCAAACCCATCAAACACTGAACTCAACTGAATGTACTAATCCTTGATCAGTGCCATTATCCATTGGGCAGACCTCACATACAAATAATGAAACATGAACCAACTATTGTCAAAGACTCATAGCCATAAATATAAACATTCTAGCCCATCCACTACTTATAAGATCATTCTGTAGATAGCCAAGATGAATCTATGTCCCTTTTAAAGTAAATTTCACTTGATCCTTGATCAAGAACTAAAGACAAGAACATATGCAAAGGTAACCCTATGCAATGGATCAGAAAATCTAAAACTCACATGAATGACACCAAGGAGAGACTTGTAAACATGAAACAGTTATATTAAGTATGATGAGTCATGTACATGATCAAAGTAGGACATAGATCAAACCACTTCAATAACCTGCAAAAGACTTCTAGAAATTCTATTCAGCTTCCTACAATGCGACAGACTTTTTCTATTTCCCTGGAACTGACAAAATTCAGAACCCCTTCTAAGTCAAAAAATCAACAACTTATACCACTAGCCACCTTGGGAATCTCAAAGAGATTGCATGAAGCTTAGGGTGACTAGGGTTAGGGTTACAACAGCTAAACCAACTAGAAACGGTCAAAAACTTATTGCAGGGGAAGAACAAGAAGCCACCTGGAGAAAGAGATATCATACAGATCTTCAATCATGAAAATCTACGAGCCAGGATAGAAAACCAAGGAATGCCATTAAAACCAGTACTTCTTGTTGCTGCCAACCCTCAAAAAATTTGAATTTTGAACTGCAATGGCTACCCCCAAAAATTTAAAACATGGCTGTAGATCCAACCCCTTCCTGGGAAATTAGGCAGTCACATTTAATCTCACAACAGTCATGGGCCCCTCAGAAAGTCAACAGCCAATCGAAAAAGAACACCCTGGCAACACCAGCACTATGGACCCACCTTAACTCTGCAACCACGACATCCAAACAGTGGTCGCATGATTGCATAGCCAAAAACTGGGCTATGTGAACATGCGACAAGCCTCCACATCACTGAAACACCGGCCTCACTTTATCTGGCGAACTGGTGACCGAAGAACTTCTGCCAATTCGTGAAATACTTTCCACCATCACTAAAAAACTTAGCGATCACACGACCACTATTCGCTGAATCACCAAATAAACTGGGGCACCGCCAAAACATTTACGCGAACCAGCGAACAAAAAGAAAATTTGTCAGGCCGCTAAATATTTTATCACAACTGCCAAAGACACCAAGAAATTCAACCGAGCCCACATAGGAAGATCGATGGCCATCACGAGATCTTAAACCTCTGACACACTCGATGTGATTAAATGTCATTCGTCAATTAACTGACAGGATCAGGACCCACTGAAACATCTAGAAACTAGGTCCCACTGACAACAAGCCACTGTGCAAATACATAGATGAATCAAATAGTGCCAACTATGCATATGTGTCAATGGACCCACCTGCCTTCCTTATGAGAATCAATGGCTGTCACTATACCGTTGCATTAAAGGTTGAGCATGTTTCATTAACAGTATAACGACAGCCACAAGATTAAACTGAACTTTAATTTGCCTAAATGCTAAGAAGATCGGTCCCACCGCACTTATCTACCAATGGGCCCCAAGCGATAGATGTCAACTGGTCGCATGGTCGCATGTCTGAAATTCCTGACATGCGATCATGCGACAACCAATAAAAACACGCACCTTCGCTTCCTTTCTGACACCGGGACCACTGCTGAAGAAACGCTTGAAACAAACAAGATCAATGACAGGTGCATGATCACATGGGGTGAGAATATTCCATGTGATCACACACCGACTTTCGATCTCCTCCCTTCGCCACTTGAAGAATCTGGCCCCACCAACCATCGCACTTGCGCAGTTAAGACTGACGAACAAGGAGTGCTGACATAAGAGAAGAAATGCAAGGTAAAAAACACACAGGGTTTCTGATGCTAAAAGATAAGCACACAAAAGCTGGAAGGCATAAGGTCTAAAACAATGAAGGTTTTCACACAGACCGAAAACATCATGGATTTTCAAAAACACTGTGGGTTTTTGACACTGTGGCAAATTCTGAAAATATTTTCCTGCAGACCTTAGAACTTGAATAACTTTTCAAATTTTTCAATTTAGGAGATGCGATCTAGACTGAAGCAAGGTGACACATGGAAGAACATAGGGCTAAGAGCGCACAACATGAAATCAAGTAGATTTTCTTCGTAAGTTAAAACTGTGCAACAGGGTGGGATAACTTCAAAATTTGCAAAGCATAGGCCATTTTCATAGGATTTTTGCTATGACAAGAAAATGGACTAACATGATGGAAGGTTGACTACTCTACCTCAAGATTAGTACTGGTGCTTAAAATGAATGGTGCCCTTTTCCATTGATGTTAAAGGGGGAGTAATATATAGAGTCATGAAAAATAGAAGTAAAAAAAGAGGAGTAATATATTAGGGGGGAGCAGTATTCAGTTATGATAGCAGTATAGTTGAGGAAATGGAGAATATTGAAAAATATTGCAGCAGATGGAGGATTCATCTTTGGGGGAGTTTTGATGAGGAAATGGACAATTTTATAAAAGAAATGTTCATTTGGGTTTGTGGTGGTTTTTCATTCCACATGTTGCCATCAATGCTAAAAGAGGAGATTGTTGGAGATTTGCCAGCAGGCCAGTATTGACTGTATGTTTGTCATTGATGAAAACATATGGAAAGTAGCACGCATGGAAGTCTTATGTAGTAAGATTTCTATATATGTAGCATGGACATGATATCAGCATGATATCATGGGCACAGAGGCTAACTGTTAGTACAAATAGTTATATAGCAGCTTGTGTCAGTAGTGTTCCTGACATAGTAATAGGCAATGTTTTGTGTATGGTTATATGTATAGTTATCATAGAGCCTTGCATGCTTGGATATATGTTGAAGACATGTTAGTGATGTTTCAGTCATGGATGCATAGTCTGATATTCAGTAGAAGTAAAGTTATGCAATCACTATTCACCAATAGCAGTTTCCTGTGTTTATTCAGAAGAGCTAATGAAGATTTTATTGGTTATGGAGTTGCACCTATCATGTGGGTATGCACCCTTAGATTTAAGCTTAGAGGAGAGTTATTGATGTTCAGTTAAGAGCGCATGAAGTAATTCATCTTGAGGAGAAAGATATAGTTGTTTTGGTAGAGCTGACAGTGTGTAGCGTGCGTCTACAATTATCTTATTGGATAGGTCCCAGATCATGTTGCATGCATAGTAGAGATAACATAATGTTTATTGGAGTTTGTTATGGTTTCTCTAATATGATTTCAAGGTGGTTCTAATAGTCTGACTTGATTATATCATTTAGAGGAAAGATATTTATAGGCAGTCATTTGTGATTGCTTGAGTGTGGTTCATGGTTGATTAAGAAGAGCAGAGCAGAGTGTGTGAAGTGTTAAGCCATCAAAAGAAGGTCTATGTGACCAAGTAAAGTATTTGTGCTATACATTAGAATTGATCTAGATAGCAGGTCAAAGCACAGTTCACCAAGATCTAGATATAGTGTGTATCTTTTATTCAGAAGGTTGTAGCCTTCGCCCCTTTGAGTAGTGAGCTCTTGGATAGTGTTTCCTCTCCCCTAACAGGGACAATTTTAAAAGAATCCTAATAGGGTCCAACTCTTGACCAAGTCTACTATACTAAATATATTATAAAGAAACTCCTAACAAGGTTAAGGATCTTCTAACAAGGATCATAATACACTAGTGTAGAATATTAGTGGGTGTCAATTCCAACCGGAGTTTTTACCTATTTGGGTTTCCCCGTAACCAAAATTTTATGGTGAGTTCAAGTGTTATTTCATTGCTTTTATGATTTATGTTTAAGTATACTTAATTGGATAAAGAATTGAAACTTTTAGATAATTGATTCACCTCCCTCCTCTCAGTTATCTCTTGGGACTATTTCCTAACACTCTATCCACTACAATAGCTTCCTAAGCTATGGGTAAACATCTTAACCACTCACCAATTTCTTCTTCCTCCTCAATAACTAACCTCACTTGCTGATACTATTGACTACTTGTTCTCATATTCCAAGCCATTGCATTAAGATCAACGATAATGTGTTCTTGGGTATCTCTGAAGTGAAGGTCAGGTTGTAAAATTGGGAGAACTTCTTGCTAACCAGGTATCACATCAGCAGGTAGTACCATAGTTGACCATTAAAATTAAATAATTTAGGTTATGGTCTACTCATTAGACTCCCTAGTAGAGCCAGCAAAAACTATTTGTTAACAATTTTTTCCTTTCTTTAAATTGATCTCGAGACTTCTACTAATCATGAAAGGAAAAGATAAAATACAACACTAACAATTGAGTTTCTTTTAAAGAAAACTCTCTGCAAATTTTCAAGGTGCATCTACCTTGCTAGTAGATTTTCAATACAATCTTATTAAATAAAGAATGAAAATCATGTGTGCTTTTAACTAGAAAACACATAAGGAAAACATTCAGTTCATCAAAATGAAAACAATGTGCAGGTTTTTAAAGAAAAAATTCACTTCTGATACTACTTCAAACTTTAAATACTTAAAACTGAAACTTCTATACTGATTCTCTCTATTACCCTAAGCAAAAAAATCAACTGATATCATAGTTGAGCTTCATTCAATATAACTCATTTCCATAAAAGAAATAAACTATATATGATAAACAACAATATTTATCACTTCAAAAGCTCAAACATATATATAACGCCATAAGATATTGTATATATTCTATCATATCAATACTCAGAAAATCTTAAATCATAAAGTTTAGAAAATAGTTTACAAAATGTTAGAGAGCTAACCTTAAATAAGTCTTAAGTTTTTTAAATATATAGCCACGTAGGGCTTTTCAAACTAACTAGATAAAACTGTCTTTTACCAGAGGTAATTGTTTTAAACTAAATAAAAGTCTTAAGAATAAATCAATAAAAGAGGAACTAGGTGTAAAGAACCTCCAAAATAAAGCCAGGTGTCTCAGGAAACTAAGGTGTTGAGGCTGCTGCCAGCTAAGTTGCCTTGCAGTCTTCAAATGCTGTGATAAATGCAGAAATCACCTGCTAATGTGGCAAACCAAGGTAGTTGATTCTCTACTTCCAAACCTCTTTCTCTTTTTTGACTCAAGCTACCTTCTCATTGTGCATCTCCAAGTGGTCTTGTTGAAGTATGAGCATCGACTCCACTCGTGCAACTTTTGAAAATTCTTGTACTATCAGTGCTTTCATCTCTCAAAGCTCATCAAACCAGGCTTTGATGCTCTTGATTACCTGATCACTTGATCTATTTGATTCCTCTTTGGCTTCGAAACATTGCTTATCTACCCAGTCCATGTCACTTGAAATAATGTTTTCAATTATTTGTAATCCTTTTAGAAGTTCCTTTACCTCGGAGATGCCTTGTGTTATAGCCTCATTCCTCCAATCAATGCATTATTTTAAGACATATAGAGTCTTATCATCTAACCCTAGGACTGGCTTTTCTGCAAGGAATTTCTGCAAACCATACTCCTTGATTTCTTCCATCCACTGGAGTTCCCTGATCTAGGTAGCCTTTTATTTTTCCCACTCGTCAACATTTTCTTCAACCTTCTTTATCAGGTTGTTGGCTTCAATTTGAGATTTATTCAGGCAGGATAATTGTTTAGCAATCTCAGATTTCACATGCTCAACCCATTCTTTGAACGTTTTGGTTATGACTTTATTCCTCTCTATCTGATCTAGAAAATTCTGGTTATCTAGAGATTAGATGTCGATAGAAGCTGGCATTTCACTCAATGGGAAAGGTTTTGGATGCTGAATGGCATGAATATATTGAGCCATGATCTTCATAGCTTCCTTCATCTCCTATTTTTCGTCTGTGTCTTTCCAGACTCTATTAGCAATTTTCTTATTTGAAACCTTGAAGAACTTCATATCGGCACCTCTGCTATCTCTTCCCAAATCAACTTTAGATACTTGGAAGTCCTCAATAGAAACTTCCCCATCTCCCTTACCACTCACTGGTTTCACTATCTCTACCACCCAATGGCCGGTGTTCTCATCAAAATAAAACCTAGACTAAGTCTTTGGTTTCTTAGCCTTTGGATTCTTGCCTAGACACTTATTCACTACATCCTCAATAGGTAAGGATAGAAGAACAATATTTCTCCTTTTAGCAACATAATTTTCCAACCATTGTGGGGTTGCGGTGGATTTCTTTTGAGTTTCATAATTGCTTAGGAGGGCTACAGAATCCTTCAGAGAATCTCCGGTAACATCTTGCACCTATTGACTATTTGACATATTAGGAAAACCATAATCTTCAACTGGATCTTCTTGTGTGTCTTCTTGGGAAGGATCCAAATCTACCACTACACTCGAAATCACCTCCAACTTCTTAGCTTTGCTTTTTATTTTGGAGCTCGATCGGTTGACCTGTGCGATAAGTTCAGCTTGAACTTGAACTTGAACCTGAACCTCAGGACTAGCTGGTTCAAATTCAGGTTCAATATTACCTGCAAGAGATTTATCAACAACTATGTTAGTTAAAATAGAAGCCTTTTTTGATGAATTTCTCTTCCTTGGTTTCACTTGCTTTTTAGAAGAGTATGAAGCAGTCTTAGGTGCCCTCTTTCCAAACAACCAAGTTTCTATCCTCTTGATTATACCAGCCATTCTAACTTGTAGGTCATCTTCTTCTGGTTTTGGCTAATCCAATTCTGGAATAGGAAGGGCTTCCACTTTCTCTGAAAACTAAGAATCGAGTACATCAACTTCCTTGTCTTCTTCAACCCCACTTGTATAGAAATCCAATCTAAAAGTGATTATTTTTCTTAGAGTTAATCTAGACCATAGCCTCTTCCTAACTTTGAGCTCATCTGAATAGTTAGCCCAAAAGTCTTCCAATTCAAGAATGTGCATAAATGTGACAAAAACATTGAGGTTGGATTTAGCAAAACCCCTGTAATCAAAATTAGCCCTGGAAGAGTAAGATTTCAACCTCAGAGCCAACAAATCACCTTCCATTGCTAAGGCATCTTGAAAAAATTTTCACCTATAGTAGCCTAGCTCAATAGGAAACAAAACACCTAAAGAATTTTTAGGACTACTAGATTTTATCTCAACAATGACTAGCTGCCTTCATATCTACATTAAAACCACATTGTCCAAGCAGAGTCTGGGCAATCTTAGAGGCTCACCATCAAAAGCCCCAACTCTAAGATATGTGAATCTAGGAAATTGGATAAAATGGCATCCATATACATTTATTACTTTCTTGGCTTCCTCGGAGAGCCTACTGTTATCTCTTCCCTATAATTCAAAAACTAACTTGTCTGAAAACATATCATTAACTATTTTGAATTCATTAGTAAAATTTTCATTTTGCAGACATGTAAAATAATCATAAATTTTCATATCATTGGTTCAAAGTTCATGAGGAAGACCCTCCCAATTCATACAATAGGAAAGAACATAGATGAGATAGGACGACATGTAGAAGGGAGTCAAGTTAGTCACATTCAGGAGTTCCCAATGAAGTTTTTCTACAATTAGATCAGCCCAATCTATGAACTTCTCCCCTTCGAGAATTTTTTGAATAAAATAGTATAGCCAATCCTCCCAATGGAAGGCATGTGGATTTCCCTTCACTCTGTTTAAGAGGAACATGATATCCACATTGTCTTTACAGAAATTCTCTATTGTTAGGGGTTTTGGTAACCTTGATCCTCCTTTCTCTGGTTTTGCTAACCATCCTTGGGCTATCAAGGAACTATACTTTTTCTTATCTTCCTCAAACACTCGATCTATTTTTGCATAGGTCCAGGGTTCATAAGGCTCTTTGTCTGGGATTCTTAAAGCTACCATCATTGTTTCCCAACTTATTTCAACTAGCACTTCTCCTGAAGAATCCTTGACACAACTATTATTTCCATCATACCTATTGGCACATTCTAATACCATCTCTAGGCAAACTAAGGCTAGAGGGAAAGCAATGACCTCCATTAACCCACTTTCTGCTAATTTCTTGAAGAAAGAACTTTCAGGGGCATTGTTGACCCTACTACATAACTCAATCAAATTCAGATTGACTAAGGAAGTATCACAGATATCTGGGAGAGAGATCAAAAAATGGGTTCTACTTTCATCTTTTGGAAGTTTGGGATGAAACAGAGGCATCTTAACCAGGAAATAAGAGAAAATTTCACAATACAATAATGACCTACTTCAACAAATTGAGAGCTGCAAGGAAGAAGATGACTCACCGGTTATCTCCACACCAATTTTGTGTGATTTTCTTACCACCAACTTCATTGATCCTCCTTTCTCCTCAAGCAAAGACAAATAGAATGCTTAACAATTCTTCATTTATTAATATGGCCGATAAAATCCTAAATAAATCTTCTCAGGATAGTTATAATAAATTTATTTATGAAGAGATTATTGATACAACATATTAAGTCACTCATTTATTTTTAGGTTAAATTGGCATGAGTTTCTTGATTCCCCAAAACATGCTCTGATTACCATAATTTTGCAATAATATCCCCTTTTTAATTGTGCCGCCAACTGTCATATCCACATTTAACATGCACGAACTGTCCCGTCTAATTTGGTAACTTTATATGGAAGCTTTCCATTATTGATTTAATACCTATGCTTCTTGAAAAGGAAACTTTCCATGGGCCGAAAGAACAAACCTATAGAAGATTCCATGCATTGGACATAGTAATTTGAAATTGAACTTGAACTGGACAAAGTTCAAGTTTGACTTCAAAAGACCGATGTACAGACTGAAGAAACTGACAAACATTGATGCTGAATAAGTCATAATGACTTATGAACTTGAACTTAAACTGGACAAAGTTCAAGTTCAGCTTGAACTTTAGACTTTCATTGGTCTTTAATTAGAACCAAGAGTAAGGAAAAGTTGAGGGTAACACCTTGGACCTATCCCATGACCCATCCTAGACTCCTATAACATATTTTAAGCTTGGACAATATTGGTCCATTTCAACAAGATTTTTAGTCCCTTGAGGACATTACAAACAAAAAAACATTACATTAAATGAGAGTCATTATAGGTGCCAATATATTATAGTTTATGTTATTTTCATCATTGAGAATGCCTTTGACCTCCTTTAACCTTTGATCTTCTTTATATGTCTTCCATGCCTTGAATGTCTTCATAGCCTTAGCTTTGTTGATCCTTGGTGCCCCTACACCATACTCCCCACCTATAAGAAAACTCTTGTCCCAAGAGTTGTGCTCAAGGGCCCTCAGTGTTGTCCTTTGATCAATCTAAAATTTAGGGATCAAGAAGTCCCCTAATGTAGTCTTTCCCCTGATAGCCTGCCTACCCGCATTCACACATAAAGCATTAAAAGAAAAATATCCATGGTTGGACTGTCCTGGTGGATGATGGTGTTGTCTTGGCACTACCTACATCTGTGGCTCCTTTTGTGAGCCCTATGAAACCTTCCCACCACCAACCTTATCATCATTCCATTTTTTACCAAGGGGACACTTCACTACCCCAACCAATACAAAATGTTCCTCAAACAACCCTGCCTTCCTTGGACTGTCCTACCCCTTTATGTACCATTGTTTTAAACACCAACTAGTATAAAAATGAAAATTACCCTAATTATGTACTGAGATTTCATCACCAAAACACAAAACTATGGAATCAAACTGACTTCCCAATAAAGGATTCAACCTATACGTCTTCCCTTCATGATGAACTAGATAGGTGTTTGAGTACCCATCATGTACAAATCTTCTTGAACACTGCCATGACCTACCAAGTATTAAATTACCACAACTCATATGCATAACATCACACAAAACCCTATCATGATACCCTCCAATAGAAAACTCAATCATAACTTGATCCTTGACCAATAAATTTTGATTTGTATCAACCCAAGTTGCATAATAAGGACTAGAATGTGGAAAATTTTTCAAATGCAACTTATTAACAACCTCATAGTAAACCAAATTATTACATGTACCTGAATCAATGATGAGTTGGCATACCTTCCCTTGAATCAAACACTTTGATCTGAAAATGCTTGGTTTGTGTGGCTATCCTCTTCCCACTAGTAAACTTTCTCCTTCTTTGGGAAGTGCCAAGATAGGTTCTTGCTTGTCTCTTCTTCCACCAAAGTCACTCTTCTTTCCTTGACTTTGTCTTCAATCCACCTGGGACACCTAAAATATTGATGACCCACTTCATTACAATGGAAGCACCTGCATGTGAACACTCCATTTCCTCTTCCTCCACTCCTTCCACCTCTATAACCCCCTCTTGTATCAGATGGGTAGGGCTTGTCCTTATCTTTGTCATTTTGACTTAGAAAATCAGTATTACCTCTTCCTCCTCTTTCTCTCATGGAAGATCCACCTCTAGTGTTGCCTTGTCTCTCTTGCCTCCTTTTGATCTTTTCTTCAGCCTTGAAGGCTAGCTTATAGAATTCCTCAATAGATCTTGGGGTAGCAAGACTAAGTTCATCCTATATGTTGAACCTCAATCTCCCCATATACCTTGCAATCTTTTCATCCATGTCTTCATCATGACTAACTCTTATATCAAGTTTATGAAACTCCTCAGTGTACCTTTGCACCTCCATGTCTTTTTGTTTTAGACTTTGTATCTTTTTATACAATTGAACTGTATAATCATTTGAAATTTTTTTTCCTTCATCTTATCCATCATGGTGTACCAAGAAGTGATCTTGGGTTTACCATTCTTCCATCTTTCCGCTTGCACACAATCCCACCAAAGCAATGCATGTCCTTTCAACTTGGACTTTGCAATCTTCAACTTTTGATTCTCTTCCACATCCTCACACTCAAATAAATTTTCCATTGCACTAAACCAATAAATTAGTTCCTCATCATCCATCTTTCCACCATAGTCAAGAAAATCAGCTTTTGCCCTTGTATCACCACTCTTGATGACTTTAGCAAACCTAGCCATATTCAATTCATCAGGATCTAATGGTTCTTCCCATTGGGGTTCCTCTTCTTCTTCCTCATCATCTACAGTTCTTCATCTTGTCTAATGCTCTTATCCCTCCTTTCTAAGGCCAATATTCTCTCCATCATAATCTTCATCTCCTTGTGTCTTGTTCAACTTTCTCCTTCTCTTGTTCAAGGGCTGCCTTAAGCTTTTTGTTATCAGCCAATTGTTCTTTCACAATCCTTTCCAACTCCATGTTGGTCATTCTGGTAGGAAAATCTCATCCTCTCCTTCATTCATGGTTACTTGATCAACTTGGCACAAGAATCCACTCAGGGCTACTCCTTAAAGGATGGTTCAACTTCAAGGTCTTATCTAAGGATTCAAGAAACCAACTTCACAAGACCACTACAAACTTTCCACAAGACCTTTCCCTAGGCTCTGATACCACTTGATGCAAAAAAAATGGTGGTGGTTGAAGTTACACAAGTAGAGTTTATAAATTTTAGAGGTTTAGGAACTATGATCTACCAAAGCCTTAAGTGCATTAAAGGCTTGACTTATCAAGACTCTCCCCAAGACTCCTAAGTGATGTTTTTGGTCTTATAAGATTTTATTAACTTTGATTCAAGGATTATTAAGGTTCTAAGTCAATCCCATATTCCCATTCTTCAAAATCTTCTCAATCTGTCCTAGAGGCCTAATAGCCAGTCTAGTAGCCCTACAACAAGATAAAAAACCAAATAGCTTAAAATTTTCTCAAAACACTTAGAAAACTAAATGTATTATTAGACACCCTTTTTCAAGTACTCAAACATATTCAAATCTTTCATATGATCATTTTGGAGCAATACCCCTGTTTATTATTGATGCCCAATTTTAGTGCATGGAAATGGCTAATTTAAAAAAGGAAGTATAAGACAGAGTCCTCCTAATGACTCCAACTCCTAGAAAGTGTTTTTTTATGCTTTTAAATGACCAAATATAAAAATAATTAGCCTCAAGATCTCTGCAACATCAAAATCCCCAAAATTGTTACTCCAAACCCTTGAATCTAGGGCTTTGTCAATCTCTATCTTCTAGACACTTCTGCATCAAATTGGTGATTGATTCACCTTCACTTCAATATCCTAAGATGATCCAAAACATAAAAAACCCTCCTTGTTCAGACCAAATAGCCACTGCTATACTGTACCCTCTATTTTCATTAGGTTAACTTCACTATTTCGTGACAGTCAGCCAATGCTAGTACTGTTCCTGCATTTAAAAGGTTAAAGGAATTTTGTACATGTTAGATAGATGCATCCCATGAATTATGGTCCCTTAGAGTTCATGGGATGAACATATCTTAATAAAACTTCAGGACTGTTACAGGGCAACTAACAAAATCAACACTATTTACTTGCACCAAGCATATAGATTACTCAAAACAAAGTGAAGTTCATTAAAAAATGATTAAAAATAGAACTAGTAAGCCTGTTAATTCATTTAGATACCAAAACAAGCAATAAAGGACTCAAAAATATCAATGAAACAACAAAAACAAAGGTTTTATTGCTCACTGATTCACCAATCCGTACACCCAGACCTTGTTCTGCCTTACAATAGACTTCTTTAGCCAATATATAAACTTTCAATAACTATGTCAACCAACTTTTATCATTGAGTTGAATGGTTAAGGCCTAAAATATAATAAACTATCATTTCCCTCTAAATTCCTAAATAGCCATTATTTTTAAATATTTTAATTTTGAACCACAGAAAATGGTTTTATTGAATACTTAACTCTTTCTAAATGATTCCTAATGCCTTGGACCTATCCCATGACCCATCCTAGACTCTTAAAACATAATTTAAGCTTGGACAATATTGGTCCATTTTAACAAGATTTTTAGTCCCTTGAGGACATTACAAACATGAAAACATTACATTAAATGAGAGTCATTATAGGTGCCAATAAATCATAGTTTATGTGATTTTCATCATTGAGAATGCCTTTGACCTCCTTTGACCTTTGATCTTCTTTATATGTCTTCCATGCCTTGAATGTATGCATAGCCTTAGCCTTGTTGATCCTTGGTGCCCCTACACCAAAAAAGAAGTCTACAAAATTGTTGTAGTTCCTTCTATTATCAATCATCCTTATCTCAAGTGTCCATTCATATCTTAGAGTTTGGACCTGACTGCGAAGCAGGTTTGTTTGAAATATTGCACGATGCTTTGCTAAGAGAAGATATCACAAGTAGGTTGTGAATCTAAATATCTTATGTGAACCTCTTTTAATCATTAGTGATTGTTCTTGCATGAAATGAACAATGTGCTCAATAAAACTATATTTTACTGGTTCATTTTCATAATGAACATGAAAAAGAATTTCAAGAATATTGGCACGCACTTCTTTTTTACTATCCAATCCCAAACAAAATGCTAGCAAGGAAATACTATCCTGAACCCATTCCACAAAAATATCATAATCATAAGGAGACTTATGATTTGGATTCAGACTAGAACCTCTTGTTATTCCTTTGATATATGAATCTTTCTGTGTTGCATCTATTTTTTCATAATCCTCTACCAGCTTTCCCAGGTCAATGTCCAAGTTTGAGTTTTGTTGTTCAAACCCTAGGTTTAACAGACTAGCAAATTCCCTCTCGGTTATGGACAAAATTTCCTCCTAAGTATTTTTATTCACAATTTCTTTTCTATTTTCATCATAATTTTTGGCGTAGACCATGACAATTTTTGGGTAAGGGAATACTTGAGGTAACGCCATGTGTGTCAACCCAGCAACCCATAGTGCAATTTTATTTGTCATTTCTTTACCATGCTATTAAATGGGTAAAATTTTGAATTCTTCTTTAGATCATTCCAATTATTTTCAAGTGCAAATATAATTTCCATTATTCCCAAATTTACATGGATAACAAGATCATAAATATCAAGGAATTCATGAGTGAAACTTGGTGTTTTAATCAGATTGTGGAACTCTATTATCTGACTTGGCCTTTTACTTGTAATCTTGGTATTTATTTTGCCCATCATGGTAAGTTGGTAACTGATATCACTATTTATTCATAGGAAAATTTAAATAATTATACACAGCTACAATCTACAAGGGTGATACAAAATTAAACCCTAACAGACTGATTCTTTTTCTATAATATAAACAGTAAAGTTGTAAACCATGAGATTTGAAAAAATTAAAATGCAGGATGTAGGTGTTTAGGATTTTAGTAGTTACATGTAATTTCAATTTGAGTAGACTATGAGTGGGAAGAGAGCTGAGAGACTTAGTTGTATTCCTCGGACCTCAATCCTCAACCTAGAAATCTTAATCCATTTCTAAATCTCCAATACTAATTAGAACTAAAAAACTTAGATTGAAAACCTAAAGGGAAAAATTGTACAATCTTTAGTTGTAAGTCAAGTCCGGTGTCACTTTTGTTTCTTCTTTATGAAGACATATTCTGATGTCAGTAGGACATGTGTCACTTAATCATTTGAAAGTACAACTTTAGTCAGACACCCAAAATTACAACATTTATTAAATAATCTATTTTGCAGTCTACTCCAATTTAGATTTTAATTATACTTAGTTGAGGGTTAATTCATGACATGTGCCTTGTTTCCATGGGACATTTGCAAATAGAGGTGATCGTTCCCAAAATTGGCCTAAAATACACCTTCAACTATTGATCTCTACTCACCCAATGGTCATTATTAGTCACTATCAGGTGTCGTGGGTCCCATTAATTTTTGCCTTGTTAGTACTAGTACTCACCTAGTCACCTCATGAATCACAAGTCATCATCATATGACATTGACCGTGTGAGTGGATATGCGTCATGATTCTGGAATGGGTTTGCACAAATGGGTTTTATTTTCCCTTTCATCCCAAAATACAGCTTCAGTCATTGATCTAAAATCATCCAACAATCATTGTTAGTTATCATGGCCCTATGGGTCTCATTAACTTTTGCCTTGTTAGTACTTACTACTAGTAGTCACCTAGTCGCCTCATGAGTCACACATCATCATCGAATGACATTGTCGATTGATCATGTGAGTGGACATGTGTCATGATTCCAGAAAGGGTTTGAAAAAATGGGGTTTCTTTTCCCTTTCATCCCAAAATCCACCGTACATTGTCGATCTATGCTCATCCAATGGTAGTTGGCATTCACTGTCATAAAATTTAAATACTAGAAATCTTACCTTAGTGTGTAATGGGTACACCGTAGTCATTTGCAATGGACATTGTTATTTTTTCCTTTTTAGATATTAATGGATAATAACATTTAAAGTTAATTAATTGAATAGTAACATTGTTTAATAGGTATATAATATACTTAAAATGATAATTTTTATTGATTATAACTTTTACGTTTAAAAAAGAACATCAAAGTGTAAGTATTTTTTTAGAAATGGATAATGATAATTATAATCACATATAATTCTCATACCTTATAATTGGAAAACCATAAATATATAAATTTAAAGTGTTTCACAAATAGGAATATAACATAATTAAATAAGAAGATTGTTAATATTCTAAAATAAAATTAGTTTTTAAATAATTTATGAATTCCCTTAATTCCCTTTAGTGGAATAGAGAACATGTTTTTATCAGTTTGGTTAAGGTCATAGAGTAAATTATAACTGAGTCAACGAGAAACATGGCTAATGTCAGTTGAGCCCCAAAAAGCATAGATCATCTATAAATAGCCCTCAATTCTTTATCTAACCTTATTAATTCATTTTTCCTTAAAAATTATGTAAATCATTCATATTAAATGCACAAGTGTGTGAAATTGGAAAAAACATCATGACAAGTAACATTACCCAAATTTAATGTTAGTGATAAGACATTTCTTTTATTAACTACAATTGTGATACATTATCAACTATCCACACAACCTACTAGTAATAACCAATTGTAAGACTTGATACATGTAATACATTTAAAATGGTGTAATTTTATATTGATAATTAATTGGGTAAAAATTTCATACAGCTTCAATTAATGGTTATCTTAATTTAAGAATTTTGACGGTAATTGAGAAGGCAATGACATTTTAAATATTCAGATTTAAAAATGGAAATACCATCGCTTCCTTATTTCTACTGAAACATACTTACATGTCTAATACACAGATAAAATGACTAATTAAAATATTGCATTCACAACTCAAAGTCTAAGAATCATTTTTTGCACACATAAAATGCAAATTGAAATGAACTTGCAAAATTTTCATTGTTTATTTTCATAAAATTAATAATTACATTATCGAGTAAAAAGAAAAACCTACTAGATCACTAGTAGTGGACTAGTACTAGTGGCCCAGTGGTATGATTGTATAAAAATACCAAAAAACATGGTATGATTGTATTAAAAAAACCAAAAAAATGTGATGACGAGCCATGAGTAACACTAATAATTTTCCCTTCGGACTCCATCTAAGTAGAATTCTCCAGAGAGGATTAACTTTAAGAATTCATCAATCTGGTCATATTGCCCTGCCTCCAAGTCCACTCCATCAAGAAAAAACCACTTACAAAGAAAATCCCTAGCAATTAGCGCCTATTTCCTATGGTGCTTCAACTACCCAACATTCAGGCCCAACAAAAAGGTTGCATGGCCACATTCTAGCTTGGGAGGAGAAGCTTAGGTTTTTCACTTTCCCAAGGGATCCCCACCCCTATTTCTGCAAACATGACAACATTAATGTTGTCCCCCATGTATTCTTCTTTGAAAACCTTCACCAACAACATCAACATGTCCACCTTTTCTCCTCTAAGGTCGAGAAGAGATGCCAAAAATTGAGATGTAATGTCCATGTACACTCAATTCCTATCTTCATTGTGTAGAAACTCTCTACCCAACACCATTTTAACAACCTCATTTATGAAAGGCACACCATCCCTACAAATTAATTCCAAGTTTTCATCTGAGGAGCCCAAAAAGGCTTTCTGGGCCTTCTCAGATGTGCATCTAAGCCTAATAGGAGTGTCCATCTAAATCTTTAGAAACCTAAAAATCAAATTATTTACAGACTAATGACCTAAACCAAAGGCAACTAAAACAATTTATCTAGAAAAGACAAATTAAGGAAGAAAGAAGCTAGATCTTCTATAAATAGCCCTTGATTAATACTTAGAAATTAATTATTCTTTGTTTAATCATATTAAATCCATTGTCCATAATATTTCATATCTGCTTGTAAATATTTCATGTAAATCTTTCTCATAAATGCATGCATGTGAGAAATTTTAATCCATTGTCCTTAATCTTTAATATCTACCTGTAAATCTTTCCCATAAATGCATGCATGTCAGAAATTGGTAATATCATATGTACGAATTTGGAAGTGGTGCATGTTGATTGGATGGTAGTTAAAGAATGTCACTTGTCACTGACAAGGTATTTATTTCTTACCGAGTTACGAGTTACAAGTTGCACTATAGGATCAGGCAACATTATCCACCCTCCATGTGTGACATTGTAATCAATAATCATGGTTATGGTGCAGGTTAAGGTTTTATGCATGTCATGCTTATCGATACCAACATGTTGTGTCTACAGACAACTTGAAAACCCTAATTTGATATGTGCCAACATTCCAGTGACTTCCTATAGAACTTTGTTTCCTTCAAGAAATGGGGGCCGAAATTAAACTTCAGCCATTGATCCTAGATCATCAAACGATATCAAATAATATATTTAACATTATAAAATCATGTCTACAATAAAATCCTAATCTGTAATAAAATTGAGTCCCATCTTTTGAAAATCACCAATAAAATATTTTTCTCCATAATTAATGAACGATTCGCCAATAAAATAAATAAAATTTCAAATAGTACATAAAATTTCCCAATACAATTTTTTTTTCCCTTCAAAATAAAATAATTCGCCTCATATATTATAAATTTTTTACTTCAAAAGAAAAAAATTGGCCTCATAAAATATATATATTTCCCCCACATGACTGTATAATTCGCTACAAATTTATGGAATTTTCATTCGATAGGGAAAAAATCACCAATACAAACTATGAAAGTTTGTGGATTTCAAAACAATCACCTTCATTAAGAAAAATCCCCCTAAAATAATGTATGATTTGCCAGGATTTTACACTTTTTCCTAGGAGGGGGTTTCTTAAAGTTATCCTTGCTCCTGACTGTGAAATTTTCATACTCTCAAGACAATTCTTACCCAAGTTGGCCTAGTCCCAAAAAGTCAGCCTAGTCATGGAAAGGTAAAAACTAATAAAAATTGTAGAGGATCAATCTCTGGTTTTGAAACCCTAAAAATTTGGATCTACAACTTTTTCACATGTTCCTTCTCACAAGGAAAAAAAAGGGGAAAGTTTTTGTGGAAAGGGGCTTCCCCTGGATAGGCCCTTGTATAGGAATTAACCTTGAAAGGAAATAAGAAATGCATGTAAAACAAGACAAATGTAAGTATTCACCTTTCTTGTCAAACCCTCATGGATGGATGTTAGGATTTGATAAACCCTTGAAGATATTTGTATGCTCAGAATGTGTTGTAGAATCAAGGATGTCCTCACAAATGCAATTGATCTACACTTTCCAAATCCTTGATCTTGAATTAACGTATACTTAATCACTTCAATGGAGAAGAAGAGGAAAACGTATGGATGTGGATCTTCTTTCTTTCTTTGAGAATTCCTCTACTTGGCCACCATGGAAGAGAGAAACTTGCTTCAAAATGAGACAATGTTGCCTTCAAATAGATGGAAGAAGACTTAGAGATCTTGATTTGGGAGCCTTGTATTCAAATATTGAATCCAAAAGAGCACTTTAAATCACCAATAATTGTTTGCACATAGACTTGATTTCCTCTAATGAGATTGCATATGGATAACAATGGATTTTTCTTGAACTTGTAAATGTCAAAATGAAGAGCTTTCATGTCCTTTTATACTCATTTTGGGGTCCATAAATGACAGGTTGACCATGAGTAAGGTCAAAAAATGAAACACCCCCACATTGGGCACAAAGCCCACTAAAAAACAACCCCCAAGGACTACATCAAATTTGGCCTAGTCCCACAGAGGAAAAATTTAAAATGGCCTTCAAGAATCGGGAAGTGTGAAGATATTCAAGGAGAGAGGAAAAAGAGGATAAAAAAATCAAGCATAAACACATTCAGATCTAGGAAATTACTAAAATAGGGCCCAATACATCCTAAAGCTTCTAAATAAATGAGTGCTAACTTTTTAGGACAATAAATTTATCCCCCACTTTAGTGGGAGTACGAGGAAAACTCATGCTCATGATAAAGTAGATCAAACACATAAGATGATCTCATCAAGGTCAAAGAGACAAAGAAACATCAAGCCCCCTAGAGACTTAAGTCCTCATTGATAAAATAAACATAGAGAGAGAGAGAGAGAGAGAGAGAGAGAGAGATCACCTTACCCTAGCAAGATTGTGTGTCTTATTATGAATAATACAAATAAGGTTCCGCAAAAGATGGGATTGAAAGTTATAGCAAGTTTGTGTACCTTGCTAGTCAATTCATCAAGGATCTATCCTTAAGTAAAGTGTTTACAATAAGGTAATTTGAAAACAAATGACATGTTGTAAGGGAAGGTAAGCTTCATTAGGGGTCAGCAAAACAAAGGAAGGATATGTCCTTAAGGAAAGTGTATCTATAAGGGATCCAAAAGAGAGATCTATGCTAAGGGAAGGTAAGCTTCCTTAGGGATCAAAAATAAAAGGAGGATCTATCCTTAAGGAAAGTGTATCCATAAGGGGTCGAAATGAAAAGAAATATTTAAATAGTGTGTGTGTGTGTGTGTGTGTGCGCGCGCGCGCAAAATATGAGCTAAGTGTATGCCCCCACATTAAAGTGATTGCAAATTCCTCAATGGGAGAAATTTTTTTAATGAAGTGTACATGCATCCACAAATAATATTTTCACTATGAAATGCCCCTGAGAAAGGAAAAATCAAGGGAAATAAACACATGACAAAAGAGAGCACAAAAGGGATCTACCAACTTTGGGGACAGTATGGTCATATGATAATATGTAACATATTATGTCAAAATGAAATTTTATCATCCCCCAAAGCAATGGAATAAAAGCATGTAAGAGTTATGAAGAAGAGTCTTTTTAGACCAACATCATGGAGACCAAAAAGAATAGTTGTCTATAGTTTTGCATCATCCCAATCAGACAATACAAAGGTACATTTATATACAATGGCATAGATACAACACAACATGTAATTATATATAGATGAAAAGAGATACAGATAGAAGAATATTTATGAGATGGTGATTCCTTTATCACCTTGTGCTAATGGAGTAACAAGGTTCGTTTAAAGAAATCTAAACACAACATACAACAAGAAACACATCATGGGAGAACAAAATTATGAAAAGGAAAACACACAGAATCCACTGCACAAGAGGATCTATTCAAGTGTATCGTCTTCCCCCCTATATTATACGATAGTGTTTAGGGAATGTGGTAAACTTACAAGAGGAGAAACATCAATCATGACATATGAAACAATAGCCAGTTCCAAACAAAGATCTTGTTGTGAAGATAGTTCATTGTGTTTGTTACTAGGAGTGATAGATAACTATTGTGAAATCATATCTGGTAAATCATGATCAATATCAAAATTCTCATACATGTCATCGGGATCACTAGCATGAATATCATTATTAATATCATGAACATCAACATCAAGAGTTTCTTCATCATCAAGGTTAATTCTAATAGAATCTAAGAAAAAAATAGTATTGTCATGTTTGTTCATTTTTAGTTGATTTAAATTAACTTCCTCCATAGGATCAAGCATGGGTTGGTCAAAGGGAAGAAAAATATGAAGAGGTGCATGAGGGGAAGAAATGTTTTGAGAAGCATGTTGTTAGGATCTATCACGATATTTCCAATGATAATCATGGGCATGATAGTTATGTTTGGTCCTGTTAGAAATTTGGTTTGAGATAGGATCCATCAACATCGATTCCTTTTATTCTTTAGGAGGAATAACTAAAGGAACCACACTAGGTTGAGAGATGATAGGAAAAAGGATGTGTATAAGAAATAGGAGGTGGAAAATAAACATGTAAAGGAGGTATAGGTGGTGTAGGAAGAAGTAAACATCCAATATCGTCCTTAGGTTTGCTAAGTTCACAAATCATTTTTATCTTGTAAGCTTGGTATGATCAAACGAGATAGTCAAGACAGGATTGAGAGGCTTGGGGCATGGAAGGCCAAAAGAAATCAAGGTCAACTGAGTCTTGAGGCATAGAAGGATAATAAATACTATGGTTAATAGTCACGATCTCTCAATTATGGGGAAATTTAAAACATTTATGAATAGGAGAAGCCACATATTTCATGGAGGTAAGCCAAGGAAGGCCAAGAATAACTTGAAATTAATCAGAAGTGGGAATGGTAGTGAAAGTAGTTTCTAAAGTTTTACCACCAATTTTTGTAGGAAATAAAATAGAACCATGTAAAGGATAAATGAAACTATTGCAAGTTTGAATCAAGACATAATATTTATCATAAAATTCTTTTTGCAGTTGTTTACTAAATAGATTTGTTAGAATAACTGAGAGGGGGGTGAATCAGTGAGATTAGTTATCCTGCAGTGCCAAATACAAAGATGTAACACTCAAAACAATTTTAATAAATTATGTAGCTCGGTAACATAAAATATTAATCTGTTTGTGCCTTTTACCGATTACAAGTTAATTAACTCACTCTGATTACCGACCAAATCAATATGCAGCATGTAAAGTATGACAATAAAAAAATCATCATAGAAACACATAACACAATGATTTCATGTGGAAACCTTGTAAAGAGAAAAACCACCTGGGACCGGTAACCCAAAATAATTTTCACTCTTCTGAAGTGAGCTCAGTAAAGAGACAATCCTGTTAAAGGTTACAAACACACTGTTAGGTGTGACCTTGTTAGAGGATTTACTACTAACAGTTATCTTTCAACCAGCATTGACTATGGGGTCAATAAGATAACAATGCACATTCCTTGAATGACATAGGGGCATAACATAAGATGGTTAAGTCCACTCGGTTAGGAGATTTTCTATAGAAATGGTTAAATTGAAACAATAGTTTGATCTAATTACAATACAACTCAATTTGTAGATGTTCAAATCTATTCTAAGCCCATACAAATACTCTTATCAATATTTCAATTCACTTCCTCAACTTACTTTCACTTAATAGCTCTTTGACGCTCGGTAATATTCTACAGTTTGGTTCTCCTTCAACTAGTTTGATCAAGCATGCATGAAACTGTATTCATGTGAAGTCTCTATAGTCTTCTTTCTTCCAACATGTTTCAATAAAGAAACTCACATCTCTTATATAGACAGATAAATCATTTTCTTATCAACCATCATATTTTTCCGCTAATTATCCTTCATTGATTTTGCCTCTTAAACCTTCCTCGGCAATAATGTCAATAACACATTTCAATTCCATCCTTTAGATCTTCTCCAAATTTTGTCAGTCGTCGATCTTATAAAAAATTTTATCCTCAATCTCAAAATCATAACAATTTATAGCTCATGATTTTATATCTGCTAAACTAAGCATTTAATACTTTCATCCATACTTGGTTAACAAAGAAATGTGTCGGTGAATACAAGCTTGGTTAATACTATCGCTCGGTATACACTACACTAGCTCGGTGTATACTAAAATTTTCATTTACCGACCACATTATCTTGTATAGTTTTGCTTGCTTCTTCATAATAGATTAATGCAACATAGTCAAGTCAACAATATTAGATCATAGACTCGTCAATAATTTACCCTAAGTATTCCTTATCCTTATCTGTCATATCCATCTTTCTCCATGTAGATATCTGAGCTCTTCATCTTTTCTCTCCTTTTACAGATGTTTATATGTTTGTAACTAACATGATAAGTACAGTCAAAACTAGTTGACATCAATGATAACATAATGACTGATTTAATTATCTTACATATCATTTCAGTAACTTAGTGATCACTGATCTTCAAGTCATTCAGGTATTCAATTAGTTGTAGTTCATCAATCTCTCCCTTTGGCATTGATGGCAACACAAGCAATATGAAATATGCCATACATATACCAAACATGTATTCCACAACTATGTAAGTAAATGATGTAGCTTGGTAAGCTCTCCCTCTGCTTGATTTTTAATATGTTTAATCACTACATTACATAACAACATTATCAGTGCAGAATCTCCTCTATGGATTAGATCTTTTCAGCTCTCATATTTCTTTTGTTCTTATCAACAAATATTCAAATCTCTCCCCTTCTTTGTATTCTCATTAACTGATTTTCATATATATTCTGCACTGTTCTTTCCACCATATCTCTACTGATTATCTCTCCCTTTGACAATAATGCCAAATGAAAACATAAAACATATAGCTCTGCAATAGCCAAGTAACTCCCGTTGTTTGGTGTAGACAATGTATCTCTGTATACTGATATGCAAATTCTCTGTTCTCTATTCACAACCTTACACATAATCCAAAGTGTGAGGTATGTTGCATCAACATGAATGTTCTTCTAATATGAATAGGCTGATGCAACCTCTAGATCACATTAGTGACTAGTAGACTGGGGATGGACCCCAAGTCTAGTCCTCAAGTATTCAAAAGTGTCCTTCGATAGAGGCTTGGTAAAAATATCAGCAAGTTTCTCCTTTTTGGTAACATATTCTAGTTTGAATATCTTCTCCTATACTTGTTCTCTTAAGTAATGATACTTAATTGATATATGCTTTGTCTTTGAATGCATTACAGGATTCTTAGAAATATTTATTGCACTAGTCTTGTCACAATATATAATCATTGGCTCAATGATTACCTCATTCATCCCTTCCAACACTTGTTTGATATAAGAAATGTTTGAACAGTTTTTAGCAGCATCAACATACTCTGCTTCATTAGTAGACTGAGAAATACAAGGTTCTTTCTTACTTATCCAAGTTACAAGTGTTTCACCAAAGAAAAATGCTAGTCCGGTTGTGCTCTTTATGTCATCTATATTTCTAGGCCAATCTGCGTCGGTATAAACTCTTAGTTCAAATTTTCCTTCTTTAGGATACCATAAACCATAATCATATGTTTTCTTTAGGTATCTCAAAGTTCTTTTTACTGCAACCATATGTGAATCCTTTGGATTGGTGGAAAATATTGCCACAATCCCAACTGCATGTGCAATATCAGGCCTATTGTGTACTACATACATCAATTTACCAATCATAGATCGGTACAGAGTCTGATTTACCTTGGTAGATTCATCATCTTTTGTCAATTTGTAGCCTGTAACCATTAGTGTTCCTACTGGTTTAGCATCTTCCATGCCAAATGTTCTCAATATTTCCTTAATGTACTTTGATTGTGTGATGAAAATTCCATCATTCTATTGAATAACCTGCAAGCCTAGAAAGAATTTAATCTATCCAAACATTGACATTTCAAATTCCTTTCTCATCTCATCAGCAAAAGATTTACAAATATGATCTTTTCCTCCAAAAATTATGTCATCCACAAATATTTCAGCAATCAAAATAGTATCATCAGATCCTCCTTTCATGTACAAATTGTTGTTTTCAATAGTTCTTACAAAACCAATACTTAAAAGATCAGTGTGTAACCTTTAATGCCATGCTCTTGGTGCTTGATTTAATTCATATAAAGCTTTATGAAGTCTACATACTGTGTCTTTCTGATTCAGATCAACAAATCCTTCTGGTTGTTCTATGTAGACCTCCTCTTCTAGTATTCCATTCATAAAAGCTGACTTAACATCCATTTGATATACATTAAATTTCTTATGTACAACATATGCAAGTAACATGAGAACTCCTTCCAATCTAGCAACAGGTGCAAAGGTTTCACCATAGTCAATACCTTCTTCTTGTGCATATCCCTTGCATACAAGTCTAGCTTTATTCCTTGTAACTTCTCTATTTTCATTCAGCTTATTTCTAAAAATCCATTTAGTACCAATAACATTTTTATCTTTTGGCCTAGGTACTAATGTCCATGTCTTATTCTTTTCAATCTCTTCAATCTCTTCATTCATAAAATTGATCCATTCATCATTATCAAGTGCAACCTTAACATTCTTAGGTTCAAACTCACAAACTAAGCAAACATTTTATCTTAACTTACTTCTTGTCATCATGCCTACTTGCTTATCTCTAATAATTTGATCCTCAGGATGATCTCTTCTGACAAATATTGCTAATACTTGATCTCTTCTTTGTTCTTCATCCTGTTTAGGTTTATTTCCTTGCTCGACTTCTTCCTATTCCTCGGTTTCCCTCTATTGTTATAACATCTCGATGTTATTTTCCTAATGCTTGGTCGACTCAGCCTGCGGCTCCGGTAGGTACTCTGGATGTTCAACATAAACAAATCTACCATATTATTCCAGCTCCTTATTGCTTTCCTCATCATTTTTATCAAAAAATTCATCAACTCTAACATTAGCACTTTCAATCATCTTATTAGTAACCTTATTCAAACACTTGTAAGCTTTACTTTTAGGAGAATATCCAAGGGATATTCCCTCATCACCTTTAGAGTCAAATTTATCATCCCTATCATCTTTCCAAATAAAACATTTGCTACCAAAAATTATGAAGTAACTTACATTCGGTGTGTATCCAAACCATAACTCGTAGGGTGTCTTGTTTGTGTCTTTCTTTATTTGAACTTGGTTTAGGAAATATACAGCTATGCTAACAGCCTCTCTCCAGTATACTTGTGCAACATTCTTTTCTATCATCAATGTTTTAGCACAATCAATAATGGATTTATTTCTCCTTTCAGCAATATCATTCTGATGCGATGTTCTCAGAGTAGAAACTTGTCTTTTGATACCATGCTCATTAAAATAGTTAGTGAATTCATCAGAAATAAACTCACCACCTCTATCAGACCTCAAGAATTGTAGTTCTTTTCTACTTTCTTTTTCTACTTTAGCCTTGTATCATTTAAATATTTTAAATGCCTCATATTTCTCTTTTAAAAACATGACAGTCATCAATCTAGTATAGTCATCAAAAAATAGAATAAAGTATCTATCACCATAGTATCTCTGAGTTCTCATGGGACAACATAGGTCGGTGTGAACTAACTCCAAGATTCCTTTTGTTGAAAAGTCTTTACTTTTAAAACTAGATTTTGTCATCTTCCCTTTTTGACATTGATGACACATAACATGATCACGTTTAGTTAGGCTAGGAAGTCCTCTAACTTTTCTCTTTTTACTGATCTTTATCATGTTATCAAAATTTACATGGCATAACTTTTTATGCACTAGTACAAAAACAACAATATATGACCAAATAAACTACCAAAAATTGTAGATAAATGACCAAATTTGGTCACGTGACCAGTGGTAGTTTATTGCCAGTCATTTATCTCGTGACCAAATTTATGACTAAACTATTTTAGTCATTTATTTGGTCATTGATTTGGTCATATATTTAGTCATTTATTTGGTCATTTGGTAGTTTATTTGGTCATTGTAGTACCTCACCCCTAGCCCGATTTTATAAATGATATGATTACTTTATGATGATAGAATATATGTTAGGGAATCATTAAAACTTATGATTTTACTGGCCCCATACTTGCATGTGTATGGTTGAGGTGTTTGTTTTACATTTATATTTGATGTGCCTAATGTGGTTGAGGGACGGAGTTGTAGTTACTTGCTTGCGAGATCCACATGATCGGCCAATCTCTACCATTGTCTGTTATATTTATATATATATATATGCACATGCTTGTCTCTTATGCAGGTTCGCAAGTACCGGGCATCGACTTCCTTGAATTGTCAGGATGAGCGTGCCCTATCGCTAATCTCAATGGTAAAAGAGGGGAGATAATATTCAGTTCCAAATCCTAACCTAAGCCAAATATTGTCCTAAAGTAGGGGACAAGATTCTGTGTTTCCACCCTTCTAAACTCGTCCAATTGGTAAGAGTTTACACCTATGTCCTGAGTTTGAATGTGGGTCCTTAGGTCTTTCTGATTCGTTGGTTTGTGGCGTTTGATGTGAATTCTATTTTTAGATCATGCTATTTTTAGCTATGGCATAGTATTTAAATGGTTATTAAATAAATGTATTTATTTAGTTTAATTATTATTTATATTATATAGTTGATGCATATTTAAATGGAAATTAATTATATGCTATTTTGAGTGTGGTTGAAATATTTAATTAAAGCGAATTAATTAAATATCCTCCCTTATGATTTATTTAAATCATGAAATTAACCTTTGTTTAATTAAAATATATTTATTAAATTGAAGGTTATTTTAACGTGTGGTATTTATGTTAACTAAATGTTCTAATTATTAATTTAATTGAATGCATTATATTGCACATTCATAATTGAATGAAATTGAATTAATGATTCAAGTTAAAGTTTGGTTATGTGCTTTCAACTAAAATCAAAGTGAAGAGGAGACTTCAGTTCTACTGAGACTGAATTGTAAACTAAAGTTCATCTTCATGCAAAGCCCTTTTTGGAGTTGAGTTTGAATTCATGCATGAGAAAGGAAGTTTCTTTAAATATTAGGGGTTTTGGCCATTATTCGGGTACACAGGTTTTGGAGGAGGAATTTTGGAGACACTTTTGTGACAGAAATTGGGAGACAGTTTTGGAGAGAGAGTTCTTCGAAAAGCTTAGATTTTGTCTTCTTCATTCTGGTCATCATCGAATCTGTATAATCTAAATTGAGGTAGGTTTTGAACTTATTACTGTTAATCTTTCTCGAAATTCCTGTAGGATATTGTAGAAAGTGTCTTCTTCGTGCTTGATGGTTTTGATTGTTTGAGAAGCAATGTTAAAATTAGTGGATGTTAGGAAAAGGTTGCATGCAATCCGTTGTGAGATTTGAATATGTCTATCTGTTATTAAGATCTCAAGTTTGTAAATTAGTTGTGGATCAAACCCAAGTGGTTTAGGGTTTTGATCTCGTTGTATAATCATGATAATGATATTTCTTTTGTATTGATGGCTTTTATTTGTGTTTTATATATATATATATATATATATATATATATATATATATATATATATATATATATATATATATATATATATATATATATATATATATATATAATACCAGCTCTGGTATTATTATTATTTCTTATTTAAGTAAAAATTATTTATAATTATCAAATATGGTATATTTGATAAATTATAAATTTGGTATTTGTTAAAGTTGTATTTGAAAAGTTTTTTTTTTTTAAATTCATATTTGAAAAGTATTTATGATATAATTGTTTTGGGGTTTTTGAAAGTACCCACCACCCTTGGCGGACCCTCAGTTACTGTTGTACGCAGTACCTGCTGGTACTGACGCACGACAGTGCCCGAGGGGACTGTCGTGTGGCAGTACCAGAGGTACTATCACCGGCAGAAGGACGTGCGTCAAGGCGGGTAGTGTGTCTGTCAGGGGTGTGGGGACCCACGGGTACCCCCCCTTTATTATGTATTTTTCTTTTTTGATTAAAACTTTATTTGTTTGATAGTTTTTAAAATTATGTTATAAATTTAATTCATTAATTTAGTTTAATTTTTATTTTTATTTACTAATTTATTTTTATTTAATTATTATTAAAATAATTTTGTTTGGAAATTAATTAATTTATTTTATATTAAATATTAATTCTTTAATAAAGTTAGTTTAATCTATCATTTAATTTTTATGTTTTTAAATGAATATATGGGGTTAATAATTGTGAATCTTTGGTTTGGACATTAAGTAATTTTAGATTGGACTATTAATGTTTTTACTTAGTTTGATGTTAATTTGAATTGGGTAAATTATGCATTTATTGGGATATTTAAATTACTAGATGTATTTCAGAAGTTAGATAAATTTCCTAATGTTTTAGATTGCTTGTATTTGATTTAAGTGTTAGGTTGAAATAGGATCTTTTGTCAAAATGGAATTGTATATTCCTGTGTGAAATTTAGTTATGCAATCTTTAACGTACATGCTTTATATGAAAACTTTTGATGCCCTTGGTCAATGTGACTTGTATTGATTTTTAGGGGTTGTAGTTATCTTTTTGCCATGTTTGTTGCCATGCATGCATACTTAGTTTGCATGAGTTGTTCTAACTCTAGGTGGGTTCAATCCTAGTGGTTTCTGGTCTTGCATGTTGAATCTAGTTGTAGAGATTCAAGAGTTGTGTTAACTCAGAGTTCTCATTGTTCATGTGAAACCCTAGGGTAGGTCATCTAAGTGTATATCAGGAAGTGGCTTGTGAATTGGTGCCGGAGCCCAGAAGTGGCTACTAGGAGATCCCATTACAAGTAATTTAATAAGTGATAATCAATAAACATTGGGAATCTAAAATGAACCTAAAAAGATATTGTGTGCCTCGCCCATGCCTGAGTTCCCAATTGAGTTTGACTAGGATGGGAGTTGAGATGATGCTTGCCGCCTTTATGGACTGGATATGGCATGGGTAGTACCTTGTCTACATGAGAGGTTACTATAACCACATAGAGTCACTAGGGCGTTGGGGTCTGAAGGGACTACCAGGATAACCCTAGAGTTGGCTTGTGTGATGACACTTCTTGTATACATCTTAGGTTTCCTATGCGTTTTGTTTGCTTCTGGTAGATTATGTTATACCTTGTTGTACTTTTGGTATCCTTGAGTTAGAATATTTCAGGACCTCTTCCTTGGATTGTTGTTGTTTGTTATCCGAGTGGGTTCTGATGTTATCTCCTCAGCACGGTGGGAGTGGACTGTTTAGGTTCATGAGGTCAGGTGGTAGTGGTTCTTTTACCATTTGAGATTCTGACGTTCATGCACCGATGCTGGATGATCCTTGTGGCAGTTGTTCTTTCTTTTTGTGATCTTGTATCATTGTATCAGATTTTCAGAGATGTACTCATGCTGTACTCCTTTTCAGTTATTGTATTTCATACCCTGTGACATGTGCAGTGGATGCTTATTATTATGGTTACCTTAAGGTACCAATTGTATTTATGTAATCATGCATATGATGTTGTATTTATCTTTCAGATGTAATCTTGGGATTCATATCTTTATTTTATAGTAATTAATTAACTCTTTCGTAATCTACGTCAAGGAACCCTTGAGAGTTGTAACCTATGTTGGTTGTTTATGTTATGCTTTGCTTCCGCATTGTAAACTTTGATGTTGTTGTTTGTTAACTTAAAAAAAATGCTCTACAAACTTAGTTGCATGTTTAGGTTAAGTTCTCCTGGGTTCCCTGGCGGGGCATTACAGTCATTTATTTAGTCATTTGGTCATTTATTTGGTCATTTGGTAGTTTATTTGGTCATTTGATAGTTTATTTGGTCATTTATTTGGTCGTTTATTTGGTCATTTATTTGGTCATATATTTAGTCATTAATTTAGTCATATATTTAGTCATATTAGGGCACGATGGAATCAAACCATCATCCTCCTACTTGTAAAGTAGGTGCTCTTCCATTGAGCTAGTACCCTTTAAAGAATAATCATACCATGTATACTAGTACTTTCCACTAAACATGATTTCAAGTTTTTTCATCTATAGTTCAAGGGTAGCAAAACTTAAGGGGAGGATGACTAGTGATACTTTAAACTCAATGGTGAAATTATTTAATGTGCAATATAAGAATGAAGTGAATGATGCCATAGGAAAATACATTATATGTGGCTTGTTCCCCTTATTATAATGACAAGCATATATCTTTAGGGGAAACCAGCCACATTAAATAGAGATAAAGTATGTACCAATGATCATACCTTCTACATTTCCACTCCTAATTAACCCATCAAAAGTTTTACTGCTTTAGAAGTCCACACTACTGATCATACCTTCTACATTCTTGTAGCTACAACCATATAAGCAATCCTCCATCAAGGTAAGTCGAGTAGAAAACCTAAATCCCTGATTCTATAGACCAGGGTAGGATACAATAATTCTACAAACTATTCTCATATCCAACCTTATCCATATTAGTCTTGAAAAATAGTTGTATAATAATTGTCACATCCATATTAGAGGATCATGAAAAATAGTTGTAACATGTGCACATGCACACACGCACAATTGTACACAAGGAACATGCATGCACACACACAAAACCATACCCTAGGAGCACACACATGCACATGTACATACACATACCCAAGGAAAACAATTACAGTGCCTGCATACCCAAACCTTGAACCTATATTGGTCCCTACCAATTCTGGTAGTTTAGATTTTACTACACAACAGGGAAATGGTCACCCCTGAAAAGGCAACCACTCTTCAGAAAGAACATGCACAGGTAGCTTGGACTAATATGTTCCTGATTGACACAAAACAACTAAGTTCTAAGGGTGAATAAAAAGAAAACAGCATTGGTGAGTAGCTGTAATGGCACTAAAGTAGTTGAACTATTTTATTTTTTCAGTTCCCTATTTCTTAGCTAGTCAAATTAGGCAAGCCTGATATTTATAGATTTTTATGGTCATTGACTGTATATAACTGGCCATTAGTGGCCTCAATGTCTTCCTGGTAGTGTCTCATGTTTAGTTTTTACTTTTAATGCTTGTGTACTATAAACTTCTCAATGATTTGTTAAATACATAATTGTGTATAAGTTTCTGTCAAACCACCCTAATAAAACCCCACTATTCTATCTAAATAAAAAGGTGTGCTTCTCCAAGTTGCAGTAAACAAAGATGAATAAATGATATTTGCCTCCTACATATAAAGAGGAAGATGGTCTCATTCCCAATTAAAACTGAGAAATTATATAACTCATCAGTTATCACCCAGCTGGTTTTGTATCCAGATTTTAAAACATGACAGTTATATACTGAAACAATCCCCAACGATGTAAATAAAAGTACAGACACAAAGAAAGTCACACTTATCCCCAAAGTAGAGATGGCAATGCCACGTACCTCAACGACATTAGCAACAATAGTTGTCATATCAAATGTGATTTCTTAAAATGCGTCATCCAAAAAATAGACGATTGTTGTTATTTTTTTGCTAGTCAATAGAGCTTCTATCTCTTCACGTGCAGGTATATTTCGTCTTGGTCCAACCTTGATAGATCGCTTCAAAGAATTCCACGTATTCATAGCCAGGGCATGGAATTTAGGATCAGTACTAGGAGCAGTGGCAACATCGTGGACATATTCAGACAAGTATGCTGCAATATCTTTTCCAGGGGGCATTGCAGAAGAACATAAGTATATAAGCTCCCATGCCTTTAACAAATAAATCCTGCAATAAAATTACAAACAAAAATAAGTTTACTTGAATAGCTTTACAAAACATTAAATCACATTCAACTTTCAAGTTGTTCTAGTAATAAACTTTTCTACTTCAGAAACAATATGAAACAAGGGTTGCGCACAGCTAGAGTCCCTACCTTTGGTAGGGTAGTAAGAGAAAGTGTTCATTTGGCTGGACGTTGTGCAGTGGGTAGTATTGAAGTTATGACAGAGGTTTAATTCAAGAGAAGGAAGACGTGGGAAGAGGATAGTGGTGTTGTCAGTATTAATTGACAAGATAGTCGATTATGTTGCTATGGTGTAAAGAGCAGCATAAAGTTCATCAAGGAGAAGAGCAGTAATCGTTATGAAAGAGCATCAAATTAAAGATATGGCATAGGTATAGGAAAAGGAACAATGAGTGGCAATAGGAGGGCGGATCCATGTTCAAGTGCAGGGGCTTGTAGATATTGATAGGTGATTAGTGATCATGGAGAAACAAAGGCACTGAGGATATAAGTTATCCAAAGAGGCGTAATGAGGATGGATGATATTTTGTCATAGAGTACAACAAGACATCATGAATACAAAGAAATAGTGGCTTACAAGTATAGGGGCGAGACAATATAAGACAATTTTCAGCTACAGTTGCATTGTAAACTAGTTGTACAAAGAAAAGGTTGTACTATGACAAATCTCCAAGCTCTGAAAATTTGGAATCAGTGAAATCTTTGGCCATAACTGCACCAGCACTATTGCAAAGAAGCTCAAGTTTGCCACCATTTTCATTGATTTTAAGCATGCTTGCCTACAGCAGGATACCATACTACCAAGGTGTTATCTAGAGCTTCCTTGAGGTTCTGAAACACAAATCCAAGGTTCAGATCCTGAGCAGGCTTGTAAAAGAATAATGTATACATAAGCATAAGACATTCCTTTCTAAATTTGAGAGTCTCAGAGTGGATTCCTGAGCCCCACATTTCAATGGATAGACAGGCACAACTTCTGTCACCTTAACACTCAGATCTCTACTTACATATGGTCCTCCTTCACAACCCATCTTCAAAGTGAGCAAATAATCTGAATGTTCAAGACTATGAAGAACCAATTTAGGGCTAACCCTAAACTACACCTGAGAGAAAAATTTAATCAAGCTAGGCTAGAGCCTCAAAAGATAACTTCTACTTATTGTATTGCTAAGAACTGAATGTAGACCTTAGAAGCACAAAATTTGGGCCAGTAGAACGCTGCAAAGGTGAGATATGGTTTTGAGATTAGACTAAAGACAAAATTTGGGATAGTAGAATATTGCTCAAGGATGAAAGCTTTTTTGCTAAACCTCAGGGAGAAAACACCAACCTAGAATAGATTCACAAACACCAACATACAAAAGATTCTCAAAGCTGAAATAAGGCAGATATTAGAAAACCCAAAAAGATATTACAATGAAACACAAAAAGATGTAACAGTGAAACACTAGATATCTTCGTGGGTCAGTTAAATATACTTAGGAAAACAACTAGAATGAAAGTGACATACAATTGGATAATTCCTTCAATAGCTTCCTAGTTTCTCCTGCAAAAGCATTGACAAAGAAAAATGTTGATCTAGAGGTGAGTTATAAAGGAAACTTGGACACCTCTGGAGAGACTGCAAATAAATTTGAATACTTAATAGAGAAAGTAGGAGCTGGCTGTCTAGCAGAAAAGTGAGAATGTGGGGTTGTAGAAGCTTTTATATTTTATTTTAAGGGAACAACAACATTGGAAATTTGTGCCAGAGCTTAACAGAATAGGGGATAGAAAAGAAAACACTGTTAGACCTTGCTTTGGAGGATGTTGTTACAGTGCCTCCCATTGATGTTTTTTAATCATATAAATGATAGTGTGTTGTTGGTTGTATTTTCATATTGGCTTATACTCTCATGTGGAACCATTCCTGTCGTTTTGTCTACCCTTTTCTACTAATTTTATACTAATTAATCTCATGCGCCTCTTAGCCAAGAGAAAACTCTTATCTTTGTGAATGTAGATGTTATGTTTGTAAGTCAAAATATTATTGCCCAACATCTTCTGAGAATGATAATGGATTCTCTGTGTTTCTTTTTTTGAGTATATTATTTGTGTGTCTCAAGAGATCTCTTTTATCAGCTTTGCAGACTTAATTTGCACGCCGACTTTAAGATCCAAGTCAAGATATTCTTTTGGAGCTTGTAGATCGAGATCTAATATCTAGAAAAACCTTGGATCATAAAACTTAGGCACAAATACTTTAAGCAAACATTTTAATGAGATATTATTTTAAAAGGTATACTTAGCATACATAGAAGTTGACATGATTTCCTACTCGTAACAAAGTCATGAGAAAACCCTAATCAGGAAAGAAATCAGTTACAAAAAAATGTTTTCAAATCATCAGTAATTAGACAACTTTAATTTGAAGTCATTCTACCATGCAATCACATCATATATTATTGCCTTGCATAAGTAATAAATTGTATAAATAAATTTAGATAGTTTATTGAGAATTCTGAAGCCTAGTCCCTTTCCTGGAATCTAGTTAAAAGCCAATAAACAAATTCACCCATAGTCATTATACTTTATAGTATACTCGTATACAATGATAATGAGCATAATATTGACATACTTAATCCATATAAATCAATTCACAACTTTCAATCTGCAGATTGTTGTGAACAGGATAGCGTTTGAATAGTCATATTTTTCATGTTCCTTATCCAAATTTCAAATTCAACATGTCATGGAAAAGCAGAAAATGAAGGGAAAAACCCATATACACTTAAAAATAAACATTTAAGAGCAGAATTGTTTCCAATACAACTAACCATATTCATGTCAGATGAGCAACTAGAGAAAAGCACAATCTTACTATTTGTAAGCTTGAGAAAATCTTTGCTCTTACAAGCGAACAGTTTCATTATGAGGCTGTCTAGGATTTCATTGAGAGTATCATAGATATCAGTATATGAGAGATGGTTATTTTAGGCATAGAGACTAGAATACAAGATTGCTGCCTTGGAAAGACGAATGATGGAGCATGCAATAAATGGCAACAAACATTTAAATCATGATTTCATCTATAACTTAATAAATGCAACTTACGGGTGATACAACCAATTGGTAGGAGGACACCAGATTATGACGAACAAAACTCTAATTTTCATCTTGGTTGCCAATCTACATATATAGGAATGCAAATATTTTTTTTATACCTTTGCCTGGGATTTAGAAAAGGCCAATTAATGGACATCCAAATTTGAAAAATTACAGTCTAGATATTGTTAGGCAACATATCTAGTTAGTAGTAGATCATTTTTATCAAAAAATTAACAAAAGAATTATAGGAGTGCTTGCTTTGGTGTAGAATATCAAATTGCTTTCTCTATCTTATTATGAAAAGGAGATGTATGATTTTTTTGTTTTGCATAAGGATTGATAGAAACTTAATTGTATTATGGACAAAGAATTTTATGCGGCTCTCATATTATATTGAAATGGGGAGATTTATATTAACATTGTTCCTGAAATCACTCAATGTGTCTTTTAAAGCATATTACTGATGATAGGCAAGGCAACAGATACAACTGAGACCTACTAAATGGATTGTTGACAAAGTATTTGAATGTGGATTTGAGATTTTATTGAAATAGAGGGTTTATAGAAGAATTGTTCCTGAAAGCCTATTGAAGATTCCTAGGTGTTCCTTTAGGCATGGTACATATGGTAAGCCAAATTTTCTAGCTTGATGGAACAATGAGGCTATTACAATTTACACTATAAATATTGGATGTTATTGGCACATTCAAATCAAAGAATGTAAACAACGTAAACGACATTTAAAATAGAAAATCATTATATGTTGGCTATTGCTTCTAAATATTAAACATTGTTCTTATTGAAATTTATGGATCAGATGTAGAGGGAAAACTTCTTATTCACTTGAAAATGATAATGATTGTAGTGGTAGTAAGAATAAATAAATGTGGAACGGAATGAAAAAATATATTTAAGAGAAACATCCACCATTTTATATGCTGACTAATCAGATGTATCCAGAATGTAGCACTGAGCGGGCAGGAGGCACACCAGTGAGATCTATTCGTCTCTATGTCATCAAAAGCAATGGAGCACTTCGGTGAGGTGAGGGGGTCAATTCACTCGTGAATACGAGGTGAATTGTTCTTGTAATTCCTTCTGAACCATGCCATGACCTCTCCATTCTATACGGGTGGTTTGGGCGAGGGCTACTCAATCCAATTTGCATTATTGAGTCGTGATTTGTGTAAGCATGGTTAGTTTTGTACGAATTTTGTAAAGTGATTAGCCCTTGAGCCCTAAATGGTTGATCTTTGAGTCAGGAGCAGGGGTGAGAGAGAATTCCTGACTCCTGCAACAAGGTCGTAATCAGATGCTAATTTAGTTTGAGCAACTCCATCACCATGCGTAGCAGAGTGACAGAAGCTGAAAAATATCCTGCAAACCAAAAGAAAAAGAAAGGTAGAGTAGTGGAAAATCATTATGAGAGGCCAAAGATAGGGCATGGGATTCAAATTTGGGCAGCATAGACAGTGCCATTAATTTGTATTCTTCTCATTGTTTTCTATTTATTCTACATTCTCACCTAAAACATAAACTAGAAACATTGGCTTTTTAGCAAAGAAAGCTCAGTTAAGGAAAAAAAAGATGTTCCCATTTTGGAGTTAGTAACAAGAAATGACAATGCTAGATACATTTCGATAATATCAAGCCCCAGAAATGGAAATGCCAGCAATATGTTGAAGAAAAAACAAGTCACATCAGAGTGTTCACTAATAAAAATAGAGAAAACATAAAACTTACAGAATTAGGGTTCCAAAAATTTGTGATGTCCCATTTCAACAGAGGCAATAATTTTGTACCCTCAGTCATTATCCTCATCATCTGCATTCATGAAATTTGTAGTCTCTGAAACTTCCACACAATTAGAAGTTGTTAAAGGAGAGCAGTCATGGAAGCCAGTAAGAACAATATCATTTAATTCTTTGTAAGCAGCCATTCTGAAAGCTGAACCACACCTGTCAGAACTTGCTTAGCATATGAACCATGCCCATTTTTTATTACAGTTAACTGCAATGTTTGAAAAAGGAGAACATAGAATGTCGGTGAGGGTGAACGAAATGAAGAGACAAGGAACCGTAAAATCTGCTAGTGACAAAGTATCTTTTGAAGAAGCAACAAACAAAACTTACATATATTCAGCTGACTGGAGTTTTTCAACGGAAAACTAAACCTAAAGATAGGTCTCCAACTCCTTTTTCACACATGTTCAGTACCTGATGACACCTATGTAAGCTAGAGCATATATTCCATTAATGAGTTCATTAGAAATCAAGTTCTTCAGAGGGCAACATCCTGATATAATAAAGGATGACGCTTCAGAGGGAAAAATCCTGATCTAATAAAGGATGACACTTGGATTGTATATTAGACATTTTGACAAGATCATGCTCCAATATTGAATAACAAATAAAAACCCTATAACTGATGTAAAATCTTCCAAAATACAAAATAAATAAAAAATAAAAGAGTATGTCATGAAAGCATGAAAAAGATTAGTTGACCTCCAAGGTCCAATAATAACTTGGTACGGACTGAAAATAGAATTGGTTAGTTGGGACAGAGATCATGGACTATAAGGGAAAAGAGGAAAATGCGGATGCAGTATGCAAATCATTCTTTATATATTTACAAAAATAAGATACATATGCAAGACAACATCAAGCTTAGACTGCAGGAATCTAACCTCTCTTTTAGTGAACAGATTAGACTGCAGGAATCTAAAAGTTTGGCCTGAAATATTTATATACTGATAAAGAAAACTAACAGAGTGGCATCATTTAAAATAAAGAAACAATCAGACCAAAACTGCAGGTCTGAGGCAGATTTCAAATATAGTGAATGCTGAATTTATAAGTAACTGTGACAAATATGAAAAGAAGGAAACACATTGCAAGAAAAAAAGGTAGAAGAATATAGAACTGAGACCGCAACAAGTTATCTTCATCCCTAAATAGAACTTCTACCCTTCCATGAAGAAATCATTGACAGTTCCACAAGTGATCATTGACAGTTCCACAGTGGTTCCATTGCTATTGAAAAAGAACAATCAACTTACTTTTGCATGCCTCCCAAACACCATATTGATCCTTGCCTAATTGTTGTCAATCGGAATGGAATAGCCTGATTGTTGCCAAACTGAATGGTATAGCTCGTTTAATCTTCTCCAAACTAGGGAGCTAAATATTTGTTATCAACTTTCAAGGAAAGCCACCAAATCATAGATGAAAGCTTTTATCATGGTAAGGAAAGCCACATTTATACTATTAATGTCTTATAACTAATATTCATTCGCATTATACCATATATTCAGAGATTAAAAACAAAGTATACCAAGAAAAATGAGCACTCATCCATCGAATTACCATCTGCCAATGTGTCTAAGTTATATCAATGCTACATGCCCCTACCACTTTCTCAAACAGTTCACAGAACTGTCTAATTCCTCTTCCTCATCAAGATGATAATGAACTTACTTATGTGATTCCCTAATGTCCAAATTGATCCTTGCCTGCTCATTACTGATCCAAATGGTATAGTTCACTTATCTCCTTGTTACTAGCATGGAAGTTACAGAAAAGCTTCCATAATCATTTCCAGAAGCTTCATTCATAATGAAGTGGCGTTGAAATGAGGTTGACGTAGGTACTGCCTGGTGGCTATCCAACAGTTGCACAAGACCAGCTTTTATGCAAGATGTGAGAGAACAATCCCTATATTACCCCAACAGCATATGTTGCAACTTTTAAATAAGACAATTCCTAGTCCTAAGGAGAATAAGATCATAATCAATTCATAGATGTCTCAATATGGTTCAATGTGAGAAATTATCAACCACATTCATAAAATAATAGGAAAGCATTGTATAATTTTTTTCAATTGACGAATCCCTCAAGTACTCGGATTGCCACAAGAGTTCAAGTTTTCAACACAGACACCATTAGTTAATGATGGTGGATCATTTTTATTATATTAATGGTCATATATCATGTCTTTATGGTAAACCGTAAAATATTTACATGCTAGTTTTCTATCATATTCATTGCATCTGCCTAGCACATGCAGAGAATAGAAAATAAGAAAAATCATGTCATTTGTGCCATGTTCCAAAAAACAATCAACAAAATCCATGACCTAATACTAATTTAATGACTTTTGCATACTGCTATTACCAATAAGAAGACTCAAGGCCACCAGCTAACAAGAACATAAGTACAATACAGCCTGATAATGAAACCAACAAGGCATCTGTAGCTACTAATCCAAGTGCGCTAACTAACCAAAGTGTGCCAACAATCTGTAAACAACTTAGAGTTATACAACTCAATGGAAATGAATCAATATCTACAATGAAATGATTAGATCATTCAGTAAGCAGCAATTATTTTTGTACCAAAAAGAGAAGCTTAAGAAATGTGGTAGTGAACCTGTTGATGAAACCAACAAGATCACTGCCTGCTATCAAGGAACTACATATTATTTGAATGCCAGATTTGTATTAGTCAAACTTACTGCTTCTTGTATATTCACTTATCAGGGCATGATGCAACCCCATGCAATCCAATCAACCAAATCCTTTGAACTTTTAGGACAATAAATTAGATATTGCTAAAGACTGATAACACACTGACTCAAAACAAGCTCTAATACCTTAATTATTACCTTAAAAAAACACATTAGTAAATTGCACAGACAACAATCATGACTAAAATGGTTTGCGCTTTGTAATTATTGGTTGAATGTATCCCTTTGTATCATATCTTCAATAAAATAGAATCATCCATTAAAATATTTTAAGACCAGCTGAAGAACTATCAGACCTCCAATTTAAATCAAAGCACAAAAATACATCCAAATTGAAGAAAAAAAGGTTTTCCAATTTTCTAGAGCCCTATGAAATAAGCATCCATTCAATTGAAAAGAGTTAAGTGTTTCGAAAACTTCAGAAAATATATTACCACCCTGCAAAATAGGCAAGAGCTAGAAACACTAAACTTCAAAATGCAAACACACTCTGAACTGATTTGACTATGAGTAGGATCTTTCAAGGCACGCACAAAGTACAGTTTACAATTCAGCCAAATATGATAGCTATGGTCAACAAGTCACATTTACATGAAGGAATGTATGTACACAATTATTCAAGAGAGAATTTACCTCTTTCTCGTCTATCAACACTCTTGATACGAACCACTATGTTTGCATCCCGAGAAGCAGTTTCACAGAGCTCCTCCCAAGTGCTATATAATTGGGCATGATATTCCTCAAACAAAAAAGGTTCAAATACACGTACATACTCTTCTGCAGACTCAAATGTGCCAGGAATGCATTGCAGTTCCATTTCATCTGTAAAACAAAATAGTTTTCAGAGTAATTTCATCACGATCTAAGAGGATACTTTGAAATTGATAGCTTGAAGAATTACTTGAGTACTGTGCCTAAAGCATTTCCATTTCATCTGTACAACAAAAGTGTTTTCAGAGTAATTTCATCCCCATCTAAGATGGATACTTTGAAATTGATAACTTGCAACTACTGAAACAGCTGAACCAAAAACTAAGAATTAATTGGGAGAACTGTAACTAATTCTTTTTTAATCAATTATAACATGAAGTGTGACACCAAAAAAAACCTGAACATTTGAACATTGTACATGGAAAATAGCTATTTTAGACATTGTAAGCCCCAAAATATACCTAAACCAGACATGGTAGCACGAAAGAAAAATATAGACGCAAATTGAAACAACATGACTCAATGCAAACTTCTAAACAATCTGGATTTGAACCATCACAATGCAAAGGTTAACAAATGGCTGACTTTTCAACAGCAAAGCTCCAAACTTACATAAATGCATAGATGTTTAACCATTGTGCATCCAAAACTCCAATATCTAAAGCTTAATGCAAAGAAAACTTGGAAACCAATGCAAACAAGGGCTGCGCGCAGCTGGAGTCCCTGCCTAAGGTGGGGGAGTAGGAGAAAGTGTGTCAAGAGTATGTGCATGAATTTGTATAATCTTCCAAGCTACAAGCCAAATTGGGGTAATTTTTTAATTGTATAATCTTTGTTACAAGATTTTTTCCATATTGTCCTATTAGGTTCATTTAATACTTTTATTTTCATAGCTAACTGTTGGGCATATTATTAGAGGAAAACATTCATTTAATACTTTTATTTTCATAGCCAACTGTTGGGCATATGATTAGAGGACAACCTTCATTTAAATTTTTAGCTGCATGTGAATAGAAGTGTAGAGAAACTGTTTTTATTGTAGCAACCAAAAAAAGTGAAGTCTAAAAACAGGGGATGTTGTTTTTGTATTATCTATGGTTGTGCAATCATGAAGTGAAAGAGACATCATTTAACACATGTTTTTACGAAATGTAGCTAATAAACAATGAAATTACTCACCTGCAAAGAGTGTCTATTCCAAAAAGGGGCACCCCAAAAAAATACTGCTAAAAACACCATGGGAACAGACGCCAAAGCCAGGTTTTGCATAGTTCTTGAAGACCCATTTTCAGAGTCATCATGTGGCTCATATTTCCTCACAATTGGCATCGCCAGAGAGGTCACTACAGATGGGACTATGTCCTCCACTAAAAAAAACGAAGACCCATCTGAATCTGGAAACAATACCTTCCATGCTGTTGACAGGATGGCGTTGTTTAGACCGAAGCATCCCTTCATCAACCCCACCGTCAGTCCTCTGTTATCCAGAAAATTATTTACAGAGATCACCATAGAGACTGTGTTTAAGAATAAGGATCCATTAATGGCAATAATAGTAAATAAACCCATCTCCCCCAAGGGAGGGACTGCTAGTCTCCTAGATAAAAACAGCCATTAGACCAAGTAGCCTACTAACTTGTGGGGAGCCCCAACGAGCAGAACAATCCAAGAAGGGAGGCACTAGTTTAACAGGCCAGAGATTATGCCCCCAAAAATCCCTAACCTACCGTAGATAGAGAAGGTGTCTAGTTGTTGTTGGTTGCAGCCAAAGCGAGTCTTGATGGCCTCAGAATATATGCTGAAGCCATAAAATGCTACAGCACAACATTCTATCCACATGCAGGCTACCAAAATCATCGATCTGTTCTAAACTGAATCATACCCCATTCAAGCCTTGTTCTTGGAAACGCATAAGGCAATATTGAAAACAATCATATTGGTATCTTTTATATGCTTTGGTCCATTAAAAAAACAACCTTATTGGTATCTTTTATATGCTTTGTTCAATTTAAAAATAATGGGTAGAAGGACTTTTTGTTAGAAGAATGTATTTTTAAGAGTTTGTAGGAAGATCTTGAAGTTTTTAAGGAGACACTAGGCCCCCCGCATCAATGTTCTCTGTTTCAAATGTAGTCTGGCATCAAGTTTATTGTGTAGTGCCTTCAATCATTTGTTGTTCCAATTCTTAAAAAAGAAAAAAGAAAATCTTCAGTCACAAGTAATTGGTATTCCTGATGTGACCTTAATGCTATGAGAATGCTCAACACGCTCTTCCAATCAGAATTTGCTTGCTTTTCTGTAATGGGGTCTACTGTGTGTACAACATATTTCTGACTGGACCATTCTAAACCACCCATGTAGCTGCCATAACCAACAAGGTTTTCTTTTGATTCGACACCAAAATATGGAGGGAGTTACAGACTAACCAAAAATGGCTGGACAAATCAGGAATTAATTAACAATCAAACTTCAAATATACTCTCCATTAATGGAGCACTGCATTAATATAGTTAGTAAATCATGCTAAAATTGAATGCTTAAATGCCCATCCAGGAAATGATGCCATGTGACATGATTGATGTACCTATTTACCTTTGCAAAAAAAAAAAATAGAACTTTTTCGATACTCGAACAAATGGAGAAAAGGAGCCACAGGTTGCAGTTTCTGGTAAATAAGAAAAATAGAGACCATAGATGCTCCCAACTATTATCCTAAAATTTAAAAATCCTATATAACTCAATCCAGATCTGACATGTTTTAAGAGGTACCCAAGAGACAAAAGCTATCAATTTCTTTGCATTGCAATCAGCTGGTGTGGTTAATTTATTTGCGCGAACAAACTACATGGATTAATCTCAATCAATTGGATATCTCCCAATGCAAGGCAAAGCCAATATAAAATGGATCTCTGCAAAGCGTGCTGGCTAGGCTCGAACTTTATACATTCTCCTTGCAAAATTCAGGTGTGGGATTCTAAAATAGCACGGAAAGAATGAAATTGAAGAGGAGAAGAATAAATGCAGCAATTTTGTGCTCACCTGGCCCATGACAATAGACATATGGTTGTATCAGATCCACTGGGGTATAATCTACATGAATTCAAAAAAAAGTCGTCGGATTGTATCAGATCCACTGGGGCAAAGCAGAGAAGGAACAGAATGACATAACATCTACGTGAAATGCTTTTTCTTCGAGCCATCGTCGTCATAGGAGCATTCCTCTTCAATGACATTGCACTAGGGGAACCCTTTGGTGTTGAGCTTCCCCTGGGGATCTTAAGGTTCCTATAAAATCTGTTGGCCAAGGAGATGTGCAAGTGGCAACCAAAGGAGTGGTGCGAGGGACATGCGGCGAGGCTCAGCAGGGGTGCCGTTCTAAGTAGCTTAGGAAATGGACAGCACAACTGGCGCAGAAAATGGGCTCGATGTTTTTTTGGAATTCCATATTCCTTTCAGACAAAGCACCTGCAATTGAAGCACAATGCAAGATGCAGACGAAGGGAAGTGGTGGCTCTCAAAATAGCAAAGCTCGCCATTCCCATATTTTCTTGGAGTATATAATCTACTTTTCAGCTACTACCTTTGATATATTATAGAGAAACCGGTCGCATGCAATCTAAAAATGAAATGAGACCACGAGATCAAGGCCTTCAAGCTACTAGATTTGTGAGCTACCAAAGACAAGACATGTGAACCATTCTGCACAATGCCACCTAGCCACAAGCCAACATGTACATAGTGAAGAAATTGAATTTGTCCGTCACATTTTCTGTCAAGTATTTCAACAAATATTTGAATTAAAAAAAAAGCTACCAGGAAAAATGTTGGTAGCCAATCAGAAAAATGAAACCAAAAACTTTGAATTTCACTCTAATACGGAAATACTTCATACCATAGGTTAAGAAAATACTGCACAATTTCCCAAGAGCAATTTAATGTTGGAAGTGCTATCGAAAACTTTAGTCTCTGCCTTAACGACAGGGACTAATAAGATGAATCGGGTGTATACATAATAGTATTTAGTCCAGGCAAAACAAGCACCTCAATGAAAGATACATGTTAAGAACACAAAACGAATTCTTCCAACACCTAAAAGCACCGCCGTGATATAAATTTTCAAACAATGCAATATTTTTCTTGTAAACCATATATCATACAGGAATAGATTAGATGATAGAAATTAAACCAAACCATGAAAAGCTAAGACCAAAAGATAAAGTCCCTTGTCCCAATTTTATTTGGGCTTAGAAAGGTGGAAAAGTCCTCCTTTCATTCAGAACTTCTGAAACAATCCTCTTACTTGAAGTAATATATGCATGTTAAAATCACACATAGTTAGTTGCACGGCTTTTCCAAGTGCTGAGAACAATATCCTATTTGACACTAGAAGCCATGGAGATAAGTCATATGCAAGTCTAATCTACATGTCATCATCCAACCCTTTAAGTAATTGGACATTTAGAATACTGCACCTAATGATTGAACAACAAACAACAACAACAACTGAAATCAAAGCAGGTGTTGTATAAAAATTAAAATTAAAAGGCTAAAGAAATGATTAACATATATCCAGTCAGTATTTTATTTAGGAAAATGCATTTTCACAACATGCTGATAATACAACAAACAGAAAATGCACAAAGAATAAAGATGTGCAAACAACTTGAATGTTGCCAAAACTTTTCACTTGTCACTTCTCTATGAAGGCATTCAACAGATGTACCCTGGTATGATGAATTGCTTGTAACCAGCTTTTTAGATGGCAGTAAATAGTTTTTGGCAGCATATCTTTGATCTAGTGATTCTCTGACAGGACCTCCAGCTGATGACATCTTCCAGCTTGGAAGCTGATATCCTTTTGTGTGTTTTTGTTCCATCCCTTGCTTCCAAGAATTTTGCCTTGACACATGCAACGGTACGCCTTCGACTGGTGAGTCCAGGTTAAAATTCACTCTTTTGGACCACTGCATAGAATTACTCCTTGAAAGCTTCTCTGAGAATGATGTCTGAGTCCCTAAACATTCTTCAGAATTCTGATCAGTCCTTTTATTGTCTTGAAATTCAGGCATCGTACCACCTTCACTACTTGATGAATCAGCCAATCTTTGATCCTTACTCAGAGGTGGTCCTTGTTTATCTCCTGGGCTATCAGTTGAGATACTCATATTGCGGAAAACAATGGATTGCCTCCTCGAGGTTGGTGTTTTAATCAGAGCAGCTTTCCTTACATCTTCCAAATCCAGAAGCTTAACTTGTCTATCACATTTTTTCCCCAACATTGCTTCCTTTTGATGATCAATTTTGCGCTTCTTACTGAGATAATCTGTAGGCCTTGCTTCATTTTTCCCATCAAGTCCTTTTGTCTTATTCAATAGCCCCAACCCAGATGCCTTAATTGAATTATTCAACTGCACATTAGCTTGCGCACAGCTAAATCCCATCCTCAAAGAAAACTAATCATTTATTTTTAGTTTGAAATCCATTTTGTTCATCTGCCACTCGTGGGAAACTCAAACAACACATGAAGCATTTTTGTTGCTTCATGAATTAGAAGAAAGACATAATAAATGCAGAAAAGATAATACACAGGGTACACCTCTGACCTGCATAGGGGGAAAGGCCCTAATTGCCAACAGGTGTATTTTTTAGTTCTTGTCGGCACCGGTGCTTTCTTTTTCCATTAGCCTTTGGACTGCCCGCCATAGCCTTTTTACATTTGATAGCGGCTCATACCCTGTTTCGATGCATCCACACTGAATATGGGCCCAAGGCCCACACATTGCACTCACTTGAAAACTTCTAATGCTTTGTGACTAATCTATTTTTAGGCATGACTTGTGATACAACACTCCAAATCCTATCGTCGTCTACAAAAATTAGGGAAAACTCCATAAGCCTTTACCCCATGCATTGACATTGCATTTCCTTTGTTGGTCATTTCCCGTGTGCAGGCGTAGGGTTACCCCCGCTGTCCCGCACCCATTTCACCATTTTCATTTATCTCTGTGTGAAATTTCAGAGTGCTAATTCTTCTTTACCCCCACATGCCCGTGAAAAATCTCTTCCTTCAGGGAAGACATTCAAATAAAACTTTTATTTCTTTTGCAAAGCAAAATTATGAAGGCTCTCACAAATTTTCATCATTTTCGGAGTTCAAATTAGAGAAAATAATATTGGTGGGGAAAGTTTCGGAAGAATCGTAATTACATAAAATGAAAAGATCCACCATATTGAATTTACTTTTCATATTAGAACACTTTGAAAATAAATAGCAACTAAAAATAAATCAAAGAAATACTTAGAAAAAAATTAAAACATGCATCCGTCCATTCCTTTTTGTTGCCTATTAAAAATGCATCTAAATTATTTTGTTTTAAATTTCTATTTAAGACAATTAAAATTATCTTCAATTTTGATTTAAAATAATAAATAAAAATTTAAAATTTAATATAATAAATTAATTTTGTCTAAAAAATGTCTTAGAATGTTTTGTTATGTAGTAGTGGGTGCATCTATCTAAATAACAATTGGACTTTTTAGAATGAAATAAAACAAAGTTAAAAGTATTTGGCCACCTAAGAATTTTAGAAATTAAACTTCATGAAGTCCATGGCAAGTGACTTACCTCAAGTTTATGCACAAATTGTGCCCTTCAATATACTAATAATTAATTGTTGCAGAGTTCCCTTTTGGTGATGTGTTGCAATTACTATCGCCATTAAGAGTGGTTCTATTTTTTGTTTACCATTAGACATTTACAAAACCCTAACCAGTACAAACATCCAAAAACAACACAAATATTGCAAAATTCTTGCCATTACAACAATCACATAACACAATAGTCTGGAACATCAAATCCATTCCAAGAACCAAAAAAACTTCAGAAATCCAAATTACAACAAATAATAAACAAAATTAAACAAAAACTACCTTAGAGGGAAGAACTTTGATAGAAGAGGTGGGGGTGGCAAGGGTTTTTTGCTCAGCCTAGGCAAACATGCAAATATAGAAAGTGTCGTCATCTTTAGTCATCTTTATTCATTTAGTCATTTGTATTAGGGTAACTAATTTTTAGTTATTTATTTAGTCATTTTAGTTGTGATTTTACCCGATGACCAAATTGGTCATTTATTTAGTCATTTATATTTGTAGAACATGATCAGTTTTAGTCACGTGACTAAAATTTTTAGTCACCTGGTCATTTATTTGCCAAATTCTACTAGTGATGTCATAACCATGCATCCTCATTTTTCACCAGTAAATAAGAAGTCTCAGCATTGTCAAGATAAAATAAGTTACCTTTTGATTGTCCTTCTGTTCCGACAAGCTTTCCACTTTCATCAAAGATTCTCACCTTCTTGTTTTCAAATTCCACTCTGTGACCTGAGTTGTTAACCTATGCCACACTTAGCAAATTGTAATTCAGTCCTTTTACCCAATAAGCATTATCACATCTGATTTTATCATTTATCCATAAAGATCCTTTTCCTTTGACCATGCAAGGTGTGTCATTACCCATTTTTACTAATCCTCCATTATAATGCTCAAGATGATCTAACTTATCTTCATCACCAGTCATGTGATGTGTACAACCACTATCAATGATCCAAGTATCATTTTTACTAACTTTAGAAAAGAGTGATATTTCTACATACCTTTCCTCTTCCTCTAAATCATCTTTCATTGTAAAAAATACCACCTCAATGTCATCATCTATGTCGGTGTCAGTGTCATCCTCTTCGGTAATGTAACATACCTCTTTACCTTTATCTTTATGATCTCGGTTGTCTCTGTTGTATTTTCAGTTATCTCTATTGTTTCTTCTTCCATAGCTTCTACTTCTGGATCTATCTCTATCATTCTCATCTTCTTTCCTGTTCGGGCATCTAGCAACAATATGACCAACTTATTTGTAATTAAAACAAGCTAAAGGTAATTTACCCTTATACCTTCCTTTACCTTTCTATAGTCTCCGGGCCATTAGAGCTTCAATTTCATCAAGCTCATCATCAGTATTGCTATCACTTTCATTCCTTATATTGTGCTTACTACTAGATTTACTAATATTAAAAGAAGACATAAAAGAAGACTCAACAATTTGTACAACACTGTTATCATAATTATTCAGCTCAAAAGTGGTTAACTTTACAATCAGACTATCAAGAATAAGTGTTCTATTAGGAACAGATCTCATTTCATGAATAGCAGATATTCTAATTACATAGAAAGGCAAAAGTGTTCTCAGTATCTTACTTACCATAATGTCTTCATCAATAGAACCTCCCACACCTCGGCTAGCATTTACTACCTATTTGATTCGGTTTGTATACTACACTATATTTTCACCTTCTCTCATCTTCATGTCATCAAATCTACCTCTAAAGCTTTCAGCTCTAGCTCTCATCACATTTGCATCACCACCATACACAAGTGAAATTTTTTCCCACATCTCCTTAGCAGTAGCACATTCTTTGACATCCTCAAATTCTACATTAGATAGAGTAGCAACAATCTCTATCATGGTAATGTTACGTTCATGACAGTCTCTCAACTGATCAAGAGTCAAAGGTCCAACAGTGGGTTGTATGTAGCCATGGTCCAGTAAATGTAAAGTAGATTTACCAATTCCTGTAATGTGAAGTCTCATATGGCTTTTCCATGTAGAAAAATGATCTTTGTTCAGCTTCGACACTTCCCTCTTATACATCTTGTAATCTATCTTCTTAAATCCTTAAAAATTTTGTCAAAGCAACCAATACGCTCTAATACCAATTGTTAGAATAACTAAGAGGGGGGTGAATCAGTTATATCAGTTATCCTATAGTCCCAAGTACAAAGATATAACACTCAAAAAAATTTCAATAAATTTTGTAGCTCGGTAACATAAACTATTAAACTATCTATGTCTTTTATCGATTACTAGTTAATTAACTCACTATGATTACCGACCAAATCAAATATGCAGTATGTAAAGTATGACATTAAAACAATCATCATAGAAACACATAACCCAATGATTTAACATAGAAACCCTATAAAGGAAAAATCCACCTAGGACTGGTAACCCAAAATAATTTTCACTCTTCTAAAGTGAGCTTGGTGAAGAGCCAACCCTATTAAAGGTTACAAACACACTGTTAGGTGTGACCTTGTTAGAGGATTTAAGACTAATAGTTATCTTTCAACCAGCATTCACTATGGGGTCAATAAGATAACAATGTACATTCCTTGAATGACATAGGGGCATAACATAAGATGATTAAGTCCACTCGGTTAGGAGATTTTCTATATCAATGGTTAAACTGAAATAATAGTTTGATCTGATTACAATACAACCCAATTTGCTGATGTTCAGATCTATTCTAAGCCTATACAAATCCTCTTATCAATATTTCAATTCACTTCCTCAACTTACTTTCACTCGGTAATAGCTCTTTGATGCTCGGTAATGTTCTACAGTTCGGTTCTCCTTCAACCAATCTGATCAAGCATGCATGAAACTATATTCACAAGAAGTCTCTACAGTCTTCTTTCTTTCGACATGTTTCAATAAAGAAAATCACATCTCTTATATAGACAGATAAACCATTTTCTTATCAACCATCAGATTTTTCCGCTTATTCTTCTTCGTTGATTTTGCCTCTTACCTTCCTCGGCAATTGTGTTAATAACACATTTCAATTCCATCCTTTAGATCTTCTTCAAATTTTGTCAGTCATGGATCTTATAACAAACTTTATCCTCAATCTTGAAATCATAACAATTTCCAGTTCATCATTTCCTCTCGGCTAAACTAATTATTTAATACTTTCATCCATACTCGGTTAACAAAGAAATGTGTCGGTGAATACAAGATCGGTTAATACTATCGCTTGGTATACACTACATTGGCTTGGTGTATACTAAAATCTTCATTTACCAACCATATTGTCTTGTACAATTTTGCTTCCTTCTTCATAATAGATTAGAGCAACATAATTAAGTCAACAATATGAGATCATAGACTCATCAATAAGTTACCCAAAGTATTCCTTATCTTTATCTGTCATATCCATCTTTCTCCATGTAGATATCTCAGTTCTTCATCTTTTCTCTCCTTTTACAGATGTTTATATGTTTGTAACTAACATGATAAGTATTGTCAAAACTAGTTGACATCAATGACAACATAATGACTGATTTAATTATCTTACATATCATTTCAGTAACTCGGTGATCACTGATCTTCAAGTCATTCAGGTATTCAATCAGTTGCAGTTCATCAAGATTCTCTTTAGTTATCACATTCACCATGCAAGTGGGATAAAAAAGGGTACCATGGGAAGGAATGTTTGTAACCCTAGAAACAATGTAGAGAGGAGCATTAGATGCTTTAATTGTCTTAGGAGGATCAAAGGTAATCCAAGACTAAGGAGGAGGTTGAGGTTTAGTTTTAAAATCTCAACTCGGTTAACAACATGGTTGGATTTAGTAACTTTCTCATCATAGTCAATGCACTGGGAGGGAGAAGGTTGATTAATAGTATTGGTTGAATGAGATGCAATGCCCCACCCAGGAACCCATGAGAAATTAACCTAACTTTACACTATGTTGATGCAATAAAAAAATTTCTTAAATGTTTAACATACATTAACCAATACAAATGTAGAAGAAACTACAAATATAAGTTAATATAACATCATTACATAAGACAACACATTACAAATTAATGTTCATAAAACTTAGTTAACTATCTCAAGGGTTCCAAAACGTAGTTACATATAAGTTAACTAAACTACTAAGAACAATCTAGCACATAATTACATGATATATATTAGGTTTTTTTTAAAACCATAAATTGAAGTATTCCTAATCCTTTATTTAATCATAATAAAAAGAACATAAATCATAGATTACACTAATATATTCATTACATTAATATAATCAAAGGTAAATACAACCATATACATACTGATACATCATAGTCTCCAATATAACACATCTTCCACTGCACATGTCATAAGGATAACCATAATATAATAAAAATACACATACATATTTTGAATCAATGACAATAACCAATACATAAAATGGGATACAAGATATACATCTCATGCTGATAATAAGAAAGTCTCCAAGCAATGAACAAGAATATAGAAGCAGCATCAAGAATCATCCAAGTACAAAGTCAGAAATGTCTGATCTCAATGGTAATAGAATCACTAACACCCGATCATGTGGAGCCAAGAAGTCCACTCCCACTATGTTGAGGAGATAACACCAGGCCTCACTCAAAGAAAAACTAAACAAGAAAGATTATGCAATGGTACACATATAAAATGGTTATAATGGTTATAATTTTATCAATTATAAATGATCGAGACACAAATCAGGTGTACCAAATACAACATAGGAACCTAGGACACATATAGGGAAGTGTCATCATATAATTCAACTCTAGAGTTAACCTGGTAGTCTCTCTACACCCCAGCCCCCTAGTGACTCTATGTGATGTTAGTAAACCTCTCATACAAACAAGGTAACTACCTATGCAAGACCTCAATCAAGCATCTTCTCCAACTCCCATCCTAGCTTGTACTAGCACTCAAGACATAGACAAGACACATAATTATCTAATTAATGTTTTCTCTAAATAAATTTATTAAGTTATCACTTACTAAGTCAACTTAAAATGAGTTACCTTGGCAGACTCTTAGGGCTCCCGCCCCCATTGCAATCCACTTCCCTCTATGCTCCTAGATAGCCTACCCTAATGCTCCCAACAAAGAACTAAAGAGAAAGAAAAAACCAAAACCATAAAAGAATTCTCATAAACCTTTAAACAATGAATTTCATCAAAGAAAAGTGTTGGAGCATAAAAACACTATATCATCCTATACAAGGATCCAAACTGTCCATCCCATACTGAACATAACAATCACCAATCCACATGGTTACCATATCACAATATGAATCAATAGCGTTATTCTCCCCAACATGGAGTAAAACATAATCCACAAATATCATCATTCATAACATAGAAAAATCATAGTAGAGAACACAAGGTGACCAAGTAAATCAGACTCAATTATAATAATGGTCGTCACCCTTTTATGATCAAATTAAATAAATATCAAAACTCAATAAATAAAAGGAGATCACTCAGAGGTACTCACAAATCTATATATGATCCAATTGGGACTTCAAAAATGGTTACAAAGATTCTTAATATAAAACCAAAGAGAAAAATATATAAAGTCATATAAAATCATGATGATCAAGTCCTCTTCTGTAAAAGGCATCTGGAACACATACTGGTCCTTAAACCAAAACATCATAAGTCCACTATCGACGAGTTCACAAAAATTATGATCTTAAGTAAATATGGTTGGGTAAAAATAATTGAGACCAAAACATCCATCACAATGCACAAAAAGGATACACATAACGTCCACATAAAACATATCCCAAACCTCTAGCTCACATTTCCAAAAAGATGACTTAAACCCCCAAATGCATAAAATATACACAACAAGGTTTAAGCAACAGGCATCGAATCACAACTCTGGTAATTTAAAATAAAACATCTTTTCTTAATTAAAAATCCTAGTTTGATTGAACTTTAAATAGTTTGTCAATAAATGCACGTCAAGACAATTTCCACTTATATATATCTAATTGTAAAATTGATATATATATATATATATATTCCTTTTTACAAATAAATAAAATCCATTACATAATTAACATTTTCTATTTTTTTATAATAACAGTAAATAAAATTAATAATTAACTAACATTATTAATTAAAAAATATTAATATTAATAAAATTAATTATTAAATGTTAATATTTATTAATAATAATATAAACTAATATTTTTTATATTTTTTTTGAATAAAGTGGTAGATCCACTTGATATATTAGATTAATATTTTAAGTGGTTCAAAGGGCTCCCGAAGAAAAGAACCAGAAAGAAGAACTCTGATCATTTCCCATAAAAAAAATGAGCGGCCTAACTCCAGAAGTGGAGTTTGGTAAGAGAGAAAATAGAGAACTGAACAAAAGTATCACCCATCCCCATCATCCATAGGAAAGTATACAAAATTATCAACCTATTGACTACTTGAGAAGGTATAATGAGGCCACATGCCCATAATAAAATACATATCATGTTGGAGTTACAAATAAACTAAGAAGAGTAAAGAAGCCAACAAATATACATGAGCTTAGAAAGTGAAGTCTCCAAAGAAAAATACGCATCAACAACCACTTGAAGAGAGCCATGAACCTACATTCAAAACCTACATCCAAAACTACAAGAGAGATATCCTAAAAATACTTCAAAATGTAAAAAAAAATTTGCTACTAAAGCATAGCAACAGACTCATTAATATGACCCAAACAAAGGTTCAAGCATGGAGAAGAAGGTTAATGTAAATTAGGAGCACATGCATGAGAAATAGTCCTATTATCAGATGAGGAACCAGTCACATGGAAGAATACCAAGGCAAGAAAATCATCTAAAACATGCCCCAAGATAGGAGCTTCCCAATCCTCAACATCAAGAGATACTCTGCAATTTTGTGGGTAATAATTCATATGAAACACAATGCAAAAAGAAAAAAGATCAAAATGAGAACAAATGCTAATCATTTGAAGAGAGTGCGCTGCCATTCTGAGAAAATAGAAACCAAACACAATGAAATAGAGAGTACACTATATATTCTTCACCAAAAAAACCACAAAGATAAATCAACATGCCAACATCATGAAGGATATACAACACTTGATATCAGACAATGTGGCAGAAAATAAGAGTGATCAACAATAATGACTACAAAAATAAGAAGTTTTGAGATGACAGAGGGATTCAAAAAGATGGAAAGGACACAAAAATTCAAAGATTGGATATAGGAAATAAATATGCATGCCTAAGATCAGGAGAATTTGATATGATTTCAAAAGATAGTCCCATCAATTCAGAACTTCTCAGAGTTAACATAGAAAAGTACTAATAATAGCCACCTTAGCCTAATGTATACTCATACAAACATCCATAACATAATAAATGTTAAAGGAACACAATCTTCCAACATCATCAAACTCAGCTACTAAATCCATTATAGGTAATCAACGACAATCAAATCCAATAACAGAGTGGAGGATAATATTGTTAATATGATTTAGAACAACAGAGAGGGGGGGTGAATCAGTTGTTCTCAGGTCCTGATGTATAAAAATAACTTCATAAACTTTTCCAAAATTAGATCAAGCAACCAAATCAAACTCAGTCATTATTGATTCAATAATAGAAACATATAACTCAGCAGTCCACTACCCAGCTGTATCTAGCTTGTAAAACATAGAAATGTTCAAACCAAAACATTCACACAAGTTTTGACACCAGGATTTATAGTGGAAACCCAATAAGGGAAAAACCACTTTGTAACATGCTACTATTATTTTCACTCTTCTGAAGTGAGCTCGGTTAAAAGCCAACCCTGTCAAAGGTTACAATACACATTGTCAAGTGTGACCCGGTTAAAGGATTTCAATCACCCTTTTAAAAGTGAGCCCGGTCAAAGGGCTTACATACACTCCATTAGAATGCAACCTTGTTTAAAGGATTTAACATATGACTATTAGGTCAACCTTTTTTAAAAGGATTTTGACTGTTACAATGGTTAGAAAGTAGCAGTAGTATTGATCTGAAAACATACAACTCACTTTGCAAATATTAGATCCAATTCAGTACACAAATGCTAGTTTACTGACTTTGAAATTTTTCCATCTCCACTTCTGATCTGCTCGAAACTTTCCTTCAAGCAATCACCACACTTTTCTTCAGCCTTTTCGCTTATACAGTCAATAAAACTTTACTGTTCTTCCAGCATCTCCTTCACCAATGCATACACATACCTAATGCTTTGGTCCCCTTAATACTTTCCTCTGTTAGGTTAACTTATCTTTTTCTGCATAATCTCCTTCGTAGATCTTAGGGTTAGGTCAGATTCATTGAATCTACCCACTTCATGTTCTTCGTCTCCTCTTTTAGAATCATCTCAAATCTCATAAAGATTTACAATAAAACATTTTACAAAGCATTAAATGCTTCCATACAATCAATAAATAAAGTCAACATGTTTTACATAATCCAAGAATTCAAAAAATGTCATCCCCAAAAAGAATTCTCTTCAAATATAAAATTGCTGATGCTCAGTCAATACTATGATCATCCACTCGATCTTCATGTAAAATGCTCGATCACTACTAAAACTGTTTCCTCAGCAAATACTGTCTTCCTCGGCAATTTACTGATACTCGGTCGACACTAGATTTTTGCTCGACATCCACTAACTCGGTCGACTCTCTCATAACTCGGCTTACACATAATTTCTTCATTTTTCTCAGTTAAGCCTACCAGTTTAGTCTTCAAACTTACTAAGATAAACAATACATTGTCTCATCATTGTGCAACATAATCAAGTACACTTTGTAGTATCAAGATAACTCAACCTTTCCTTAGGTGCTATTGTTACCAACCTTTCTCCCTTCCCACAATAGATATAGTACTTTCCTAAGTAGCAACAGTCTTACCAGTTAAGGTTTGACATCAATGACAATACAATAATTGCTTCAATTGCAGTTTCCAACAATCTCCCTCTTTGGCATTGATGGCAACACCATATGATATCACCTGAATAACACATGGATTACCAACCAATCCAAAAAAAAAAAAAACTTATCTGACCATCAAAGAAAATTTATAATATCCTTAGCTTCATTCTGATTCAGAATCAGTAAATCTCACTTCTGTGACCATCAAAAGTATCTGGATCTCCCTCTATCCTGATCTTTCATTTTAGTTCAATCTCCCTTTCTTTTAGTGTCATATGTTATAGTACCATTTCAGTTCAATCTCCCTCTTTGACAAAAATGCCAAAGCAGCAACTCAAACATACATCCAACAGATGTAGATATTTCTGTTCAACACAATGTTTCTCCCTCTGTCATCTTGCTTATGACTGATTTGTTATTTTTTCTTCTTCTTCACAGCTCTAGGATAGTCCTAAAGTGTGACAATCTTCTACATCAATGTGTCAAATGTTCTATTGTAGCATATTTGATGCAATGCTCCTATCTTGACTAGGCAGCCTCAGTTAGGGGAAGGACCCCTAATTGAGTTCTCAGGTACTCATGGGCTTCTTTAGGTAAAGCTTTAGTGAATATGTCTGCCAATTGTTCTTTTGTATTCACATATTCCATTTAGACTTCCTTGTCTTGTACCAATTCTCTTAAATAGTGATACTTGATTGCTGTGTTTGGTCTTAGTGTGCATCATTGGATTCTTAGAAATATTGATAGCACTTGTGTTGTCACAGAAAATAACAATAGGTTCAGTGATTTCTTCTTTCATGCCTATCAACAACTATTTTATCCATATCAAATTTGAACAGTTTACTGCAGCAGCAACATACTCGGCTTCAGTAGTAGATTGGGAAATGCAATTTTGTTTCTTGCTTGTCCAGGAGACTAATCTCTATCCAAGAAAGAAAGCTCCACCACTAGTGCTCTTTCTGTCATCTACATTTCCTGCACAATCAGCATCATTATATACTCTAAGTTCAAATTTGTCATCCTTCTTGTAGTATAACCCATAGTCAACAGCTCCTTTCAAGTATCTCATGATTCTTTTCATTGCCATCATGTGTGTTTCCTTAGGATTGGCAAAGAATCTTGCCGAAATCCCAATAGCTAGTGCAATATTAGGTCTACTATGTACAACATACTACAATTTTCTAATCATGGATCTATACAAAGTTTGGTTAACTTCTGCAGCATCATCATTCTTAGATAACTTTTGTCCAGTAACCATAGGAGTTCCTACTGGTCTAGCATCTTCCATTCCAAAAGTTTTCAGTATTTCATTAACATACTTAGACTGTGTAATGAAAATACCTTGCTTCATCTGATATACTTGTAAACCAACAAAGAATTTGATCTCACCAAACATACTCATCTCAAATTTAGTTTGCATTTCATGTGAAAAAAATTTACACAATGCATCTTGTCCACCAAAAATAATGTCATCAACAAAAATTTTGGCCAACAAAATACCTCTACCTTCTTCATCTTTCATATACAGATTGCTTGTGTCATTTGTCCTGGAAAATCCAATCTGTATCAGATAGTTATGCAACCACTCATACCACGCTCTGGGAGCTTGTTTCAAACCATATAAAGCTTTGTTCAGTTTGCATACCATATGTCTTCTGTTTGGATCAATAAAACCTTCTAGTTGTTCTATGTAAACTTTTTCTTCCACTATACCATTTAAAAATGCAGACTTGACATCCATTTGATATACCTTGAAATATTTATAAGCAACATATGCAAGCAGAGTTCTTACTCCTTCCAATCTAGCTATAGGGGTAAATGTCTCCCCATAATCAATTCCTTCTTCTTGTGTGTAGCCTTTGCATACTAGTCTAGCTTTGTTCCTAGTGATTTCACCTTTTTCATTCAACTTGTTTCGAAATACCCACTTTGTTCCTATAACATTCTTATCTACAGGTCTCGGCACCAAAGTCTAGGTTTCATTCTTCTCAATCTGGTCAATCTCTTCATTCATTGCTTGTATCCAGTCTTCATTTTCTAATGCCTCTTTAGTTGTCTTAGGTTCAAATTCACATAGTAAGCATGTTGGATCTTTTGTCTTGCTTCTGGTCTAAATTCTAGTGTCTTTATCTCCAATTATCTGTTCAGGCTTGTGATGTCTTCTTACATATTTTTCCAAAATAGGTTTAGCATTTTTCTCTTCTATTTCATCAAGTTCCCCAACAAGATTGTTAGATTCAGCTTCTGAATGCTCGGCAACCTCTTCTTGATCCTCGGCAACATTGTCTTGTAGCTCGGCATGTTCTTGTTCTCTCTCGGCACTATTTTCCTGATGCTTGGCATCACCTGTTTGTCGCTCGGCATTGCTTTCCCGAGACTCGACATTAGGTGCAGGTCTATTACCCTCCTCTTCTATTTCCTCAATGTACACAAAAGATCTGTAATCTTCTGGTTCTCTTTTGCTATCAGCCTCATTTCTTTCTGCATACTCATCAATTTTTACATTCACACTTTCCACAATTTTGTTAGTGTTAGAGTTCAAACACTTATAAGCTTTACTTTTTGTGGAGTAGCCTAGGAATATGCCTTCATCAATTTTAGCATCAAACTTTCCATTCCTATTGTCTTTCAATATGTAACACTTGCTTCCAAATATTCTAAAGTATTTAACACTTGATGCATGCCCATACCATAATTCATAGGGTGTCATATTTGTACCTTTCTTGATCTATACCTGGTTAAGAGTGTAAACAACTGTACTTATAACTTCTTTCCAGTATTTTTGTGCCACATTCTTTTCAATTAATAGTGTCCTAGCACAGTCCAAAATAGATATGTTTCTTCTTTCTACTATACCATTCTGTGGAGGCGTTCTAGGTGCAGATATCTATCTTTTGATTCCTCTATCATTGCAAAATAGATTAAATTCATTTGATGTAAATTCTCCACCGCGGTCAGATCTAAGACATTTTAGGTTCCTACCTGTCTCCTTCTCAACCTTAGCCAAATACCACTTAAAAAATTGAAAAGCATCAGATTTTTCTTTTAGAAACATTACATGCATCATCCTGGTATGATCATCAACAAACAAGATAAAATATCTAGCTCCACAGTAGCTTTGTACACCCATAGGTCCACAAAGGTCAATATGAACCAAATCTAAAATGTGTTCAAAAGTAAAGGATTTGCTCTTGAAACTTGACTTAGTCATTTTTCCTAACTGGCATTCTTTGCACATTACATTCTTAGGTTTCTTCAATCTAGGTAGGCCTCTTACTTTCTTCTTCTTACTTATCTCTACCAAATTGTCAAAGTTAACATGACATAGCCTCTTATGCCATAACCAAATGTCATCAAGTTGTGCAAACATACATATTTCTTCAGATAGGTCAAGATAGAACAAATTACCTCTAGTCTGCTCACCACTTCTAATCAGTTCACCAGTAGCATCAAATATCTTAGCTTTCTTGTGATGAAATTCCACTCGGTAACTAGTTTTGTTGAGTTGAGCAACACTTAACAAGTTATAATTCAGTCCTTCAACCCAATAAGCATTTTCACAAGAGATATTATCAGTTAGTTTAATCAATTCTTTTCCTTTAACAGGACATGGTGCATCATTACCAAATGTTACACTTTTACCTTTATAATGATGTAGGGTCACAAACTTACTTTTGTCACCAGTCATGTGATGTGAACAACCACTGTCAATAATCCATTTATCATTCTTGTTCATATAGGAAATCAATGCAGTTTTCTCATCCTCATCAGATTCATCTTTCATTGCAACATAGACTACCTCAATTTCAAAATCATCACTATCAGTGTCAGTCTCTTCTTCAGCAATGTAATAGGATTTCTTACCTTTTTATTTGTAGTCTTTGTACCTTTGGTAGCCTTTGTCATCTCTTCTGTCTTTGTGTCTTCTATTTCTTTCTTCATCTTTATCCTTCCTATCAGGACATCTAGCAGCTATATGACTGACCTTGTTACATGCAAAACATATAATGGGAAGTTTACCTTTATATTTTCCTTTTCCTCTTCTCAGTCTTCTAGCCATAAGAGTTTCTAGATCCTCAAGATCTTCATCAGAAGTGTCACTGTCATCTTCACTTTCACTTTCACTTTTGCTTTCACTGATGCATCTTTCTTTTTCCTTCTTAGGCTTGTTCAAGACTAACTATGACTTGAAAGCAGATTCAACATTTCCAATACTACCAATAGTGAAATTATCATAGTTAGACAGTTCAAAAGCGGTCAACTTGCCAATCAAACCTTCCAAAGTAAGCACATTTGCAGAGTTACATCTAGATTCCTAAATTGCTGAGATCTTAATAGCATATATAGGATGCAGGGTTCTTAACACTTTTCCAATTATGGTTTCATCATCAATAGTTCCATTTGCTCCTCTAATAGCATTCACAACTTCTTTTATTCTACCACAATATTGTGCAATGTTTTCATCTTCATTCATTCTCATTTCATCAAACTTACCTCTAAGACTCTCGGCTTTAGCTTTCAGTACATATAGATCACCACCATAGATCTTTGCAAGAGTGTCCCACATATCTTTAGTAGTTGTGTACTCCTTAATGTCCTCAAATTTTGGATAGCTTAGGGCAGATGCAATTTCTAGCATTGTCTGATTGTGTTCTTGCTTGGCTCTCATTTCCTCGGCAGTCAAAGGTGCAATAGGTGTGACATAGTCATGCTCAATGTAGTACTTTGCAGAATCACCAATATTGACCAGATGTAGCTTCATCAAGATTTTCCATGTAGGGAAGTTATCTTTGTTCAGCTTCGGTACCTCCTTCTTATACATCTTGATCATTTGCTTCAAGTCCCTTTAAACTTGCTTTTTGTAAACACCAATAAGCAACACAGCTCTGATACCAATTATTAATATGATTTAGAACAACAGAGAGGGGGGGTGAATCAATTGTTCTCAGGTCCTGATGTATAAAAATAACTTCATAAACTTTTTAAAAATTAGATCAAGCAACCAAATCAAACTCGGTCATTACTAATTCAATAATAGAAACATATAACTCAACAGTCCACTACCCAACTGTATCTAGCTTGTAAAACATAGAAATGTTCAAACCAAAACATTCACACAAGTTTTGACACTAGGATTTATAGTGGAAACCCAATATGGGAAAAACCACTTTGTAACATGCTACTATTATTTTCACTCTTCTGAAGTGAGCTCGATTGAAACCCAACCCTGTCAAAGGTTACAATACACATTGTTAGGTGTGACCTGGTTAAATGATTTCAATCACCCTATTAAAATTGAGCCTGGTCAAAGGGCTTACATACACTCCATTAGAATGCAACCTTGTTCAAAGGATTTAACATATGACTGTTAGGTCAACCTCTGTTAAAAGGATTTTGACTGTTATAATGGTTAGAAAGTAGCAGTAGTATTGATCTGAAAACATACAACTCACTTTGCAAATATCAGATCCAATTCAGTACACAAATGCTGGTTTACTGACTTTGAAACTTTGCCATCTCCACTTCTAATCTACTCGAAACTTTCCTTCAAGCAATCGCCACACTTTTCTTCATCCTTTTTCGCTTATACAGTCAATAAAACTTTACTGTTCTTCCAGCATCTCCTTCACCAATGCATACACATACCTAATGCTTCAGTCCCCTTAATACTTTCCTCTGTTAGGTTAACTTATCTTTTACTGCATAATCTCCTTCGTAGATCTTAGGGTTAGGTCAGATTCATTGAATCTACTCGCTTCATGTTATTCGTCTCCTCTTCTAGAATCATCTCAAATCTCATAAAGATTTACAATAAAACATTTTACAAAGCATTAAATGCTTCCATACAATCAATAAATAAAGTCAACATGTTTTAAATAATCTAAGAATTCAAACAATGTCATCCCCAAAAATAATTCTCTTCAAATGTAAAATTGTTGATGCTCGGTCAATACTGTGATCATCCACTCGGTCTTCATGTAAAACACTCGGTCACTACTAAAATTGTTTCCTCGGCAAATATTGTCTTCCTCAGCAATTTACTGATACTCGGTCAACACTAGATTTTTGCTCGGCATCCACTAACTCGGTCGACTCTGTCATAACTTGGCTTACACATAATTTCTTCATTTTTCTCGATTAAGCCTACTAGTTTAGTCTTCAAACTTACTAAAATAAATAGTATATTGTCTCATCATTGTGCAACATAATCAAGTACACTTTGCAGTATCAAGATAACTCAACCTTTCCTTAGGTGCTATTGTTACCAACCTTTCTCCCTTCTCACAATAGATATAGTACTTTCCTAAGTAGCAACAATCTTACCAGTTAAGGTTTGACATCAATGACAATACAATAATTGCTTCAATTGCAGTTTCCAACAAATATACTCACACAGATATCCCAATCCCAACAAGATAAAATATTCATAACAATTGTGATTACTGAAAAGAGAGAAGATCCATGACATTAAAATACTTTCCAAATAATAACGAGTAACCTACCATCGATGATAGAGACCATTGGCCCGTGATAATAGAGACAAGCATAAGCTGAATAAGCATTACAAACATCAATATTTAGCCACCAAATTAGCCCCATAAGGAAGATTCCATTTGAATAATATCATAGAGAGAAGGATATAAGTCCAAATCACATTTTGCCACCAAAATTTCAATTTCCAGCATGGAACAACCCATATTTTCCAAACAATCTGCCAAGGTATTACCTTCTCTATATACATGTGAAATAGTTACCTTCACAAAGGAATCAAGCATATTCCAAATTTTATCAAGTATATATTTAAGGGTCCAATTCACAACAGATCTGGAAATGCATGCATTAATAATAAGAGTAGAATCACCTTCAATATGAATGTGAGATAAGTTCAATTTTTTTTCCATGACAACACCTTCCAGTAAGGCCCAAGCCTCAGCCATATTGTTAGAGCCAAGATAGATAGATGAAGCTTTTAGGGAAAGGACACAACCATGATGATTATGCATAAAAACCCCAATCCCTGAATCACCCAAATTTCCTTTGGAGGAAGCATCAAAATTTAGTTTGCAAAAAATCAGATTAGGGGGGTGCAACTTAACAAATTTCCTATCAATGGAACACTTTCTAATTCTAGGAAAAATAGGAGAAAATAGAATGGTGATCATCTTCCAATTAGTAATAAAAAAATTATCCTAGAAAGAGAATATAATATTTGCATTAAAATGATTCTGTAGATAGGAATTGAATTTCTCTGATATGTGGTTTTCAATAATAGATAGAACATGAGAAATATATAAGGAAGTCTTTCTAAAAATATTTTTATTATGCTCCCACCAAATTGACCAATTCACAATAGATCTAGAAATGCATGCATTAATAATAAGAGTAGAATCACCTTCAATATGAATGTGAGAGAAGTTCAATTTTTTTTCCATGACAACACCTTCCAGTAAGGCCCGAGCCTCAACCATATTGTTAGAGCTGAGATAGATAGATGAAGATTTTAGGGAAAGGACACAACCATGATGATTATGCATAAAAACCCTGATCCCTGAATCACCCAAATTTTCTTTGGAGGAAGCATCAAAATTTAGTTTGCAAAAACTTCAATTAGGGGGGTGCCACTTAAAAAATTTCCTATCAATGGAACACTTTTTGATTCTAGGAAAAATGGGAGAAACTAGAATGGTGATCATCTTCCAATTAGTAATAACAAAATTATCCTAGAAAGAGAATACAATATTTGCATTAAAATGATTCTGTAGATAGGAATTGACTTGCTTTTATATGTGGTTTTCAATAATAGATAGAACATGAGAATAATATAAGGAAGTCTTTCTAAAAATATGTTTATTACACTCCCACAAAATTGACCAAATAATAGTAGATGGAATGATAAACCAAAGGCACACAAATAGAGAAGAAGAGTATAGATTTGGCCATGATTGAAAAAGATCCCAAGGAGAGAATGGAAGTGGAAAAAATATTGATAGCTTATTCATCACATAAGATTGACATTGAGAGGAAAAGTCACAATGTATGAATAGATGATCCACATTTTCATCAATTTTGTCACAAAGAATACAGTGAAAGGGGGGCGATCTGTAAATGGCTCAACCTATCACTGGTAAAAATTTTATTTTGAAGAGCAAACCTAGAAAAAACACCTACCTTAGGGAAAACAAAGCTATTCCATAAAAAAAGAAAGGTACATTATGATAATATTTGATTCTCAGTCTGACATATAGCCTTATATCCTTCTTTAACTGAATACTTTCCCAACTTGGAGGACACCAGATCAATCTATCAGCACCTTGAGATAGATAAACTACTTGTGAGGCCTCACCCTGACCCGTCATAGCATCTTTCTTTTTTTGCATTTTGATACAGTGATACACTTGTTGATCTATTTTGGATTGAGACTCGAGATACGATATTTTGATGGTGATTATTATATTATGTATGTGTGGATGTGAATCTAGAGTACATCATGATTTTTATCATGCATCGTTGATTAAGTGAATTATTTATGATTAGATTTGATTACTGCACATGATGATTATGTACTTATGATGTTCGAATAGTATTGAATGGAAAATTGTGATTTGAATTGAGCTATACATATTGAGTTATGATACTAAATAGGAAATTGAATATGTATATTTCATGTAATGTTATCATCTTGAACTACTGATGCTCGATGTGAAGTGTGCAGGTACGAGAACCATGGGAAGTATCGGAGAACCAAGGTTAAACACATGTGTACTGAGTAAACCAAGGCTTAGTCCAATGTGGGATTACAAAGCCTTGTTGTAATGTGAACTTGTCGTAAAAGTGAATTTTCATGTGCATTAGTAGTTAGCTTCGTGTTGTCTTTCTTGGCATTTGTATGTAATGTGCAATTGTTAGTGTCACTTGACACTTGTAATGTACTCATTTAAATTTATTTTATTCCAGCCACTTCTAGAGGCCAATAAGAAGTTCTAGGGGTCATTTTTGGCATAATTTATGTATCTTAATGTTAGGGGTATGGGTTAGGAAGGTTTTGAGCATACCCTAAACCCCCTAGAGACTTTGGCAACCCTTTTTTTGACCCATTTACCCTTACCTACGAGATTGGATGGATCTTGACCCTTACCCAACTTCACCTTTCCTTCCAATCAAGCATTAATCATGGGGGGACAAGGGAAATCAAGGAGACCTTAGAGTCAAATCTGCAATTATGATTGGTGGGTGGGTAGAATTTGGAGCCCTTTTTAGAGGCCTTGGATAGAATTAGAGGGTGTTCACCCACTCTCTAATTTTAGAGACTTTAGGGTTTTGGAGGAGGAAGAAAAGTGGATAAGCTCTTCTCAAATTTCCATTTCCATCACACTTGTGGAGGTTGGTTACTCTTCTCATGGAAGTCTTTCTACTTGTGCATTAGATTAGCTTGTATCTTTCCCTCTCATGTATATGAATCTTGATTCTTGTTGTGGCAATGTGTTGTAAGGGAGGGATTTTGGGTTTGATTTCATGGTTTGATCTTGTTCTTTTTGCTTGATTGAGGGAGTTCTTGTTTATGGGTGTGAGGCATTACTCACCCTTTGGGAAGGGAAGAAGTGGCCTATGGGTGGAGGGGTTAGTTGGGCTCTCCATGAGGTGAGAGTCTCTTCTCTTGGAGAAGAGGGATAAGTCCATGGTGTATGGGCACCATGGAAGCCATTGCATTCTTGTATTTTGAAGAGGATGTTAAGCAAAGTATGTGTATGAAGAGGCCTTTGGATATGCATGGATATGTAGCCTTGAAGAGGCATTTGGATATGTAGCCTTGAAGAGGCATTTGAATACTCATGGTGAGAAAATTTGTATGTAATGGCATTCTCCCCTTGGAAAAGCCCACCTCCACCCTCTCAATGAGCTTGTAAGACTCATTTGTGTAACCTTGGAAGGGAGTAATTTGTTGTATGTGCATTGTGTAAATTGTTTGTGAGCATATTGTTGATCTTGTTGCATACCTGTTTAGCCTTGGTTCTCCAAGCTTGGGGGTGGTCTCATAAGAGGCCTTGGTTGGGTGGTGAGCACCCATGGTTCTCTCCTTTGTTGCAGGTTTTGAGGTCAACACCCAAGTGGAAAAGCTTGAAGAAGTTTCTCTTGTTGAGCTTGTATCAACTCTCCTAATGTTGTTGTATTATTGACCTTGAAGGAGATCTTTCTCTCTTGTATATTGTAAAGAATTTCCATTATTGAGTTCATTGTAAAATAGTAGATGTATATGAAAGGGTATATGTAATATGATGAAGTGAAGTAGCTCTTTTATGTTGATCTCTCATTGAGTATTCCATCAAAGTGTAATATATAATTGTAATGTAAATGATCCTTCACCATAGAGATTATGTAATGAAATTGATAGGATGTCTATAATGAAAATGCAATGTATTTCTATCTTGTCTAATTGATTTTTGCTTCTTAAGATAGTGGAGTTATTTTCTTTTTTAAAAAAAGTTATTCAAAGTTGGCAAGAAAGGTTATGAAAATCATTCAATAGTATGTAAAATTTCATTAATATGGATAGCCATGAGACTCTTAATATTTGGATTCATAGTTGTAAGCTCATTGCAATCTATCTAATTTTAGACCAAACTCATACTTAAGAAGACTATACTTGGATGAAGAAACTTGATCATTCCTTATTCTCTTTCAAAAGAATTATCCATGGAATAACTGATAAGATGAAATGTCAATAAGAGACATATATACATTCTAGACTTACTCATTACCTTCTTGAGCAACTCTTAAATTGAACCACTAAGTGCATTCTAAACACCTCACCTATGACTAGTAAATAAAATAAAGAGATCAAGTTGATGTAGTATTTGTCATATTGTAAAAAAAAAAAGAGACACTTCCAGAATTTATAAGAGCAATTTTGCTCTCTGGAAAATGTATGGGGATAAAATTTATCCCCATACTACACAGAGAATATTCCTTATTTTTGTTTATACACTAAACAAAACTACCTAAACTAAAGCATACTCTAATCTACCTATTACCATGTCATTTACTCACCCAATCATGTTTGATGGGGTCTTAGTAAAGTTCACAAATAAAATATCACTTTTAGGCCTTCCCCACTTGTTAGTGGCCCCCACAAAGTCCTCTTCCTAGGCGCAGGAGAGAGGCATGGCAGAGATAACATTAAATTTTTTGATCATCATACTTTTCCCTACGTGGGTAGAAAGACTTTTAGGAAGTGACACTTACCAAGGATTTCATTTGCCTTGCTTTTTACTTTATCTCCATGTAGACATGGCTGACATGGTATAATGGACTATCCACCTTTCAACTACCTCTTACATGCGTACCTTATTATGTTCTTGAAGATCTGACACCTTCTCTTTTGTCATAAAAAGAGTCCTTCCTCCTTGCTAGGCGCACCACCCACTTGGTCATCTTCTTGGGGAATGCAGCACACTTTTCTTGTTTGTTGCATTGACTTTAAACATTTCCTTAACTTCTCTAGCCTTGGTTTGTGCGAAAATCCCATCCATGAGATTGGTGGGGCCCTCAAACCTTGTCTTCCCTTTTGTCCTCTTAAAAGTGCACTCCCCTTGGCTTTATGATTGGCTAGTGGGTGATGTAGGTTAGCATAGGGGGTAGACTAGCCTTTTTAGAATTTGAATTTTTCCCCCCTTGCTAATTTTAATTATTTGTTATTCCTTTCCTTGTAATTATTAGTAAATGGGGTAATTAAGTTATAGGTTAGATGAGTTGTGTATAGAGTGAATTATGCACTAACTTTCCTTATTAAGGATAAATTATTCTAGGGATAGTTTATAATGTTAGGATATGGTTAGGAGATGATATCCTTATTTAACTTTTAATGTGTTAAAATATTAAGTAATGTTTAAGTTTAATTAATTTGGTGACCTGTCTATATTAGACCAGCTATGTTAAACCTCAGAGACTTATTGACACTTAAGACGATTGTCTAATTACTTACTAAATGTTTTAGTAGGTCATGGGTTCAATAAATAAATCAATTAGTTAATTAGGGGATGAGTACAAGATGTTTAGGAAATAATTACTTGTTGTTATGTTAGAATTCTTTTAGAGGAGAGAACATAGTATTAGGAAGTGATAGGTATGGTGAATCTTAGGTGAGGGTTTATTGGAGCAGGACATTAGTTTTTAGGTGCCAATTATAATCCTTTAGCCATTAAATTCTAATTTTGGTAATTAATGAATTAGATTTTTAGTTAGCAGTATTATGTTCCAACCTAACTAAGAATGAATTAAATGATTAATCTAGTATTTTTGTCGGGTTTATATTCATACACATCTAGCAGTGGAACTTCTTAACAAGATAATAGTCAATTCAATTAAAGTTCATCCTGATAACAGGACCTACAATGTTTTCTTGATGAGGGCTTAGTTGAGATAGATTTCCCTTGACAGATCCACTTTTTGTTACTGTCATTGCAAGCATATCCCTAACCATTTTCAGCATAGGCGTATCTGTGTTGATTTTTGGCATAGGCGTATCTGTGTTGATTTTTGGCTAAGTAGATTGAAGTACGTGACAATGACATATGTTATTACATTTCACCCTTTAAAAAAAATAAAATTTGTTACGTTTTTGGTTGTTTATTTTTGGGCATGACACTACTTGAGATCCCAGAATTATGTTAAAGTTGTAAATCTGATGTGATGAAAAAGGCGGAGAGGAAGGATCCTTCCAATAAACTTCATGGGAGATGATGTCAAGAGAATCAATATAGTCAATTAGGTTAGAACCCCAATTTGATGCAAATATGTGAATAGAATCCCTAAGGGAAGCAATATTTTTGAGGGGGGGGTGGCCATTCCAAGAATCACTCTAGAAAATATTTTTATCCCCACAGTGCACTTGCCATGATAGATAGTCAAATACCACTCCCCTAGATGAGATAATGAAATTACAAACAATTGACCCATCCATGGGGTTGGATATTGTGAATATTCTAGATGGGTTAGAAGAATCAAGATATTTGGCATGCATAATCTGACACCATAAAGATGATGGCTTAGAAAACATATTCCAAACAAGCTTTCCTCCAAAAGATTTATTCCTAATGACAATGTTATGCAAACTTGCCCCACCCACATCCTTATAAAGTGATAATGTATTCAAGGAGACCAACAAAATCATATTTTCATTAGACATATTAGATTTCCACAAAAAGGATCTAATTATTTTTTCAATTAGAGAAATCACAAATTTGGGAACTTGAAGAACAAAAATAAAATAGTTAGGAATTGCAGATAAAATAGTTTTGACTAGTAATATTCTACTGGATAGAGATAACCATCTAGCCTTCCAAACAGAGATTCTAGATTTGAGTCTAGTGATGACACTATCCCAGCAAGAATATTTATTATTGCCCATGTAAAAAGGGGGATCCTCAAATATGTAGAGGGAAGGGAGCCCAGAGGGAAACCTAAAGTGGGGATTATACTCTTTTGGATAATTTTTGTAGTATAAAAGATGAAAATCTTAGATTTGTGTGAGTTAATAATCCGGCCTGATCTAATAGAATAAACATCCAAAAAAAATTTAATATGTTTGGCTTTCAGAAACATGGAGGAACCAAAAAGAATGGTATCATCTACAAATAGATTATGAGTCACAATGATCCGAGTGTTGGGAATATGCACTCCATTCCATAGACCCAAATAATGTTGAGCTTGGATTTTTCTACTGAATGCTTCTACCACAATAATGAATAGAAAGGGAGAAAGAGGATCTACTTTCTGAACACCTTGAGTGGCTAAAAAAAACCTGAAGGAGTTCCATTGATAATGACAGAGAAGGAGGCTTCATATATGCAATTCATAATCCATTTGCACCATTTACTTGAAAAACCTAATTTATGAAGAATGTTTAATAGAAACAACCATCTCACTTTATTGTATGCTTTCATCATATCAAGTTTGATTATAAAAGATGGTATGCAACAAGAATCAATAGAGTGCATTCCTTCATGAGAAATCAAGGCACCGTCAGATGTTTCTCTACTTGGAACAAAACCACCCTGCTAGAGGGATATGATGGAAGGAATCAATTTATTAAGCCTAAGATAGATAGCCTTGGTAAAAAAATTTTATAGAGAATTCCATAGGGAGATAGGCCTAAAATTTGCAAAGGATTGTGGGTCATTAACTTTGGTAATAAGGGCAATATGGGTAACATTAAAATTCTTCAAAACAAATTCCTCCCTTCTGGATTCTTCCAAGGCCAAGAGAAAATTAAAATGGATCACGTCCCAACATTTCTGAAAGAATAAAATCATAAAACCATAAGGGCCCAGAGATTTCTCAAGGGCCATGAAGAAGACTACAACACGTAGTTCATCCAATGTGAAGGGTTGCATCAAAAACTCATTATGTGTTTGGAAAATTAGAGTTGGAACAATATCCAATAAGAAATTAATACAAGTTTCATTAACAACAGGGGGGAATTTAGGTTCCAAGAGGTCTTTGAAATAAGAAACTCCCTCATCTTGAATCTACTAGGAATTGGTAAGATGAGATCCCGACTTAAAAGCTCGAATGCTAAAAATAGAAGAAGAGGCTCTTTTTGTTGGAGATTTTCCAGCAAACCAGTGTTGACTATATGTTTGTCATTGATGAAAACATATGGTAAGAAGCATGCATGGAAGACTATGTTAGGAATGAATGCTAAATGTTTGGCAGTCATTCTATAGCAGTTGTTGTTGCATTCATGACTATGATTGTCATTGATGTCAACACAGTGATTTACTGGAGACTTGCAGAGAAGCAGACAGAGTTTGGATTAGCGCACATGGTTATTGTAGTTGGAGCTATGCGGTGTTGAGGATATACTCTTTGATATGTTATATTTCTATGGTTAAGAGTGCAGATAGTAATTCATTTATTCATGGAAGTTATGAGCATTTTTGTGGAAGCAGTATTCAGGTAGTGTTCCTGAGTAGCGGTTCGTGGAAATCAGATGATATCTCCTAATCAAGATGGAATCTGGTTTTGTGCAGTTAAAGGGAAGTTGAAGACACATCGATAGTGATGTGGATGATAGTGCAAACTTCGAGGTCACACGAGTGAAGAATTATTGTAGTTGGAAGTCGATAATTTTCTGTAATTTTGATGTAGCATGTGGAAACTTTTATATTGTAATTGTATACTGACTCATTTGTAATTATTTGAGTGTGGTATAAAGGAAGGAATGTATTTTCTTGTTGTAGAGGTTGTAATGGTGGTCGAATGTGATGATCTATGCATGAAGTGAAGAAAAGAGCTAAGTATGAAAGTGAATTTGTGAAGGAAGACATGCGAAGTACAAAGATTTGAAATTGAGATATGGTGTAACAGTGAGTGCGGTTTGGCATAGTCAGAGAAGAGGTAACATATTATTTTGTTGAGTAATACAAAGATTATTTGGACAATGTGTTTAGTGATCTTACCCTTAAGCTGTTTGGCCAGTGGGTCCTTCTGTCTTCCATAACTCTTAACAGGGTTAGAATCTTTGAACAGGGATTCAAAATCTCCTAACAAGGATTCATATGTGCTGAATGTATTTCATAAGACTCCTAATAGAGTCCACCCTTTCACAAGGAATATTCATATTAGTGCATCTTTTGTGGGCATCATTCCCACCGGGGTTTACTCTTTGATCAAGAGGTTCCCTATTCAACATATCTTGTGTTATTGTGTATGAATATCTTTCTATGGTTGGTAATTATATTTCTTACATGGTTTAATGCTATTGAAGATGATAAAAGTTATAATTATTTGATAACTAATTCACCCCCCCCACCCCCCTCTCAATTATCTTGGTGGACTTTACTTTCTAACAATTGGCATCAGAGAGACAAGTCCTTGAAAAAGAAGTTTAACAGCTTAAGGAGATCCATGGTGAATTTTAGGAAAGAAAGCCCTAAGTTTGGAGTAAATTTTGATAGTTGGAAAGAAAATATGAAGACACACCTACTGTGTCTAGGACCAGATTATTGGTTGATTACAAAGAATGATAAGACTATCATTGAAGAAGACAATCTTGAAACATGTACTGTTGATGAGAGAGATCTATTCATGGGTAACATACTTGCAAGAGAAGCACTTTTGATAGCCCTTCTGGAGAATGAGTACAGTCAGGTAAAATGTTTAAAAAAATCTCATGAAATTTGGAATGCTTTACACTCTACTTTTGAAGGTGATGAACATGAAAAAAGAGTTAGATTACATAATTGGATATGTGCATTTGAAGATATAAGAATGTTGGAAGATGAATCTATTAGAAGCTATATTGGTAGAATGTCAGAAATTATTACAGGTATAAAGTCTTGTGGAGGAACAAAGACAGAGAATGAAGTGATATGGAAAATTTTGAGAACATTGACCCCTGTATTTAAGCAGACAACACAAATGATTGAACAAGTTATACCTTGTACTACAAACTTTACAAGAGAGACTCTTCTTGGAAGATTGGAAGCAACAAAAATGAACTTGAGATTATCAGGAGACTTACCTAGAATGGAAACAGCATTCAGTGCTCTTAGTGTTCACCCTACTTTGTCAAGAAGCATTAGTGTGAGCGGAGATTATGCTAGTAGCAGCAGATCTAGAAATGAAGAAGACAAGAAGATTGAAGAAGGTATTTCCCTGCTTGTGAAAAGAGAACCAGATGGTAAGAAAATATTTAAATGTTGGACTTGTCAAGAATATGGTCATTTTGCATCTAAATGTCCTAAGAGAGTTAAAAAGTACAGAAACAATTTCAAACCTAGAAGATCTACGGAATGTTATTATGCTAATGATGAAGATCTTGAAGCTAGTATAGAAAGAACTTTAAGTGAAAGTGATACTGAGAATAATGATGACATAGGATTTGTAGCAATTAAAGAAGAGAATCATGAAACTGATGTTAAGGAAGAACAAGCCTTAGTTTCTCAAGTTGAAAAGAAAGCTGATTAGATTATAAATAGTGGTTGTTCAAATCATATGACTAGAGACATGAAAAAGTTCATAAAGTTTAATGAATATGATGGAGGAGTTGTTAGAGTTGGAAACAATGCACCTTGTTTGATTAAAGGTATAGGATCTATTACTCTTGATGGAAAGACTAATACTGATGATGTTTATTTTGTGGATGGATTGAAACATAATCTTTTGAGTGTTGGACAATTAGTTGATAAGGGATATCAAGTTTGGTTTACTGAGAAAATTTGTGTGATAAAGGATAAAGATGGAAATTTGATTGGAACTAGATCTAGAACTAGAGGTAATGTATTTTAGTTGAATCCTACTGAGATGACATGTTTGATTACTAAGATTGATGATAGTTGGTTATGGCATAGAACATTTTGTCATATAAACTTTGACAACATTGTGAAAGTAAGTACTACACTTGCAGTAAGAGATTTGCCTAAAATTATGAAGCCCACTAACATGATTTGCAAAGAATGTGTAATGGCTAAACATAATAGAAGTTCTTTTCCTAGTAAGAAGTTTACATCTACAGAAAAGTTGGAGATTGTTCATACAGATTTGAGTGGTCCTACCAGGACTAGAGGATTCCATGGAGAAAGGTATTTTATGATTCTTGTTGATGATTTTGCAAGAATGATGTGGATTGCATTTCTTAAAGAAAAATCTGAAGCATTTGATAAGTTTAAGATTGTTAAGAATAAAGTTGAGGATGAATCTGGAATGAAGATTAAATGTTTGAGATTTGATAGAGGTGGAGAATTTACTTTTAGAGAGTTTAACACCTTTTGTGAAGAAAATGGCATTAAGAGACAATATTCAGCCCCTAGAACAATTGAACAAAATGGCATTGCAGAAAGAAGAAACAGATCAGTGACTGAAGCAGTTGGAGCTATGCTATTTGAGAATGATTTGGCGAAGATATTCTAGAGAGAAGTAGTGAACACAACAGTGTATACAATGAACAGAGTACAAATCAGAGCACACATAGACAAGACACCTTATGAATTATGGTTTGGACATGCACCCTCAAATGCTAATTGGGGAGGCAATGTTGATGATAAGGAAAGCACCAGTGGTAGAGCATTTTTCCTTGGAGGAAGATTGGTTTCTTGGCTAAGCAAGAAGTAGAATTGCATCTCACAAAGCATAGGAGAAGCAGAATATGTAGCAGTAGAAAACAATTGTAACCAGATAATTTGGATGAAGCAAATGCTGAAGGATATTGGAATAAAGTTTGTTGAACCTATTGTCATACATTGTGACAACACCAGCATAGTTAGTATGTCTAAGAATCCTATACTACATTCTAAGACAAAGCATATAGAGACTAAGTATCATGTTGTAAGAGAGAAACTTGTTAAGAAAGAAGTCAGACTTGAGTGCATAAGTAAAAAGGAGCAGATAGAAGATATATTCACAAAGCCTTTGCCTAAGGATACATTTGAGTATCTGAGACGTATGGTTGGGGTTATGCCCCAGCTTACTTTTGAAAAGTGATGCAATTGGTTGCATCCATCCAGTGGTATATGAGCCTTATCTTTCTTCTGGACTGGATGTTGGTACTTCCTCTATGGGGAAGTATGTGTATCTGAGCTGAGTCATGAGGACTCTAGTGAATGTATTTTTTGAATAGTGTCTATTGACATTGGAGTTGTTGTTGACATAATGATGAAATTTCTGCCATTGATGTTGTAAAGGATAAAATATGGATGGGGCCTAGGGCAATGGCTTGCACATAAAAGAGACCCCAAAGCCAATATTTTACACTTACATGAAATTGTATTGATATAGAAAGTAAATGTAGATGACTAATATTGAAATTAAGAAATAAAGGTACTTACCTCTGAAAAAGAATTGGCTAAAAACCCTATCAAATGATCTCAAAAACTACTGATTCTTACATTGTTAGACTAAAACTGCGAGATCTACAAAACCCAAAAATCTTTTTCTGAGATGAGATCAGGTCAACCTTGACCCTCATAAAAGGTCAAGGATGACCTTAGGAAAATGAAGGTCAAATTTGACTTTGTTCACGGATCTCAGAAGTTTGGCGAAAAGGGTATCCAAATCTACTCTCAGATCCGAAGTTCCGTACTTGTACCTACAAGAAAAAAATGGTTTTTGGTTGTTTGTTTGGGGGGTTTGCCTCAGTCAAACCCCAATTTAGGAATTAACCTTGAAATTGAATTGAAATTGCTAGAGTAAACAAAGTAAATGGAACAATTCACCTTGCTTGAGTTGAAACCCTTGTGGAGGATTCGAATCCTTGAATCCACAAGAATGGATGAATGTAGAATCAAATGTAGGATGTCTCCAATCAATTATCTTTAGATCTTCAACACCAATCTTGAATGGATCTTGGAATAGGAAGAGGCTTGAATGGATGGATCTTCAACAAGAGGGCTCCATAGAGCTTGAATCATTCAATGGCTTCTAATGGATCTCATTGATGAATTGGATGCTTGAATGCTTGAATGCTTGATCTTCTTGCTTGCACTTGAGAGCTTGATCATGAAAGTGGATGATGAAAATGAGAGAGGAAGACTCCCTTTTATAGTGATCTAGGGCACAAGAGGGGCCTCATAGAAAACAATAATTAAGGGCCCATGGCACAAAACTCTAGAGAGGTGCACATGGAGAGAAATTAAATTAAAGTCTTGACACAAAAATCTAGGAGCGGACCACCCTTAATATAGAAATAAAATAATTATTTAAGAGCCTTGTTACAAAATTTGAGATAAGGCCAACCCCAGAGTTAATTTGAGCATGGAGCACAAAACTTGAGAAAGGCTAATCTCCATTAATAAATTAGGAATCCTATACAAATATTGAGAAAGGTCCGCCTCAAATATTAATTTGAGAATTTGACACTTAATCTGAGAAATAGTGGCCCCGAGAGGGAAAATGCAAGATTTTGATGAAATCCCGAAACTGGAAACAAACCTTGAAGATCCCGGAACCTAGGGACAAGTTTGAGCTCAAACCTGACTAGGTCAGGGTTGAGGTCAATCCTAACCTAGTTAGGATTGAGGTTGACTTTGACCCCATAAGGTCGACTTTGACCTTAGGGTCAAAAACCTCAGGTTCATGGTCCAGAATGCTAGGAAAATGCTAGGAAGAAGTGGAAAATGGGGTAGAACAGGGGGAAAAGTCAAATCCAAGATGAATATCCATTCAAGGCATTCGAGATGATCCCAAACCACTTACTTGGAGGGCTAAACACTCTTATCATGGAAGTGCTTCCATTTTAAGATGATACATTAAGCCCCCACTTTAGCAAGAGTATGGACTCTATGCAAACTCTTGGTAAAGGAGATCATAAAGAAAAAGATAATCTTATTGAAATCAAAGGGATGAAGGAATCCTCAAGCCCCCAGAGGCTCGAGTCTTTATCAACTCCATGATTTCAATAAGAGAGACATCACTAGAAAAATATAGAAGGGGAAGAGAGGAGTGGCTAGCTCGCCCAGTAAGATGTGTATATCTCACTGTGAACCACAAAAGGATAGGATGGCCCACCAAGAAAACACTTGATAGTCACCCCATAATGTTGTGCACCTTTTGGTAGCTTTGTGCATGTATGTAGTGCATCTTCTGATAGCTTTTATAAAGTACCCATGGATCCACCTTCTTATATCACCATGGAATACAAAATGCATGTCTCCTCAGGATTTAGCAACTTATGTCCATTACCTTCAAAGGATTTAGCATGCTATAAAATAAAAGGTTAGAACAAAAACACATAATATGGAATGAGGGAGGCTATATATATGCCCCCCTCCTTAATATGGCAAAAATATACTATTTTGACATGTTAAGGAAAGACAAGAACAAGGATAAAGCCCTCTTCAACATCAAGACAATATCCATAGACAACACCCAGTCCAAGCCAAGAAGGTCATAGCTCCTATGAGGCCATGGAAGGGATGAATGCAAAGAGATATCATGCAAGAGTTGAAAAAGTAACCCTTGTGAGGGATAGCACACTGTTTAGCTTCCAAGGTGAGAGATATAGAAACCATGGAAACCCAATGTCAAACAATGAATTCGGTTGTGATCAAGGAAAAAGATCCTCAATGCAAACCAAAATGTTCATGTATGATTGGATATCACATAATAGATAGATACTGCTTAACCAAGGAAAGAGGTGAATCTTGGAAAGATAGAAAAGAAGGAGATGACATCCTTGCCCCCCAAGTGTAGGAACAAGGATGGAAGGAGACCTATTATATCGCTCACAACACTATGCAAGACAATGAGCCCCCAAGAATTAGGCTACCATTGTTTACATAATGTGGAGTTCCATAATAGGAACATGAATGTTATTTAGAGAAAATAGGATTGAAATATAACTCATTGCCACATGATATATAAATAACATTACTATCAATGAGTTGCCTAATCTTATAATGTAAAGCTTGACATTCATTAGTAGAGTGATCATGAAATTTATGATATAAACAAAAAGGAAGAGTCTTCAAGTGTGAACTACATTTCTTTTTGCATTTAGGTCTAGTAATCATCTTAGCACAAAGGAGTTTAGGCAAAAGAACTTCTTGGTAAAATTCCTTCATAGGTTCATCATGTCTTGAAGTGTTATTTGAGATGTTGTTAACATTGATTTTTTGTTGAGGATTAAATCCCAATCCATAAGAATGCTCATGCCCCCCAGTGTGTAAGGGCATTTGAATTCCCTATTTATGCTTACCACATCCTTGAGTGTTAAATCCTTGTTTAACTACGAAGTGATAACTAGGTCCATAACGAGAAGCCATATCAGAAGAAGACAATGGAACTTCAGTAGTCACTATATCATCCTTAGTAGATTTGATAGATTCATTGTGGGTAGAAGCAGCGACAAAGTTATTACAAAGGGGTTTAGATGTAAAAACTCCCTGTTCAAACTCTCTTTGTTTCTTCATAAAATCAAGATCATTAATCTTATATTCTCCCATAAAGGTAGGAGTAAAATCCAAGGTTCCCCAATCATTGCCAGGAAGAGCATTAGAGGAAGAAGGATTGCTATTAGGAATAGGAGTAGTTTGATTTTTGAATATTAAGACAAGGATTAGGTGCATCATTTGCATGAAGTGTATACATCATGTTGTTATATATAAACTTGACTTTACGATGAAGGGTGGAAGGAACAACATGCCTCATGCAACCAAGGTCTACCCAAAAGAAGATTATAATTGAGAGGTCCAGGCATAACATGAATAGGTGTATTCAAGATGACCGGTCCTACTTTGATAGGTAAGGTAATGATGTCTAAAGTGTTCTTAGCAATGTTATCAAAGCCATGTATAGGAACATTGTCAGGTTGAATAGTTGAAAGATCAACATTAATCACTTTGAGCATGTCCATGCTACAAAAGTTAAGCCTAGATCCATTATCAATCAAGGTCCTACAAATGATACTTTTATTGATAGAAACAACAACCATAAGAGCATCATACTAAGTCTGGACTTCTTTAGAAGGTAAATCCTTTTGAGTAAATACAATGTTAGGAGGACATGGGGTAGCATGCATGCATTGTAAGAAATTATTGATGTTCTCTTGATTAGGAGGTGGAGTAGGAAGAGTTGCTAGAGCTTTTTGCAAGGCTTCATAGTAGGTAGGTGAAGTTTGAAGAAGCTCCCATAAAGAAATCTTGGCAGGAGTATTTTGCAATTGAGTTATCAAATCATACTCCTTGCTAGGAAGATGGGGTGGAGGAGGAAGAATAGGTTGAGAAGGTGGTAATGAAGTAGAAACCACTGGATTAGGTTGAGGGTTATTCCTTGTATGATAAGTGTGAGCTATCAAATCTTGATCATTGAAAGATTGCATAGGTTTACCTTTGATAGTAATGCAAGGACAACCTTTGATAGTCAACAAGGGTTTAGGATAAACCATATTAGTTGTCTCAACACTACAAATAGATTCACAAGAAGGAAGAAAAGAGGACATCCTAGGTGGAGATGAGGTAAGATCTTGATTCTCCATAGGATCATCACTAAAAGGGAGAGCATTAAGGGAATTCATATCATTCTCCACTAATGCCTCATCACTAGAAGGAATCTCAAATGGAGGTAAAGAATCTATAATATCATCTTTCACTAAAATGTCTACATGAAGGGAGTGCACTTTAGGAAAAGAGTTTCCATCATGTAATAAATCACCCTCTTGTATCAGCGCTGCTTCATGAAGAGGGGATAAATGAATGTCTTCATCAAAGGGTTCATTCACAATGGTTTCATGAGGAAGTGAAAAATCAACATCCCCATCCAAAGGTTCAATAAAGCACTTAAACCACACTTGAGATAACTTGTGCAACATGATAACGAATAAAGAAATGCATATAAAATAGATCTAGATATATCTAAATGCATTCAAATAAAATATTTTTGTATTTTCGAAGAAATTTTACAATTTTTTTTTTTTTGGATTTTTGAAATGCAAATGCAAGAGCATAAAAGAAATCTAATCTTAATGCAAGAAAACCAATGATCTAACACCAAAAAGAAAGAGAGTAAGTATGTCAAGCTCACCAAAATGTATAATGAAGGTGAACACACAAGATAATAGAAAGGGAGATCTAACACAATAGAGCATCTAAATCCACAAAAGAAAGGAGGGAAAGTGTGTCGGGTTCACCAAAATGTAAAGGATAAAATAGTGTATGGGGCCTAGGGCAATGGCTTGCACATAAAAGAGACCCCAAAGCCAATATTTTACACTTACATGAAATTGTATTGATATAGAAAGTAAATATAGATGACTAATATTGAAATTAAGAAATAAAGGTACTTACCTCTGAAAAAGAATCGGCTGAAAACCCTATCAAATGATCTCAAAAACTACTAATTCTCTCATGGTTCAACCGAAACTACGAGATCTATAAAACCTAGAAATCTTTTTCCAAGATGAGATCAGGTCAACCTTGACCCTCATAAAAGGTCAAGGATGACCTTAGGAAAATGAAGGTTGAATTTGACTTTGTTCGCAGATCTCAGAAGTTCGGTGAAAAGGGTATCCAAATCTACTCTCAAATCCAAAGTTCCACACCTATACCTACAAGAAAAAGAGGGTTTTTGGTTGTTTGTTTGGGGGGTTTGCCTCATTCAAACCCCAATTTAGGAATTAACCTTGAAATTGAATTGAAAATTTCTGGAGTAAACAAAGTAAATGGAACAATTCACCTTGCTTGAGTTGAAACCCTTGTGGAGGATTCGAATCCTTGAATCCACAAGAAAGGATGAATGTAGAATCAAATGTAGGATGTCTCCAATCAATTATCTTTAGATCTTCAACAACAATCTTGAATGGATCTTGGAATAGGAAGAGGCTTGAATGGATGGATCTTCAACAAGAGGGATCCATAGAGCTTGAATCCTTCAATGGCTTCTAATGGATCCCATTGATGAATTGGATGCTTGAATGCTTGAATGCTTGATCTTCTTGCTTTCACTTGAGATCTTGATCATGAAAGTGGATGATGAAAATGAGAGAGGAAGGATCCCTTTTATAGCAATCTAGGGCACAAGAGGGGCCTCATAGAAAACAATAATTAAGGGCCCATGGCACAAAACTCTAGAGAGGTGCACATGGAGAGAAATTAAATTAAAGTCTTGACATAAAAAACTAGGAGGGGACCACCCTTAATATAGAAATAAAATAATTATTTAAGAGCCTTGTTACAAAATTCAAGATAAGGCCAACCCCAAAGTTAATTTGAGCATTAAGCACAAAACTTGAGAAAGGCTAATCTCCAATAATAAATTAGGAATCTTATTCAAATATTGAGAAAGGTCCACCTCAAATATTAATTTGAGAATTTGACACTTAATCCAAGAAATAGTGGCCCTGAAGAGGGAAAATGCAAGATTTTGATGAAATTTTGAAACCGAAAGCAAACCTTGAAGATCCCAAAACCAAGGGTCAAGGTCGAGCTCAAACCTGACTAGATCAGGGTTGAGGTCAATCCTAACCTAGTCAGGATCAAGGTCGACTTTGAACCCATAAGGTCAGCTTTGATCTTAGGGTCAAAAACCTTAGGTTCATGGTCCAGAATGCTAGGAAAATGCTAGGAAGAAGTGGAAAATGGGGTAGAACAAGGGGAAAAGCCAGATCTAAGCTAAATATCCATTCAAGGCATTCGACATGACCCCAAACCACTTACTTAGAGGGCTAAATGCTCTTATCATGGAATTGCTTCCATTTTAAGATGATACAGATGTCAATGGGGGAGAAGTATACATGAAAAACCATTTGAAACATCTGTTGGAGAGAATTGAATAGGATAACGAAGCAAGATTTGATTGATGAAGAGGATTTGGAGCAGCAGTGTTGCTGTATTGGATTTTTGGAACATTGAATGTTTTTTCATCTATGTTTCCATCAATGCCAATGGGGGAGATTGTTAGGAATGAATGATAAATGTTTGGCAGCCATTCTGTAGCATTTGTTGTTGCATTCATGACTTTGATTGCCATTGATGTCAACACAATGATTTACCGAAAACTTGCAGAGAAGTAGAAAAAGTTTGGATTAGCGCACATTGGTTATTATAGTTGGAGCTATGCGATGTTGAGGATATACTTTTTGATATGTTATATGTCTATGGTTAAGAGCACATATAGTAATTCATTTATTCGTGGAAGTTATGAGCATTTTTGTGGAAGCAGTATTCAGGCAGTGTTCCTGAGTAGTGGTTCATGGAAATCGGATGATATCTCCTAATCGGGATGGAATCTAATTTTGCGTAGTTAAAGGGAAGTTGAAGACACATTGATAGTGATGTGGATGATAGCACAAACTTTGAGGTCACACGAGCGAAGAATTATTGTAGTTGGAAGCTGATAGTTTTGTGTAATTTTGATGTAGTGTGTGGAACTTTTATATTGTAATTGTATGCTGACTCATTTGTAATTATTTGAGTGTGGTATAAAGGAAGGAATGTATTTCCTTATTGCAGAGGTTGTAATGGTGGTCGAATGTGATGATGTATGCATGAAGTGAAGAAAAGAGCTAAGTATAAAAGTGAATTTGTGAAGGAAGACATGTGAAGTACAAAGATCTAAAATTGAGATCTGGTGTAATAGTGAGTGTGGTTTGGCATAGTCAAAGAATAGGTAACATATTATTCTATTGAGAAATACAAAGATTATTTGGACAGTGTGTTCAATGATCTTACCCTGAAGCTATTTGGCCAATGGGTCCTTTTGTCTTCCATAACTCTTAACAGGGTTAGAATCTTTTAACAAGGATTCAAAATCTCCTAATAGGGATTCATATGTACTGAATGTATTTCATAAAACTCCTAACAAAGTCCATCCTTTCACAAGGATTATTCATATTAGTGTAACTTTTGTGGGCATCATTCCCACCGGGGTTTACTCTTTGATCAAGAGGTTCCCTAGTCAACATATCTTGTGTTATTGTGTTATTGTGTATGAATATCTTTCTATGGTTGGTTATTATATTGTTTACATGGTTTAATGCTGTTGAAGATGATAAAAGTTATAATTATCTTATAACTGATTCACCACCCCCCCTCTTAGTTATCTTGGTGGACTTTACTTTCTAACAGACTGATGGAGAGATCCTTGAGCATATGTTTCCTAGATATGTTATTAAGATGATATCATAAGCGTAGAGGTTGATTCTGAGTGAAGACAATTATACAATTGACTATTTTAGTAAGTGTTTCTAACAGGTCCCAGGAAGAGTTGTGTATGTGATTTATAGTATGGTTGTGATGGAGCCTTGCACATTTAGATTTATGTTGGAGACATGTTCATAATGCTATTTTCATGGACACATAGTCAGTAATGGAGTACAAGATGAGTTATGATGTCTTTAGTTGCCAGTTATAGTTTCTTGAGTTTATCTAGTAGAACCGATAGTGTTCAAAGTGTATTGGTAGTTGTGCCTATCCTGATGATATGTGTTCTTGGTATTGTGATTAGTGATGAGTTAAAAACATTTGGTTAAGAGCACATGACATAATTTAGCATGAGAAGAAAGTAGCAGTTAATTTGGTGGAGTCGACAGTGTGAAGCGATGCGTTTACTAATATGGAGTTGCACAATCTTAATTTGTGTTGCGTACTTAGTAGAGATGACTTAGATATTATTAGAGATTTGTATTGTATCTCTAATATGATTTCAAGGTGGTTCTAATAGGCCAACTTGAATATATCACTTAGAGGAAAGATATTTATAAGTAGTCATTTGTGATTGCTAAGAATGGCCCAAAGTTAAAAAAGAAAAAGGAAGAGCAAAAGGTGTGAAGTGTTTTTCCATTAGCAGAAGGTCTATGTGACAAAGAAGAAAGTGTGTACTATACATTGAAACTAATCAAGAAAGTAGGTCTACCTTGCAATTCACCAAATCCAAATATAGTGTGTATCTGTTGTTCAGAAGGTTGCAGCCTTCACCATTTGAGCAGTGAGCTCTCAGACAGTGCATCCTCACCCCTAATAGGGTTAATCATAAAAGACTCCTAATAGGGTCTGACCCTTAACCAAGTCACTTTACTTAATGTATTGTAAAGATCAACTCCTAATAGGTTTGTAAGATCTTCTAATAGGGATCATTATACACTAGTGTAGTTTATAGTGGGTGTTAATTCCCACTGGGGTTTTTACCTATTTGGGTTTCCCCGTAACCAAAATTATGGTGTTCTATCAAGTGTTCTTATATTGTGTTTATGCTTAATGATCTTAAGTACTTAATTAGATAAATAATTTAATCTTGTAGATAACTGATTCACCCCCCCACCCCTCTCAGTTATCTCTTGGGACTATTCCTAACAATTGGTATTAGAGCCAAGTGCCTTAGAGAGAAAGCTTAACAGCTTGAGGTTGATCAGATGGAATTCTTTAGAAAGGTCCTAAGTTTGATGGAGAGAACTATTTATATTTGAAGAACAAAATGATGACACATTTGCAGTGCATTTCTTTTGAAATTTTTGAAGTCGCTACTAAAGAAGTTGAGATTCCCTCTCTAGCAGATCTTGCAAAAGATGATGCAACTTTGAAGAAAAAGGAGATGTTCACATCAAATGCTATTGCCAAAGAAGCCCTTATTAGTGCCCTATCTGACAGTGAGTTTTCAAAGATCAAGAAAATGGACAAAGCCTATAAGATATGGAAGTATCTAGAAGACATGTTTGAAGGAGATATTCAAGCCAAGAATGCCTGTAGAAAGACATGGAAGAAAAGATACAATACATTAGAGATGCTACCTGATGAGAATGTCAGAGCCTACAATCAAAAGATTAATGAAGTAGTTGCTGGAATAAAAAAAAAAGGTAGAGAGATTTCGAAAGAAGACATTATTGATAAACTGATGACTACCTTGACACCAGAATATGACAACAAGATATGCATCCTAGATGAGACTATGCATTCCAAAAAAGACTTCAAAAGAGAGACCTTAATCAGCAAGATTTCAACCTTTGAGATATCAAGATTGAAGATGGAGCCTAAAAGTGAAACAACATTCAAAGCCTCAGTCTATGGTAAGAAATCTTTGAACACCTCTGGTAATTTTGATAATGATGATGAAGAGAAAGATCTAGATGATTTCATTGCTTTGGTTTCTAAGAAAGAAAAGAAAAGAAAAGAAATTGGGAAATATGAAGGTTAGTTACCATTCAAATGTTTTTCATGTAATAAGATTTGTCATTTTGCATCTAAATGTCCTACAAGAGTCAAGAAGTACAAAGATTACAAACCTAAGTATACAAAAGAATGTTGCTATGCTGATGGAGTATCAGATGAAGAGTCAACAGAAGATGAAATTGGATTCATTTCTCTTGAAGACATGGAGAAAATGTTTGATGAAATGGACCTTGAAGATGAAAAGAAAGCACAAGAGTAAGCACTAATTTCACAAGCTGACATCAGGACAGATTGGATCATTGACAATGGTTGCTCACATGACATGACAGGATACAAGGATAGATTTGTACATTTGGATAAGTACAAAGGCAGCATGGTTATATTTGGAGACAACACTCCTAAGCCTATCATAGGTAGAGGAGCTATCACCTTGGATAGAAAGAACAACATTGATGATGTTCTTTATGTTGATGATCTGTAGCATAACTTACTAAGTGTTGGAGAATTGTTAGACAAAGGATATCAGTTGGAATTCAGAGACAACAAGTGGATTATTAATAACAAAAAGGAGAGATGATTGCATTAGGTTCAAAGACTAAAGGTAATTTTTTTCAGCTTAATCCCGTAGCAAGTTGTTTTGTTGCTAAAGTAGATGATAGTTGTCTATGGCATAAAAGACTATGTCAGATCAATTTTGACAACATAGTAAAGATAAGCAATGTAAAAGAAGTCAGAGACCTTCCTAGCATTACAAAACTAGTTGATACAATATGCAAGGAATGTGTGATGGGAAAACATGTGAGGAATACATTCAGAAGCAAGAAAAAGTTAGCAGAGAACACGTTGTATCTCATACATACAGACTTATGTCGACCAATTCAAACAAGATCATACTATGGAGAAATGTACTTCATTTTGTTTTTTGATGATTATTCTAGAATGATGTGGGTTACATTCTTAAAAGAAAAATCAGAAGCATTTGAGAAGTTCAAATTATTCAAAGCTAAGGTTGAAAATGAGTCTGGATTGAAGATAAAATGTTTGAGATCAGATAGAGGGGGAGAATTCACCTCTGACAGATTTAATGAGTATTGTGAAGAACATGGGATAAAGAGGCAACTAAGTGCACCTAGAACCCCTTAGTAGAATGGAATTGTAGAAATGAAGAATAGGATCATTCTTGATACAGCACACACTATCATGATTGAAGGAAAGGTGGCACACACCTATTGGAGAGATGTAGTCAATATAGTAGTTTATACTATTAATATAATTCAATTGAGTGTAGACAAGACACCTTATGAGCTATGGTTTGGTAATGTACCTATAGTAAAATACTTCAGAATATTTGGAAGCAAGTGCTACATCAAGAGATTTGAAGCCATTGGCATGTTTGATGCAAGAAGCGATGAAGGTATTTTCCTTGGTTACTCTACTAAAAGAAAATGTTATAGATGTTTTAATTTTAGATTGAAGAAAATTATTGAGAGTACTCATGTAAAGATTGATGAAAAGTTTATGATTCAAGAAAAAAATCATGATTATGCACCTATGATTGAAGAAGAACCTAGATCTACTAGCAGTGAAGTAGTTGTTGAAGAAATGTTTGTCAACATTGATGTTTTGTTCAATGACCCTAAAACAAGTGAAGAATAAACACAAAAGGAAGATGAGAGAGTCACACCTAATATTCCTAAATTTACATCTAGATATCATTCAAAGGAAGACATCATTGGAGATCACAGCAGCAAAGTCATGAGAAGATCAAAAGCAAAGAGTTCAACAAATGATGAACCAATATGTTTACTTTCATAGATTGAACCTTTAAGTGTTGAAGATGCATGTAATGATTCAGATTGACATGAAGAAATGAAAGAGGAGCTAGATTAGATAATTAAGAATGATACATGGGAGCTAGTCCCTAGGCCTAATGATAAGAATGTGATTTGAACTAAGTGGATATTCAGAAACAAGATGAATGAAAATGGTATAGTGGTAAGAAACAAAGAAAGACTAGTGTGTAAAGGGTATCCACAAAGAGAAGGAATTGATTATTCTGATACATTTGCTCTTGTGAGAAGATTGGAAGCCATAGAGTTATTTCTAGCCTATGCTATAGTCAAAACTTCAAGGTATATTAGATGGATGTCAAATCAACATTTCTGAATGGTGAGTTGAAGGAAGAAGTTTACATAGAGTAGCTTGAAGGATTTACCTTATCACACAGACCTGATATGGTATGCAGACTAAAGAAAGCCCTCTATGGACTTAAGCAAGCCCCTAGAGCATGGTATGAAATACTAGATGGTTACCTGACCAAGATTGGTTTCAAGAAAGGAGCAGCATATTATAACTTATTCATAAGAGAGACACTTGAAGGACTATTACTTGTTGCTATTTTTGTTGATGACATTATCTTTGGAGGTAATGACAAGCTTAGTAAAGAATTTTCTGAGGAAATGTAGAATGAATTTGAGATGAGCATGATTGGACCTATCAAGTACTTTTTGGGATTGCATGTGCATCAGACAGATAAAGGTATATTCATTAATCAGTCTAAGTATGTAAAAGATATATTGAAGAAATTCAAGATGGATGATTGCAAGCCAGTAAGGACCCCTATGATAACAAGATGCAAGCTTTCAAAAGAAGATGACTCAGTAGTAGTAGACATAACCTTGTATAAATCTATGATTGGTAAACTAATCTATCTTACTCAATCTAGACCAGACATTTCCAATGCAGTTGGCATAGTTGGAAGATTTTTAGTAGAACCTAAACAAAGTCACCTTATGGCAGTAAAGAGGAAATTCAGATATTTGAAGGGAACTATAGACTATGGTTTATGGTATCCTAATTTAGAAAATGTAGAGCTTCATGTGTATACATATGCAGATTGGGCAGGATGCATGGATGATAGGAAGAGTACCTCTAGAGGAGCAGTATTTCTTAAAGATAGGCTTGTTACTTGGACAAGAAAGAAGAAAATTTGTATTTCTCAGTCCATAGTAGAAGATGAGTATGTTGGAGCAACACTAAATTTTTCTACAATTGTTTGGATCAAGCAGATGATAAAATATTTTGGTATTCAGATTGATTATCCTATTGTTATTCATTATGATAACACTAGCACTATTGATATGTCTAACAACCCTATGATGCATGCAAAGACAAAACACATTGAGATAAAGTATCACTTCCTAAGAGAGAAAGTAGAAGAGAAAGAAGTGAAGTTGGATTATGTGAGTACAAAAGATCAGCTAGCAGACATATTCACAAAGCCTTTACCTAAGGATACTTTTGAGTATCTCAGGGGGAAGCTGGGAGTAATTCCCTTCCCTAAATTAGATTAGAGAGTACAAGAGTGCATCAGTCCTTAGTGACTGATGAATGATTGACTACTCTACTTCAGGAATAGTACCGGTGCTTAATTTTTTGGCACCCTTTTCCATTGATGTCAAAGGGGGAGTAATATATAGTCATGAAAAACAAGAAAACAAGTAGGAAAAGAGAGTATAAATAAAATAGGAAAACAAGCAGAAGGAAGCAAGAGGAGCATGAAGAAAGGGGGAGCATTCAGTATGAGATGCAACAGTTAGAGGATTCATCCTTGGGGGAGTTTCTATTGAGGAAATGGAGAATGTTATAAAATAATTGTACTTTTGGATTGGTGGTGTTTTTCATTCCATATGTTGCCATCAATGCCAAAGGGGGAGATTGTTGGAGATTTTCCAGCAAGCCAGTGTTGACTTTATTTTTGTCATTGATGAAAACACATGGTAAGCAACATGCATGGAAGACTGATGGAGAGAGCCTTAAGAATATATTACTTATATATGTTATCAACATGATATCATAAGCACAGAGGTTGATTCTGAGTGAAGACAATTATATAGTTTACTGTTTCAGTAAGTGTTCCTGACAGGTCTGAGGAAGAGTTATGTATGTGATTTATAGTATGGTTGTGATGGAGCCTTGCACATTTAGATTTATGTTGGAGACATGTTCATAATTCTATGTTCATGGAAGAAGAGTCAGTAATGTAGTACATGATGAGTTATGATGTCTTTAGTTGCTAGTTATAGTTTCCTGAGTTTATCTAGTACAACTCATAGTGTTCAAAGTGTTTCACAAGTTTCACCTATCTTGATGATATGTGTGCTTGGTATTGTGATTAGTGATGAGTTAAAAATGTTTTTTTAAGAGCGCATGACATAATTCAACATGAGAATAAAGTAGCAATTAATTTGGTGGAGCCAACAGTGTGAAGCGATGTGTCTACTCATATGGAGTTGCACAATCTTAATTTGTGTTGTGTACTTAGTAGAGATAACTTAGATGTTATTGGAGAGTTGTATTGTTTCTCTAATATTATTTCAAGGTGGTTCTAATAGACCAACTTGAATATGAAATTTAGAGGAACGATATTTATAAGCAGTCATTTATGATTGCTAAGAATGACACAAAGTTAAAAAAGAAAAAGGCAGAGCAGAAGGTGCCAAGTGTTTTTCCATTAGTAGAAGGTCTATGTGACAAAGAAGAAAGTGTGTGCTATACATTGGAACTAATCAAGATAGCATGTCTACCTTACAGTTCACCAAATCCAGATATAGTGTGTATCTATTGTTCGTAAGGTTGCAACCTTCACCATTTGAGCAGTGAGCTCTCAGACAATGCAACCTCACCCCTAACAGGGTTAATCATAAAAGACTCCTAACAGGGTCTGACCCTTAACCAGGTCACTACACTTAATTTATTATAGAGATCAACTCCTAACAAGGTTGTAAGATCTTCTAACAAGGGTCATTATACACTAGTGCAGTTTATAGTGGGTGTTAATTCCCACCGGGGTTTTTACCTATTCGGGTTTCCCCGTAACCAAAATTGCGGTGTTCTGTCAAGTGTTCTTATATTGTGTTTATGTTTAATGTTCTTCTATACTTAATTGGATAAAGAATTGAATCTTGTAGATAACTGATTCACCCCTCCCTCTCAGTTATCTCTTGGGACTATTCTCAACACTTTTAACCTTAGTAGAGGAGTGAAAGAAATTAGTATTTTTATCACCATCCAACAACAATAATTCATGATATATTTTCCACCAATAAATTTCCTCCCTATAGAAGAGTGTTTCCCAATAAGGTTGGAGAGTTTTTTGTCTTTCAAAAATAGAATGAGCTAAACCAAATTAAATGATATGATCATTAATGACGGAAATTTATTTTTCAACTACAACTTTCTCATGGAAGTCATTCTTAAAAACTTCTTTATTCCATATTAAAATACTAGATTTAACATGTTCCAATTTCTTGTAGAATTGGAACATCTGATCACGTTTGCAAAATGGAGTAGACACCCACCATTACCTTAAAAGGAACAAAAAATGTGGATGAGTAAACCACATTTTTTCAAATTTAAAAGAAGGCCAAAAAGAAACCCCATTATCATCCTTATCTAAATTGATTGAAATGGGAAAATGATTAGACTCATCAATTGAGAGGATTTCAGAAGTAATATTGAAGTTTCGGAGTGTAAGCTCATGAGAAATAAGGAATCTTTCAAGCCTAGAGGCAATTTGAAGTTGTGATCTTCTATTAGTCCATGTAAAGGAACCATTAGATGGAAGAACATCTGAAAGGCCATTGTCTGATATCAATAAAGAAAAATCATCTAAAATCCTTTGACCCATTCCATTCGGATACCACCTTGTTTCTCATTTGGAGAGGTTAAAGAATTAAAATCCCCACCTAGGATAATAGTACAATCCTCATATTGTTTTTATAATATTAGAGAGAGTATTCCAAAGGTTAAGCTTATCAGTAGGAGAAATAGGACCATAAACATTAAAAATAAGAAGATTTTAATCAAACAAATCAAACTTCATGATTTTCCAATTAGAATGATGATGAATAAGTTGACCCTTAATAGAATTAGGATTCCAAAGAGAAATAAGACCACCTAACACACCTGAGGAAGAGACATGAAAGTATTCCCATAGAGACCAATTTTTAAAATATTTATGAAAAGAATATGAAGGCAACTTATTTTCTTGAAGTAAAATGATATTAGCTTGGGAAGAAACCAAAAATTTCTTGATTCTTCCCCTTTTTTCAGGGGCATTCAAGCCCCTCACATTCTAAGAAATAATCTTACTAATAGCCAGGGAGAGTGGGAAGCCCTCCTATTCTTAATTTGAGAAGAAAATTTCTCCACAATAGTAAAAGGATACCTACATCAATCTCCTCAAGAGCTATTTATTCAACTAAATCTCAAGCAACTAAAATAAGAATGTCATTAGCCATAAAATGAACAACCTCTTTAGAGACATGAGCCACTTTTCTAGCCAAAAATTAAAAGGAAGATCGTTAAACATTAAAGTATGAATAATATAGTCATCAGAGGGTTGAAAGGAGGAGTAAAAATGAGCACAAGCAAGAGGGGGAGGAGGAGGAGGGAGCTTCAATGGCTTTATAACAAAGGGGAATGGAACAAGATGCACAAACAAAGAGGAAGTTGAGGAAGAAAAAAGGAGAAAACTTTCAAGAGACTGAGAAAAGTTAGACATGCTATTTAAATTAAAGGAAATGGAGAAAGTGTCAAGAGTTGGCCTAACTTTGGCTGAACAAAATTGAGATGGATTGAACATATCAACCAGAAGAGTAGAGAGGACAAAATTTTTAGGAGCGACCAAAGAGGAAATCTGACTGTCAAAAAAATAATATTTTGACTCAATGAGTGAACAAATATGTCTATGCAATGCAGATTTAATAGCAACAAAGGTGTATGTAAACTAGAGAAAAGATTAAGAGAGTTAGATTCAATAACACTAGCATTATGACTATTGTGGGTAGATCTAAAAATTACAAACGTATTAATATCAACACATGAGTTATTAATCATGGGAGAGTGGGCTACCATCAAGGGTTTTTTGAAAAGAGGGAAATTACAAAAATCAAACGAACGATTTGCACAAACTTTAATAGTTGTCCCAAAAGAGCCTTGACATTGAGAATAAAAATACCCAATTTGTTAGATAAAATCTAAACAATATCTGGGTCCCAATATTCTAGAGGAAATATATGCAAAGAGATCCAAAATGGCATAAAAAACACAGGAGAAGAATTAGCATCAAAATGTGGAACCCAAGAGAGAGTAGAGATGCCAACCCCCTTACAGAACTACCCTTTGAATTTGTGCACTGAAACCCTATGACTACCTGACTAAAAGATAGCAACAAAAAATAAAGAATCTTTCTCTATGAAGAAGAGATCCATCAAACCAACCCATGAATGCTTTTCCCAAGCTAAGAAATTCAGAAAAGAAACATGGGAGTGGATCTTACCAATTAGGGCTTGAACCCATAAAAAATCAACAGTGGATTGAATCATATGGTCCAGAAATATAATCTTGTCAGAATGAATATTTGGAATAGTCGCACCATTAACACAATTGTGGTCTTCAGTAGAATGGGAAATATGTGAACCTTTTAGAGGTTTTGAACCTTGCGGAAGTTATTTGGGATTGAAGAGAGCCCTCAGAATGTTAGAACAATAATGCATCTTCACAGACTTAGCAGCAACCGACAAAGGAGGAGGAGACATAGGTGGAGTATTGTCATAGATATCAAATGGGGTTGAGTATGATTAAGTTGACGTCATCCTCGACCAGATTGATGAAAATTAAAAATATGGCTTTGAAAACCTTATAACCCTAGCTTGTGGCGATCTGGAGGACAACCAAGCAATCCTTCAAAAATAGGACCCCTAAGCGGCAAAACCCAATGACCATTATCGTGCTTCTATTGATAAATAATTTTAATAAAATAGGCTAAAGTGGGTTGTTTATCAAAGGCCAAATCTCTCCATTTCCCTTGTTTGAGAACCCATTGTCGAGTGTGAGATGCAGAGGCCAGATCCATCCATCTAAGTTTTCATGGATTAACAAGCTTTGAAGCTGCACATTTATTCTTATTTCTTTGTATGATGTCATGTTCTGATGATCTACAACTGATTGAATATCTTGATGAACTGAAGGAACAATGATTAGAGATCACCAAGCTATTAAAGTAATTTGTAAGATGATTAAATTAGTCAATATGTTGTCATTGATGTCAACTAGTCTTGACTATACTTATCATAATAGTTACAAACATTTGAACATCTCTAGAAGGAAGAAATGGTGAAGAAATGAGATATCTACATAAGGAGAAGATGGATATGACATATAAGGATAAGGTATACATTGGGTAACTTATTGATGATTCTATAACATTATACTATTGACTTGAGGATGTTACATTATTGTATTATGAAGAAGAGATCAGAATTGAACAAGTTAATGTGGTCAGTAGTTGAAGATTTATGTATACACCAAGTCAATCTTGTGTATACCAAGTGATAGTAATAACCAAGTTAGTTATCACTGATGCATTCAGTATTAACTGAGTATGGATAAAAACATTAAATGCTATAACAGCCAACTAAAATTTATGAGTTGGAAATAGATTATAATTTTGAGGTAACAGATGAAGTTTTTTATAATATCCACGGATGACAAAATTCATAAATGATCTAAGGGAAGAGATTGAAACATGTTATTGACACATCTGCCGAGGAAGGTTTAAGTGGAAAAATGGATGATGATGATTAAGAGGAAAAATCTAATGGCTGATATGAAAATGGTTTACACATCTATATAAGATACATGAGTTCATTGATGAACAATGCCAGATGAAATAGAGAATGCAAAAGATTTTGTGTGAAGAAATTTTCATGCATACCTGATCAAACTGGCTACAGATAGAATTGAGCATCACTGCAGACATAACCGAGTGTCGGAGATACATACACTGAGTGAAGTAAGTTGAAGGATATAAGGAAGGGAATTGATTATTAATCAGATGAGTTTTATGAGCTTAGCATAGATCTGAATATTTTCAAATTGAGTTATATTTGAATCAGATCATAACTGTGTCAGTTTAACCATTGTTACAGAAAAATACCTTAACCGAGTGGACTTAATAGTCTTATTTTCTACTATGACATTCATTAAATGTATGAAGTTAGTAAGAATGATACATGGATTATTGATAGTGGCTGTACACATCATATTACTAGTGATGAAGAAAAACTTGAATACCTTGAACACTACAATAAAGAATCAATTAAAATGGGAAATGATACACCTTGTCAAGTGAAAGGAAAATGATCTATCTTGTTGAATGATAAGATTAGATGTGATAATGCATATTGGGTAAAAGAAATTAACTATAATCTATTGAGTGTAGAACAACTGAACAATTCAGGTCACTGAGTTTCATTTGAAAGTAAGAAGGTGAAAATATATGATGAAATTGAAAAGCTGGTAGGTACTGGTGGACAATCCAAAGGTAATCTATTCTATCTTGACAATGCTGAAACTTCTTGTTTATTGGCTAAGAGTGAAGATGTATGGTTGTGGCATAAGAGATTGTGTCATGTGAACTTTGATAATATGGTTACAATCGGTAAGAAGAGAAGAGTTAGAGGTTTACCGAGTTTAACTAAACCTGACCATGTTATGTGTAATCAATGTCAGAAAGTTAAAATGACTAAATCTAGTTTTAAAAGAACAAACTATTCTTCTAAAAGTAGTTTGGAGTTGGTACATACCGAATCATGTGGTCCTATGAGAACTCAGAGTTATTATGGTGAAAAATATTTCATTTTATTTGTTGATGACTACTCTAGGATGATGATAGTTGTGTTTCTAAAAGAAAAATATGAAGCTTTCAAATTGTTTAAGTGGTATAAAGCTAAAGTTGAAAGGGAAATTGAGAAAGATTTAAAATTCTTAAGATCAGATAGAGGAGGTGAGTTTATTTCTAATGAATTCACTAACTTATGTAATGAGCATGGAATCAAAAGACAAGTTTTTGTACTGAGGACACCACAACAGAATGGTATTGCAAAAAGAAGGAACCGGTCTATAGTTTATTGTGCCAGAACTCTGAAGATTGAGAAAAATGTTGTATAAATGTACTAGAGAGAAGCTGTTAACACTGTTGTATACACCTTGAACCAAGTTCAACTGAAGAAAGACACAAATAAGACACCTTATGAGTTATGGTTTGGCTACACACTGAATGTAAGTTATTTCAAAATTTTTGGAAGTAGATGTTAAATTTTGAAAGATGATAGAAATGGTAAATTTGACTCTAAAGGTGATGAAGGAATATTTTTAAGATATTTTACTAAGAGAAAAGCATACAAATGTTTGAACAAGGCTACTAATAAAATGATTGAAAGTTCTAATATAAAATTTGGTGGGTTTTCTGAAAAGAATGATGCAAAAAGCATGAAGGTACTAGAAGACTATGGTAGGTTTACATATATTGAGCATCTAGACTATCTACCAAAGCCACAGACTGAGTCTACCAAGCAACAGGAAAATGCTACTAAGATTCAACAAATGAAAACTGAGAACCAGGAAGAAGCTACCGAGGAATAAAACGAGCCTAAATCGAATCATGAGCAAAGAAGAGAACAAGTGCTGGTAAGATTTGTTAGAAGACACCATCCACAAAACCAAATCCTAAGAGACAAGCAAGCTGGCATGATGACACAAAGTAAGTTAAGACAGAATGCATGCTTAGTTTGTGAATTTGAGCCTAAGAATGTTAGAGATGCACTTGAGAATAATGAATAGATTAAGGAAATGAATTAAGAAATTGAGAAAATTGAGAAGAAAAAAACATGGGCATTGGTACCGAGACCGAGTGATAAAAATGTAATAGGTAATAAGTAGATTTTCAGAAACAAGTTGAGTGACAATGGTGAAGTCACTAGAAATAAAGCCAAACTTGTATGCAAGGGATATGCACAAGAAGAAGGAATTGAATATGGTGAAGCTTTTGCACCAATAGAAAGACTTGAAGGAGTCTAGATATTACTTGCATATGTTGCACATAAGGGATTCAAAGTATATCAAACGGATGTGAAATCAACATTTTTTAATGGAATTATTGAGGAAGAGGTCTACATAGAACAACCTAAAGGTTTTGTTGATCCAAATTAGAACATTATATGTAGATTGCACAAAGCACTGTATGGAATTGTTGGTGTAATTAAATATTTCTAATTACACTTTACTTAATCTTACTTAGGTTAATGCATTGTATAGTAGTTTGTGATTGAGACACCTAGGAGTGTGCACATCTATTAAGCACATGGTGTAGGAGAAATTCCACTTTTGGTGTGATAGCTGTCATCACATACCTCTTTGTGTGTGAGATCCACCTTTCATGCTCTTATCACATTATCATCCTAATCCATTGCACATACTTTATTGCATAATGGAGGATGATCCACATTTGGTGGACATGTGATTACACCTAGCATAGGTAATAGCTTATCAGCTCCTTATCATTGTCTCTTATCTCCTTTCCTATATAAGGAGGCCTATTATGTATATTTTAATCATGTCCATGATCAATAATATCATTCTTACATCTTGATGCAATTGTCTTTCCAATCTCTTGTGGAAGTTATCTTGGTCTTGCATTCGATCCTGGGGGTGTTGTAGAGTCACCTAAAACTCTAACATGGTATCAGAGCTCTCAAGGTGTAAAGACCTCTTCTCAAGAAGTAAAATCTTGACTTGATCTAATTATGGGTGTAGAATAAAGGTATTTGGACATCACCATTGCATAGTCTATTTGGAGAAAATTTGGGGTTTTGTATTTTGTGGCTTTCTATTGCAGGTCAATATTGGAGCTTGTGGTGCAAATCAGAGGTTGGCATCATATTAAGGAGGTCCAAAAACCCCTAAATTGAATTTTATTTCATCCAAATTAGACACCCGAGGCCAAATCTAGAGCTATTTGAATTTTGGAAGTGCTGCGGCGGCGATTCAGAAAAAATAATTTTAGAGGCGATTTTCAAACAATGATATCTCAGTCATCTGGACTCCTTTTTTCAAGCAATTTTTTTGTTTTGGGGTAGAATTTCATGATCTACAGAATGGTTCAGGTGGTTTCTGATCTCTATTCCTGAAGTTTTCTGAAAATCACAAATCTCAATTTTTGCAACTTCCAAGACCTCATTTGAGCTCATATGAACTCCTTTTTAGGTGCAATTTTTTTTGAAAGTGCATAATTTTTTCCATATTTTCTAGATCTGGAATTAGATTTTAGTGACTATGACTAGAAATTGTACTTTCAAAATTGACTTATTTTTTTCATTTGTAATGCATAATCCTCAGCTTGGTCTTTTGCATAATGATCTAAGTCTATTATAGCCTAATTTTGGAGTGTAATAATTTGTTGATCTCAATTTTTAATGAGAGAAGTGTATTATTAATGTAATCATGGGTTATGAAACACATCCTGCAGTAGTACTTTTGACTAAGGATAATTATGAGTCATGGGCAAAAGGAATCATCACACATTGTAGATGGCTTAATCTCTTGCCTCATCTTTATGGACTCATTCCTGAGCCAAAGTCACAGGGGAAGCAATATGTTTGGTGAGAAAAAAATTCTCATATTATAAATTTGATTATTAGTAGCATCAATTTGTGTCTCTTCTATGACATCTACCCTAGATTTAGAGGTGTTCAATGTCCACACATAATTTGGACAATCATCTGGGAGATTTTTGGTGATCCACATGTTCCTCCATTCCTAGATGATCTTGCTTTAGATTGCCTCATTCCTCTTGATGATGTAGATAATATTCCCTATGATGATTATACTTTGGATGCAATTGAAGAATTTGTAGTAATTGAGAGCGAGGATGATCTAGTGGCTCCTCCTGCAGCTCCTACTTCTCTAGTTGAGATCACACAATCATCTCTTGTTGGTGATTCCAGTGATTCATTGCAGAGATATCTATCTATCCTCTTGATTGGGATTCTTACTTGCCAGATATTGGTTCATTATTTGTGGAGTCTCATATTTCAGATTTGGGAGACATACTTGAGGGGGTTTCTCTTCTCTTTGATGACAATTTCATCACACTTGGAGATACTTCTTCACCTTCTTTGGAGATTGGTGTACTTGATTCTTCTCCTTCTTCACTTGATTTGTCACATGAAGTGATAGATTCTTTGAGCTTGGAGATTCTACTCAGTCTTCAGAGATTCATTCATGGAGACCTACATCTTCTTCCTCATTCCATTTGCACAAGGATTGGCTTCTTCATGATTTGATGTATCTATTTCTTCCTAAGGGGAGACATGTTTCTTGTAAGCATTGGTTGAACAATTGTTTGTAGGTACTCTTCATCAACATGGGAGCTTCTACATTATGGGGGGGATATCATATCTCCAACTATCCTTCTTATGGGGGGATAATTATTTGTATATACATGATGTATGTAGTTCTTGGGGGGTCTTGAGCACTCCATCCATCCATGCATCTTATTTTCTTCTCTCTTTTTGGGGGAGGGTTTTTCCCATGAGGTTTTCTCTCTTTCTCCACTTTATGAGAGTTATGCATTTCATGTATTTCATTTTGTACATGGGTACCTAACATGGCCTAGTAGCTAGGACCCATCTTGCATTGTGAGTTTAAGTGCATTCCCCTAAGTTGCACTTAAGGGGGGTGTTGGTGTAATTAAATATTCCTAATTACACTTTACTTAATCTTACTTAGGTTAATGCATTGCATAGTAGTTTGTGATTAAGATACCTAGGAGTGTGCACATCTATTAAGCACATGGTGTAGGAGAAATTCTACTTTTGGTGTGATAGTTGTCATCACATACCTCTTTGTGTGTGAGATCCACCTTTCATGCTCTTATCACATTATCATCCTAATCCATTGCACATACTTTATTGCATAATGGAGGATGATCCACATTTGGTGGACATGTGATTACACCTAGCATAGGTAATAGCTTATCAGCTCCTTATCATTGTCTCTTATCTCCTTTCCTATATAAGGAGGCCTATTATGTACATTTTAATCATGTCCATGATCAATAATATCATTCTTGCATCTTAATGCAATTGTATTGCCAATCTCTTGTGGAAGTTATCTTGGTCTTGCATTCTATCCTAGGGGTGTTGTAGAGTCACCTAAAACTCTAATAGGAATGAAGCAAGCACCAAGAGCATGGTATGAAAGATTACATGCTTATCTTATTAGTACTATCTTTATGAGGACAAGTGAAAATATTAATTTGTATATGAAAGGAGAATATGATGATAATATTTTGATTGCTGAAATTTTTGTTGATGATATAATCTTTGGAGGACATGATATGATTTGCAAATATTTTGCTGATGAAATGAGAAAAGAGTTTGAAATGTCAATATTTGGAGAGATTAAATTATTTCTAGGTTTGAATATTATTCAATAGAATGATGGGATTTTTATAACTCAATCAAAATATATTAAGGAAGTGTTAAAGACTTTTGGCATGGATGATTCAAAACTAGTGGGTACACCGATGGTCACATGATGTAAATTGACAAAAGATGATGAATCAACCTAGATAAATAAGACACTATATAGATCAATGATTGGAAAACTGATGTATGTAGTACATAGTAGGCCTGATATAACACATGAAGTTTGGATTGTGGAAAGATTTTTTGCTAATCATAAGGAATCACATATGGTTGTTGTTAAAAGGATTCTAAGATATTTGAATAAAACTGAAGATTATGATTTATGGTACACAAAGGAAGGCAAATTTGAACTTCGAGTTTACACTGATGCATATTGGGCTGGAAACATTGATGACCAGAAGAGCACAACTGGTCAAGCATTCTTTTTGGGAGATAGACTTATAACATGGATAAGCAAGAAACAAGCATGTATTTCTCAGTCTACTATTAAAGTACAATATGTTGCTGTTGTTGCTAATTGTTCAAATATTACATGGATAAAACAAGTGTTGGAAGGAATGAATGAGGTGATCACTAATCTAGTGATTATATATTGTGACAACACTACTGCTATAAACATTTCAAAGAATCTAGTGATGCATTAAAAAAAAGCATATATTTATTAAGTATCACTAATTGAGAGAACAAGTACAAGAAAAGAAAGTGAAACTAGAATTTGTAAACTCTAAAGAACAACTTTCTGATATGTTTACCATGCCCTTACCGAAGGACACTTTTGATTACTTGAGGACTACACTAGGGGTCCGTCCCCTGTCTATTGGTCACTAAGGTGATTAGGAGGTTGCATCAACCTACACTTTATCATAAAATCATTCATGTTGATGCAAATAGATCGCACTTTAGGATTTCCAAGGTTGTGAAAGATTGTAGAAGCTGGAATAGAGAATTGTAAATTAGTACATAAAGTTACTTGATATGGACCAAACAACAAAGAACAACTTGGCTGCTGAAGAGCTATTTATTTTCTTTGGCATTGTTGTCAAAGGGGGAGAGAAATGTATATGAAATATTTGTTGATGAGAATATAGAAAAGGAGAGATATTTCAATAAAACATCTATCCACTACAGGGAGAAAGAATTAGAGAACTGAAGAAGATCAAATCCATAGGGAGAATCTACATGGAATGTTGTTTGTAGTGAGTAGACATATTAAATTTCAAGCTAGGGAGAGCTTACAGAGATACAAAATTTACCTATATAGTTGTAGAACTAATGTTTGGTATGGTATGGCATATTTCATATTTTTTGTGTTGTCATCAATGCCAAAGGGAGAGATTTATGATCTACAACTGATTGAATATATTGACGAACTAAATGAACAATGATTAGAGATCACCAAGCTATTAAAGTGATTTGTAAGATGATTAAATCAGTCAATATGTTGTCATTGATGGCAACTAGTCTTGACTATAATTACCATGATAGTTAAAAACATCTGAACATCTGTAGAAGGAAGAAATGGTGAAGAAATGAGATTTCTACATAAGGAGAAGATGGATATGACAAATAAAGATAAGGTATACATTGGGTAACTTATTGATGAGTCTATGGAATTATATTGTTGACTTGAGCATGTTACATTATTCTATTATGAAGAATCAAAATTGAACAAGTTAATGTGGTCGATAATTGAAGATTTCTATATACATCGAGTCAGTCTTGTGTATATTGAGTTAGTTATCACTAACTTATTTAGTATTAACCGAGTATGGATGAAAACATTAAATGCTATAACAACTGACTAAAATTGATGAGCTAGAAATTGATTATAATTTTGAGGTAACAGATGAAGTTTGTTATAAGATCCACTACTGAAAAAATTCATAAATGATCTAAGGGAAGAAATTGGAACATGTTTTTGACACATCTGCCGAGGAAGGTTTAAGTGGAAAAATGGATAATGATGATTAAGAGGCAAAATCTATTGGATGATATGAAAATAGTTTACACGTTTATATAAGAGACATGAGTTCATTGATGAACTATGCTAAATGAAATAGAGACTACATAAGATTTCACATGAAGACATTTTCATGCATACCTGATCAAACTAGTTACAGACAGAACTGAGTAGGACTGTAGACATAACCGAGCGTCAGAGATACATAAACCGAGTGAAGTAAGTTGAAGGATATAAGGAAGGGAATAAATTATTGATCAGATGAGTTTTATGAGCTTAGCATAGATCTGAACATTCAAAAATTGAATTGTATTTGAATCAGATAAGAACTGTATCAGTTTAACCATTGTTACAACAAAATATCTTAACCGAGTGGACTTAACAGTCTTATTTTCTACTATGACATTCATTGAATGTATGAAGGTTTTCTTGTTGACCCCATAATGAATGCTAGTCAAAAGTTAATTGTTAGCTATAAATCCTCTAACCAGGTCACACCTGATAGTGTGCATTGTAACCTTTAACAGGGTTGGCTCCTAATCGAGCTCACTTCATAAGAGTGAAATATTTTGGGTTATCGGTCCCAGGTAGTTTTTCCCTTTGCAGTGTTTCCACGTTAAATCATTGTGTTATGTGTTATTTGTTATGATTGTTTTTCTATCATAATTTACATGTTGCATGTTTGATTAATCGGTAAAGATAATTTTGGATAATTACTAGTATTCGGTAAATGATCAAAAAAATAGATATTTTACCTTACTAAGTTGTTTGAGTTGTTGAATAAGTGTGAGAAAGTACATCTAAGAGTTTGGGACTGTAGGATAACTAATTTAAATGATTCACCCTCTCTCAGTTATTTAACAATGTTCACCTCAAGAACATGGCCAATTTTCACTGCTACCTCTGAATGTGTCTTACGGCCTTCTGATGAAACCCTAATGGCATGCCCAAATATTTTTTTCATTATCACCCCCTTTGGAAGCCCCCTTAGGTAGTTGTGCAGCCTCAACCACTGACGAGGATGACAACACACCCGTTCGTAGGCCCGTGAAAATGTCATGGCTGCCAATGATGTTTTTGTTGGCTCTGCCTTCAACAATCCACATGCAGACACACATACCTCCCCTCCCCTTAACACTATATTTTTTTATTTTATTTATTTATTTATGGCAAAAATTTGATATTTATATTAATAAAAAATTGGTTCAAAAAAGGGCTCCTGGAGAAAATAACCAGTGAAGAAAAACTCTATTTGTTACCCATAATACATTCAAGCAGAAGGATCTACATATTTACTTTCTTTCTTGGCTCTACCAAAAACTCATAAAGGACCTATATTGTTTGAAAATAATTCACCCATAGCCCAAAGTCCCTACAAAAATAAGGGAATGGATATATGCAATAATCCATTACCCTTTTGATACAATTTTTACTAATACAATACAAAAAAGCCCATATGCAACCATGGCAGAGATGGATATATGCAATAATCCACTGCCCTCTTGATATAATCTTTATTGATACAAAAAAACCCATATGCAACCATGGCATAATAGATTAAGCCCCCCTTACATGAGATTTTACAATACAACTCATAGGCTCATAATTATGAGTATAACCAGATTAATAGTAGAAACATCAAAATGAAACCGCAAAATGAAAGCCCCCGAGCACCATTGAAAGGTGTAAACTTTCATGAGCTGAGACCCAAAGAAGAAGCCTGGGATCATGAGAAGAGAAAAATGGTAGGAAACTGGAATGAGAAAATACTTGCACCAAAATGTGAGTAACCAGAGGCCTGCAAATGAGATAATGTAGAAAAAACCAAGAAATACAGTCAATCCTAATGATGTCAAGTCTCATCCTCAAGGTGAGGTGGATGAGAGAAGAACAAAGAACTCCATAGTCTGTCATCTTCCCCAAGAATTGAGGAAGATGCCTCAAAATTATCGAATATAAGTTGACGTGGAGAGGAAAGGTCACTCTATCTAGTTCCACTGCATTTACCAACCCTGCTTCTAATAAAGGTGCTGAAGAAACATAGTGAATCAAATTAGAGGCTCCTTCCTCTAATGCAGATGTAGCCGAATTAGGAGAAAGATTAGTATGAGCTACAACATTAGAATGAGCCATGAGACCCAAGATAGCATAAGTCTTGGAAAAATCTTTCCCCTGATAACTAGCATCAACCGAGTTTCTATTTAAAACAATATCCAATGGTAAGATGGAAGATGAGGATATGGAATCCTTAATTGTCCCATAGATAATAACAAACTTATCTAAATTCAACAGAAAATGTTGAGGACATATATCACCAATACTTGTATCACCCTACCAAAGATTATACCCATGAACAACAGAAAGTAATTTATCATTCTAAAGAAATTTGGGTCAAATTGTCTTATTAGCCACATGAAATAGCAATGACCTGACCATGATTGTGAGAGATCAAGGAAGATAGAATAAAAGATAGATATAATTTGGGATGGAAATATAACTCTCATAAATTGTGGAGAGAGGATAGATTCCCCAATGAGCCACCGAATGCACCTATGACATTTCACATAGTGAACACAAAACATAGAGTCCAATAGGTCATTAGATATCTTCCCTTCAAACAGAACCTCCAAGTCACCAAGGGTAAAAGAAACCCTCAAATTTAGGGGCCTAAATTCATTGGAAAATCTAGAAAGAGCCATAGTAATAGAAAAGGAGGGCCGAAGGTTCGAGAATAACACCAAAATAGATGGAAGGGCACAAGCATATAAAGAACAATCATATGAGACGAATGAAAATAATAAATCATAAATACATCAAAGAAAGGATAGAAAATGACTAAAAGAGCATGCCAATGTATGAGCTAATTAACACTAATAAATGTCCAGATATTAGAAATCATAGACACGAAGGAAATATGGTCAAAAAATTACCACAAGGACCCACAAATTTTGCAACTACTACAGACCCCAATA